>JAOXJK010000012.1:123727043-123743573 GCA_025774025.1 Xenus cinereus
GGAGGGGTTCAAGGCCAGGCTGGATGGGGCTTGGAGCAACCTGGTCTGGTGGGAGGTGTCCCTGCCCAGGGCAGGGAACTTGATGATCTTTAAGGTCCCTTCCAACTCTAAACATTCTATGATTCTAACCTCCCAACTTCATCTAGGTGGTAACCACACCTCCATCTTTAATCACAGCTTCAACGGGCAAAGCAGAGCCAATGGATTTAAGTTTCATGGACCAAATCCATCGAAGGAGATACAGGCACTGTAACACAGTCTTGTCTGTCCTGTTATGAATCCAGATCCTTATGAGAGATGGCTCTGTCCCCCTTGCAAAGCATGAGAAGAGTTTGGTGATTCTGAAGGGAATTCACAAGTATCGGTGCGCTGAATGGATGCTAATGGATGTTCTCTTACACTCTCGATCCATTGGAGCACTGACCCAGTGCAAGTGTCCCCCTAAGCTGGCACAGGTCCTTCCACTGCTTGGTTTGGACCAGAGATCTGAATCCAGATCTAGTCTAGCAGAAATTTACTGCATAAGGAATTCTGTGTGTCCATGCCATAGCATCAGAAGATACAGCAGGTAGTTAAGGGCATTGGATATATGGGTGGCAAGTGAGCAAGAAGCTGGAGTCCCAAGTTTGGCTTTAGGTTCTGTGGTGGAAGATGGTGCCAGTCTCTATGAGTTTGGCCTTCTGTTTGCACGTTTCCTAGTCCAGTATGAGTTCTATCTGCCTCAAGTTTGTACGCTCTGTGAAACTCAGTGGAACTGCTAGCTCAGAGAAACTGCAGTTAACACTGATCTTTTTTACTATGGAAACAGCACCTTAGTCACATTTAAACTGTTAGTTCTGCACGATGCCCAATGATCACTTTGGATTTTTTCTTGCTTTGTTCCTTCACACCAACATTTCTACAAATCTTTTCATGCCTTTGGTGCTTGGGCCAACATAATAGAAAAACCTCCCTAGGAAATCTTGTACCTTCCTCTTATAACTAAAATATTGGCGTAATGACTAAGGAAAAAACACCTGTGAGTCACAGATGTGACCCTCTATAGGGCACTATCTACCTACAATTTCTGGGTTTTCATACTATTGGAAAACTCTGTTCATAGTGAAAAACCTTATCAAGTGTTTCAGCACTAAAAGCACACAGAAGTGGCAATGTAAGAAACAATCCCAATTTCAGTACCTCCAAGTGAATTTCAGTGTTCTGAGCAGCTGCCTCATGGATTGGAGAAGGCTGGTTGCTTCACACAGCTCTGCTCTGCTCCTTTCTCTCATTACATCATTTAAATGCCGGGCATGTTCTTGTCATGGCTTTTTCTCTCTCTGATTCCAAAGAAAGAAACTGGGGCTTCTGATCAGGATGGAGGAGCAAAGAGAGAAAAAAAATCCTTGCTGTAGCAAAAGGGAATCCTTTCAAATCACACTTTGAAAGAAACAATATTTTAGAGCATACCTATACTGTATTTGTTGCAGTTTGGGCAGGAAGAATTCACTGTATGGTTTCTGGGGAATGGTAGCTCTTGGGGCACAGAAATCAGTGGGACTAAATGCCCCAGCACTTGCTGAACTCCTCAGAAAGGATTTACAGCCTGCACAGAGCTCTCTCTTTTATGCCACCAGGAGCATCCAGGCAAACTAGTTTAAATCCAACTCGGATGTATCTGCATGTACTGCAGTCAGCTCAGCTGCAGAGTAGCTGCAGTGTAGTGTCCCCTCCCATGCAAAACAAGTGATTCTACATCATTAGTTTTTCGTAAGTTTGCCTGTCCCACAGGTAGTCCAAAATTATCCTGCCTCATGGAAAGAAGTCAACAGCCACGTGCACCTCAGTGAATGGCATTCAGCATGATACAGGTCCCCACTGGGAGGAAGTCTTCCTCTCAATACCATCCGAGACTTTCCCTCTTCCCTTAACAAAACCCAGAGAAGCCATCAAAAAAAATTATGAAATTGCCATAGCCTTATATCCAGCTAAATGTTCTTTTGTGCTCTCTGTGCAGAACAGCTTGTAGCATCTGGGGGTACATCCCTCGGGGGGTAGGAGACTCCAGAAGTGAAGCCACTTTTGGCCACAGCCCACAGGGACGAACTCTGCTGTGATTCCTTAGAACATCCTCCTGCAGGATCAGAACTGAGAGAGACTCTCCTGAGGCTAAAAGGAAAAAGGAGGTCAAGCTGGGGTTGTACCTTCTATCTGTGCCATCTTGGACTCACAGCTGCAGAAAAGAAAAGCTTCTCTATACTGCATAAAGGAGATCAGAACCAGGTAGAGAATCCCCTCCATCCAATGTGAATCAGAGGGCAGTTCAGGTTGGACAGGTCATCCTTCTTAAAGCAGGGTCAGCTCTGAGACCAGACGATGTTAGTCAAAGCTTTATCCTGACAGATCCTGTAAACATGCAAGTGAGGAGGTAATACACCCTCTCTGTGCACCCTCTTCCACTGCTTCTCTGTTCTCATGGTGAAAGTTTTTCTTTGCATCCTCTTGGACACAGCTTTCTTTGCTTCAGTTTCTGTCCATTGTCTCTTGTTCTTCCACCACACACTGCTGTAAAAGCCTGGCTTGATAACCTCCACATCAGTTCTGGCAAACTTTTTTAGATCCCCCTGAAGCTGTCTCCTCTCAAGGCTGAATAAGCCCAGTTCCCTCCGCCTCTCTTCACAGGACAAGTGCTCCAGCCCCTGATCACCTCAATGGCCCGCTGCTGAATTTGCTCTGGTCTATTGATATCTTACTTGTATTGGGGAGGCCAAAACTGGATGCATCAATGAAGCCACAAAAAAGGCCAGAAGGGGCCAAAGCAGGAACACGTTCTGAGAACTTTCTACAGTTCTGACTAGGCATTTCCCCTGTTTTGCAGGTTTTGTTGTGAAATAATAAGTGATTGCGCCCTCAGGATGCAATAAGTTATCCCTTTCAGGCTATCACAGGGACCAATGACACGTACACAGCTAAAACATCGCAAATGCAAAATGAAGCATCATGATTCAGCCCTCCCCAGCATGGCCTAGTCATGGCCAGTTAGGAACCCACAAGCAGCAGGTCCCACCAGTAGGCCAATGGGCAAAGCCCACCAACCTCCAAGCTGCTCAGTTTTGTTTTTCTGACCAGTGAATATAAATGAACTTCAGTTTTGTCTACCTGTCTTCTTTTACCTGCCTTCTGCATTGCCTTTCAGTTCTCTGTTCCTCTCAGTTGACCAAACCTTTCCTTCCCCCTTCCTCTCCCATCTTCTGTCCTGAAACTCCTGAGTTTCTGTGGTAATTCCTGCAGTAACTGCCAGCACCCCCCCTTACCCCAACACCCAGTTTGAATCTCATTCATTTCAGTGATAGTCTCAGTGGATCTGGGACCACTAGCCACTATAATTTTGGCCAATCGCTAGAGTTAGGGGACTCCACTCTGGATTTGCTGATGGCCACTCCATATGAAACACAATTATTCATAATAATAACAAGAGGTATCATGAATTAAGTGTATGCATTCCTAATATAGTTTTTATTTTTAAGATAGGTTCAGTACAAGTGCACTAAGAATGGACTCATATTGAGATTAGGGAACCTGATTTTACACATCTACAAGTGTAAATGTGAGAAGAGAAGGCTGAGGGGGGATCTGATCAACACCTATAAATACTTAAAGGGAGGGTGTCAGGAGGATGGGGCCAGTCTTTTTTCAGCGGTGCCCAGTGACGGGACAAGAAGAAACGGGCACAAACTTGAATATAAGACGTTCCACCTAAACATGAGGAGGAACTTCTTTACTTTGAGGGTGGCGGAGCACTGGAACAGGCTGCCCAGGGATGTGGTGGAGTCTCCTCTGGAGACATTCAAACCCCGCCTAGACACATTCCTGTGCAACCTGCTCTGGGTGGACCTGCTTTAGCAGGGGGGCTGGACTAGATGATCTCCAGAGGTTCTTTCCAACCCCATATCATTCTGTGATTCTGTGAAGTGCACCACTGACCTAAACTCTCATGACAAAAATTATAGATGTAATTAAGATCCTGAGTTGCCCACCTACAGCCGGTCGGCTCGATAACCCCACAGGCTCCACTGACTGCGATGGCAGCTGAGACCCAGAGCTTGTATGTGGACACCTACATTTACATGTTTTAATCTCGAATCGAATCCTACATGAAGGATTCAAAAATGTCTTTATAAAACTTACAAACTCCATTTCCTACTACAGACAGCAGAAAGAAGGACCAATGTTAAGTAATTACATTAAGGTTTGTGCCAGCTCAGGGTCCTGGTGCTGAGGGACATGGATTAGTGGTGGTTTTGGCAGTGTTAGGTTGATGGTTGGACTCAATGATCTTAATGGTCTCTTCCAACCCAGAGGATTCTATGATTCTGTGTCTCCCAGTGGGTTGCTCTGAACACCAAACCTTGCTGCCTGTAGATGCTACATGCAGCAGCTCAACTCCATTTAAAAATGCTTCTGACAGCTCCCACATTTTGCATCTTTCTTGCCATGGGGCAACCGAGGCACAGGAATGCAAGACCCTTGCTCCCTACCTCCCCAGCAGGCCAGGTTCCCTGCTCCCGAGGGCACACCAGTGAATGCAGACCCCACCTGGGGGGTCAGCCCCCACCTGGAGCTGCGAGCAGGAAAACCCTTCTACCAGCAGGTGCCAAGGAGAAGTCGGCCAACAAATGGAGGGAGAAGACAGGTCCCGAGTGAAGGGGTCTGGCTGATGCACTTGGCCAAGGGGGAAAGTGCGGATTCCCTCCAGCAATCACCCTGTCACCCTTTTTTTTTTTCTGTTTTCTTCTTTGTTTGTATCCAGGACAATTCAGGTCCAGATGAGACCCGGATCAGAGCCAGTGGACTGCAGCAGTTTCCAGTTAAACAGAAACCGCGCAAAGTTAATAAACAAGTCTCTGTAGATGGGAAGAAAGAGATTCGTGCATTAAAGCTGCACTGAGAGGAAAGAGAAAACAAATAATTCTCTCTGTCTGCCACAAGCTTCACTTTAACTAACTGAAGCCTATTTGCAAAGAAATGCTGTGGGTCCCCGGTGCAGAGGTGGAAGGGGCGGGAAGGTTACGTGGGGAGAAGAAGAAATCACTTTATTTCTACCACGATGCAGTAAGATATAAATACAATCAAAAGGGGTTAATCTAATCCTTTTGTGAAGCACTGAGTCAGAGAACAAGACAAAAACAAATCTGTGATCTGGAACTTCCTGAGCACCCACTCAGGGTGGATTAATGAGGAGTACACGGCTGTGAAATTACGTGCCCTCTGAGTCAGGAAAATGGTCCTAGTGGTGCATGACCTTGAAATGAGGGGAAGCAAACTTCACCTGATCCACAATTATAAAGTCCTAAGAGGAGGGGGACTAAGGAGGAGGGAGAACACATTAAGAGCCGGGAAAATGTTTCTGAATATGAAACCAACAACATACTAAACAAACCCAGGGCTTGAAAGACGAATTAAATGTAGCATAAAAAAATCCAGAGGCTTTAAAGGATACTGGCATTAGTGTTTGAGCATTATAAGGAAAGCTTGTCCTCTTTATTTACATGAAGTGGATATTTTGTTGCTGTTGTTATGGACTTAGCGATGTTTGTCTGCCTTCAATTTTCTCTTTGCAATGAAAAATTGTTGTGAGATGATTTCTAGTCTTAGCTGCTTTACATGACAGTATTATCAAGGATTCATCAAGAGGCCATCTGTCGAATTTATGAAAAAAAATGCAAAAACAAAACAGATGAAAAGGAAAGAGCAAGACAGAGACTGGTCCAGGGGACGATAGATGTGGCAGCATGTGCCTCAGTGTGAAAATTACAACATTTAAATACTGTAGAATAAATTACTGTGCCGAAAAATTAGTGATGCTCTCCCACTTTAGATTCTCCTCTTATGATGAGAACATAATGAAATAGATCACAGACCAAATCATTTTTTCCTGTGGCTATTATTATATTCTAATGAAAAATTAAAATGGAGTAAAGACATAAAAGCTGTTAGGGAATCAAATAAGCTAAGGTACCGAGTCATTTCTTAGGTACCCCCAAAATGTACAGCTGATGTGGAAACAATAAATTCATATTATTTTATGTATGTGATCAACCGATCTCCCCATTTTTCATATCTTCCTGCCCCTTTATAGCTGGTGTATGTATACTCACATACATGCCTGTGACATAGGAAAGATAATGGAAGGGCAAAAAAAAATTTTCTATCCTCATTAGAAACTGGTTGAACTGCATTTAAGCTGCCAAATGTAAACATCTATTTCTAACCAATATATGTTATATAGAAAATTCACTGAGTTCCTACTGGTTTTTAACTAGGTCGACACCTATGTTACATACTGTGTACGAGAAATAAATTTGAATCAAACACATGCTTATTGAAACCAAGCAGTCTGGATTTAATTGGAATCTATGAGATGAAATCCAGTTTGTACTGTATTTTAAAAGGGAAATGCTACAAAGTCCAGGCCTTTCCTCTCCCTTCATCTGGCCTTCATTAGGAACTTCTGTGCAAATTTGTGACAAGCTAACAGAGGAAATATCGCATCAACTGTTGTACAAATTTGAAGATTTTCAGCCGCCTTTCCTCAAAGCAGTTTGCCCTTCTCTTTTACTGATTATGTTTAAAGTTATGGAAAGCCAGCCACCAGGCTATCCCCATGAAAGCGCAAAGAAAATCAGAGTATGACATGCCATATATTTTTAAACATAACTGTAATACATAATGAAAATTTTGAGTTCTTTGTGTCCTGATTCTTAACAGGGAGAAAAACTAAGAGAAAGAAAGGCTGATATTGCTTTTAAACCACAATTAGAAAGACATTCACAATAGTTAACTCTGACTATCTCCACCAAGACTTCCCACAAAAGTAAATGACCTACCAGTGATGACCTCTCCAATGATGACCTTCTGCACCTGAGAGAAAGAGCAAGTGAAACTGCCCTTGGGCTTCATTAAAGACTTTCTTAAGCTATTCTGGTTTATATGGCAGATAACCAAACTCTGTGCTAATTTCCACCAGTTCCAAATTTTGAACTAGCAAGTAAAGAGGGCTACATCTGGCAGTCCATCAAATAGCCCTCGAGCACAGAGTCCTTCAGCTTAGTTGATGAGCGTACTTGGTGCATGGAGAAAGCAACATCCCCAGCTCTTCAGCTGACTTGAAAAAAAATCAAAATAACCATTAATTTTAACTTAATTGAATTGGGATGACCATCTTGATGCATCAGTAATTAAATGACAGCAAACATCATAAAAGCAAACTGTGCATATATCTTAATGGCACAGAGCAAAGCAAAACTACTTACAAGGTCTAAACTCTGTGTCCTTCCAAAATTACAAAAGAGTTTATAGCTAAAGACCATTATATCGATCATTGTCGTCTAAGGAGACTGCATTGGGTAGACTCTATAGATTTTGTCCTGAAAATATATGCTTACTTATTTAACTTTACTCATGAGAGTAAGCCCTCAAATTTCTTTTGTACTTGACCCAACTCTAAGGGCAAGCATATACAAATCCCTCTGAAAGATGGGCCATAAAATTTACATTCTGGAAACTTTTTTTAATACAATTATGCAAATATTACTATAACGATATTATGCTTTAAGGATCAATTCTTTAATTGCATAAGCATCGATATTCACTTGGCAACTGTGATGTAATTACAAGCAAAATAAAAAGTAGTTATGTTTGGGGGTTTAATTAAGTAAAAGTCTTCTGTGAAGTGTTTTCTTTTTGAATCTACTGTAATATATGAACATTAAATAAAGCCAGGAGAATGATTTTCAGCCAAAAATGTATAAGTGTGTTGTACAAGTCTGCAGGATTGGGCTTCTGATATAAAATAAGATCTGGTATGTGAATACCAGATCTGGTGTGACAACTCCCTTTATGTAGAAGGAGACATCATGTCAATGCAGTGAATCCATAACTTCCCAGTGATCAGTAATCTTGCTTGTGAAAGACAGCAGAGAATAAACCCACAGGGATCAAGTGTATCATATTAACACCATCATATTAACACATATGACCAGGTATTTAGATAACAATTGTACCATAGCAACTGGGAAATAAAAATACTTGTTGACAGTGAATTTTGATCCTCATTTCACTCCATCTCTAGGAATTGTTCTGAAGCAAAACATGGCATCAACAAATGATGGTTAAAACCAACACTTTGTGATTTTCTTATAAGAATCCAGCTGCCTTATTTAGAGAGCTGGCCATTTCTCCTCTTCTTCTTCTTCTTCTTCTTCCTCTTCGTCTTCTTCTTCTTCTTCTTCTTCTCTGCATTTTTCCCAAATGCCAGAGGAAAATGAAAAGCCTCTGCCCGAATCTGTGCGAGGACCAGTACGCGCTGAAATAGTGCAAGACTCCTTTGAGTTTCAAGGGAGTGGGGTTTTTCGTACAGGTGCAGAGCTCTGCACCAAACAGATGTCCCCAGCCTGATTCCTGCTATGGATGGCCCGTGTAAGTGCTTTACCCATGTCAAACCTTTATCGCCGTACCGATTATCAAAAAGCAGCAGTCACAAACAATAACAATCAGCAGCAACAATAACTGTCATACAAGCATTGGAGATCTGTTTTCATCAGGAGCAGCGAATTCCTTGTAACCTCAATTAATTTGCTGGGTTCAGAGGCAGTCGTTCCGCTGGCAGCAGATTTGCCGCGGGAGCTGGCTCTGCTTGAGCCTCCGGCCCCCTCTTGGAGAAATCAAGAGCCCTTGTGCCACTCTTCGCCCATCCCGCATTGCTGGGGCCCCGGGAGGAGAATTATGCCGGGGCAGGGTTGTGTGGGAGAACAGGAAAACACATTCCATTAAATTAGTTACTCAAGTGTGTAACGCCGCCGCGCGTGGGAGTCAATTACCCTGATAGCCCGGCTCTGCCCCACTCCCTATAACCATATGACTGAAAATCCATTGTATAATAATAGCCTGCAATAAGGTGTCAAGAAAGGACATTAGGGGTCTCTGAAGCAATGAGCATTAACTGGGTGCAATATTTTCCCAGGTCCATTTTATTGGGATAGCCCTTAAACTATTCAAAATACATGAACTCCCATATGAAACGGGTATCTCTCCATCTGCACCGGCTTGGGTACTGACGAACAGGCTGGAAATATATGGGAAGCGGCGTTATTTTAAATAACTGTTCCATAAAATAAATAGTAAGCACACAGCTCAGCATTTCAAGAGCCATAAAATAAATCGTCATCAAAAAAGCTTATTTTATGAACCCATAAATCTCCTGAAAATAAACGTTTTCTTCATCTTCCTGTGTTTTAATAAAAAATTCCTTTTTTTACTCACTCAATTACAATATCACTATCAGTTCAAATTACAGGTCAAAGATACGGGGCTTAATGTATGTACAGCCAGTTCTCTTCTCCTAATAACCTGTCATTCCCAGGATTTGAATGTCAGAACAGAGCCTGCCGCGGTAATGCTACCCGGCAGCACGGTGATGAAAACTTTGGACAAATCATGAAGAACATTCCAGATCCAAATCATCAGAAGGTTACTGGGGAGAGCCTTTCATCCCGCTCTGACCCCTTGATCTGACAAGTGACACCTACAAAATGAACAGCTCTCCAGCTTAAATTGTTTAACTGTAGCCTGATCAGTTTTATTATCTTGCTAATCCGGATATCAGCCGTTTCATCAGAATGGAAGATATGCATATCATGAATTATTTTGACACCAAGACCTTTTAATTTTTGCCAGCAATATTTCACTACACCAATCAGGGCCTGCAGTCAGTGATGCTGCTCGCCTCCTGGGATGTCAGAGGACAGTGCACTCCTGACAGCACCAAATCATCTGGGAGCTGTAACGAGCTATTGCTGCAATTATTATTATCTCCTGTAGTCATGCATTTCATTACAGTGCAGGCAGACAGAGGTTTCAGTTTCGGGCCAGTCTTATTTAGGAATCTCTGCCATTTTATGGGCTGTAGGGCTCTGTAGTGTAATTTCTTTTCTCCTCAGTAGACAAGGATAGGTGAATTTCTAATAAAAACAAAACACTAGCTAGGTACTGTAGAAAGAGGGAGCACAATACAGTACATTAACCAGCAGTGAAACAGCTTAAATGGCCCACTTGTAGTTTATGAAAGCAGTGGTTAATCAGCAATATGGTTCGCTGCAGAGAGAAATAAAGAACAGTTTATCTTTAAATACATATATACTATCCTTTTTCCCAACTGCCCACTGCTAAACTTTGTTTTGTAGGCTAACACTGAATCCTGAAGGGACAGGACTATGGTTTTTAGTGGTTTTTTTACTGCCATTTCATGAAAATAAACTAAAATAGTTAAGAAAATATAAAGAAAAATGCCTGGGTTTTTTTGTTTAAGCACCTTAGGGCTGTTATTGCAAAGCGTGGGTATGCAAACAAGCACGATGGAGAGAAAGGGGAGAGGAGCACTCTCACCTAAAAATTGATAAAAATTATAAACATTCAAAGATGGACATTTCACATGTAGAATACATCACAATCCCTTCCTGGAGAAAACACCAACAATACCATTTGATCTCTTTCCTACATCCAAGGTTAAATGGTGGCCCAAACCAGGTTGTCCTGCCAGCCATGTGTTGAATGTCCTTTGGAGGGTACTGCCAGGTCTTACAAGCATTATAAAAGAAAAGAAGATAAAAAAATGCACATCGTTGAAGATGTACAATGATGCAAAGGCAACGGTTTGCAAAATACCCAACATTCACTCCCCCTGTTCTCCATCTTTCCTTGATGTTCACTTGCACTATGGCTGATGTCCATGTGCTTACACAGACATCATACCACATTTTCATCCTTAGCCTTCTTTTGCTACACTCAATTGATTTCAAGGCCTTTTCCACTCTTTGTCTCTTCAGGATTTCCTTTCTTCCTTGGTTCCCCTTTTCCCTTTCTCCCTTTCAAACCTGCTCCCCTTTTTCTCAACATTTAAGCTACAAAAAACTTAATTTCATAATAGAAAAAGGATAGATAGAATTCAGCATTTTCAATTCTCCCATGTTTTTAGTAATGCTATGTAATACAATGAGTAAAAAAAAAAAAGGAAAGTTTCCTCTAAGTGTGACAGGAAAAGCCAAGCATTTTACTATCTGTGTACACATAATAAAACACAGGAAAGTCAACCACACATCAGAGTCTAAAATTAAGGTGCTGCCAATATAACAACAAATCGCTGCTACAAAAAAAAAAAAAAGCATTTGAATTTAAATGTAAATAATGAAAGAACCGCTTCATACCACCTTTCCCCATGAAAACTAGACAATGTGTTCTTCTGTGCTGAGGTATTTAATTATGCACTTTCTGTAGTCAGCAATCCCCTCCACATGTATAGCTTTTTGACAGCAAGACAGACAAAGTTCTGAATATTAAACTTGAAGTAACATATTCTGCTTCATCACTTGTGTAAAGACAGCTGATATTGCCGGAGAGTTTGGCACCAGAGGCCAAGCACCATATTTTCAACCACCCACACACAAACCCTTTCAATACAATCACTAGCAACTTGACTGTGAAATTTCCAGACATTGATGGCTAGCAAAGACTAATAGCAATGCTCCTGTGATGGACTCCCGTCATGAAAAAGCAGTTCTTCAGCTTTTTGATCCCATCTGTGTGATGTGAAGAGAGCAGGGAAGACTTTGCCTCAGCAAAGATAGGATAGTGTGTCCAAAAAGGAGCAGAGCAGCACACCAGGGTCTGTAGTGTTGTGTTTATTTACAGCTGCCATTCAGTTTTACATAACTCCCTCGTTAGTTAAGGGTTGCTGATCCTGCAGACTCTTACACATGTGAGCAGTTCCATCAAAGTCACTGGGACGTGCACGAATTAAGATTCCTCTTCTAAGTAAGGCTTAGCAGGATCAAGGCTGGTCCTCACGGCTGTTGAAATCTTCAGTTGCGATTGACTTGAAGGAGAAGCTAAATCCACTCAGCACTAAAACTGGAAGATACTTTCTCATGTCTCCTGAACCATTTCAGTCTCTCTTTGGCTGGTAAGACAGTCATTCAGAGCTTGGAGGGACTGACTCTGCCAATGAATACTTGTGGTATGCAGCTATGGATTCAGAGAGCTGGATCACATCCTCAGGATGGTTAATGCTGGTGAACACAGTGCTTAATGCACTGACATGGACACTGCAGGTCACCTTACTGCCTGAGGATCATGGTCCCCCCTGCTCTGAATGGCCTGGCACATGGGTGACTTGGAGCTAAAGTTTCAAAGTTGTGGGTCAAGATCAGCAAGCACTGGGTTGGAGCTTAAAATGGCGAGTCTCTCCCCCTTCTCTCTTCAATGACAATTTCCACAGAAAACAGCAGAAAACAGCTTATTAAAATCACTGCACTTTGCAGGTCCTTTGGCCTGCAAACACGTGAGTTTTATGTTGACTGTGGCCATCACAAGGGACAGGTGAAGACATTTAGCACAAAACCAAAGCAAGACAGCTCAGCCAGATGGATCTAAAAGCATCCCCAAGCCAGGATGGAATTTTCTGGACATTCACAGCTTTTTCTGAGCTCCTATGGAGGGTGTCGGTTGCTGGAGGAAAAGCTCTGCCAGGTCCTTCATGGCTGCCTTCTCCACAAGCCCTCTGGGGTGAGCAAAGACAGCAAGTGAGAGGTGTCCCTGCCCATGGCAGGGGGGGTTGGAACTCGATGATCTTTAAGGTCCCTTCCAACCCAAACAATTCTATGGTTCTATGACTCTAAGATAACAGGAGAACAAGTGACACCATCCTGGAGTGGTTCTGCTGAGGATCGCAAGACATGGCTGGTGGATGGGCTGGATCCTGCTGTGTGTTGAATGCAAGCTCTACATTTTGCTCCATCACAGCTGAGGTCCAGTGAGCAGCTGGCCCAAGGCTGTGAGTGTGCTGGCTGTGCCAGGCTGCTCCTGTGTGGGGATGGGTGGGAAGGCACAAAATTTTCATCAAATTAATGTAAAATACTAATGTAAAAGAAAAAAAAAAGGGGGGGGGGGAAGAAAGATTACTAATTAATTACAAAACTTTAAAAGGGAACCCAGGCATCTGAGCTCCTCCACTCTCATCCTAAAACCTACTACTGCCCTCAGTGACACCTATTTTATTTACCTTATAACCATTTTTGTTCTCTTTGGGCCAACTGCTTGTTTGCCTAAATGACTGTGAAATTCCTTCTGAAACTCAGCTGAAAACTACTATCACCTCCTTATTATGGATTTACCTAGGTAGACTTGAGGAGAAATCCTTTTAGCTCTTGAAAAGCTATAGTTCTTGCATGTGTGTCAGTAAGGAATTAAAAATGCAAAACAAGAAAAGAAACACTAAACTTGCCATTCTTCAGGTCAGTGAGAAGCTCTTCAAATGACAAACGTATAGGGTTACACATTTCATATGGTGCTTTCTTTAAGATATTTTGTCATTCTATGTTATTGTGGCTAAAAAATTAATGAGATAATATGGAATAATAGTGTCAAAAGCTTTGTATTCTTAATGTCTTTTGGCATGTAAATGGTAGGGGTTTGTTGTACAGAACATACAAATACCTGACTACGAGCAAGTTACACAACAGACTATAATCAGTTAATTAAATCCCTGTAAACATTTCCAGACAATCAGACCCAGATTTTTCAGAATCATCTTGGGCCAAATTGAGCAACATCCATCGAAGTCGAATAAGGTTATTAACTGCTCTGACCCATAATTCCTTATATCTTCCAGGGATTTCAGCATTTATGTTATATTAACATGTTGCTTAAATCCTGTAGTGGTTCTTATTTCTTGTTTACTACATATTATGTTGCCTTAGCAACATCTTAGTTTGTTTTATTTACCTGTAAAGAGTTTGAGCCAAGCCCTTTGTAACACAGCCTAAGGAAACTTCTAGTTTACAACATCAGAATTATAGTTATTTTTAATGGCTATGCCACAGATTTGTGCTAAAATAAACACGGAGTACTTCATTAACATTAGCATGTGGACAGACTTAGCCTTTTCTTTTTTAAGAAATCAAGATTGACAGATTCTTTACAATACTTCTTAAAACAGAGAACATGACTTCCATCTGAATCCTGGTGATTAGCTGCCGTGCAACGTTGCAGGCATAAAATACGGTGGGTCAGCATTTACCTTCTCAGCTTATAGGTACATTTAGGCATCAAAGTGATATGACAATAATTAAGTGGAAAAACTGGAGGAATTTGTACAAATCTGGCTCTCGGCAACCCGTCAAAAGCCATCGCCTTAAATTCACAGGAGGAATTCAACAAGTCATAGCTCTGATGTTCAAGCTTAAGCCATTAGTTCATTCCTCATTGTAATTCGTGTAAAATCTCTTTTCCTTCGTCCTTTGCCCTCTTGTAATGTATTGTATCTTTAATTGTTTCTGTGCTAAAAGGTTAAGGATGCAGAGTGTACAACAGTAAGAGCAGTTCTTACTTGTATGCTGGAAACCTCACATCCACGTAGGAAATGCAATACAACCTGCTTAAATTCCAACTGCTTCTACCTTTGGTGAATTTAATATGGAGACTGTAAAATATTCTGCAGTTTATACCATATATAAAAGTAATAAGACAAATTTAGAGAAAGATTTCCTAGCTCATGTATCACGCAGACGTGAGCACCCATTTTAAAAGCAGAACCCAAAATCTGCAATTCCAGAATGACCCGATAAAGGTTGGGCCAAAGTTTTCAAACTTGGGCTCCCAAGCCCACGTTGGCCTTACAGCTTTCACCCCCGAAAAAAAAAAAAAGGGGGGTTAAGCCCTGAGCAGAGGAGCCTCATGGCATTTCAGGAGACACCTGCTGCTACCACAGAGAAGGAACCAAGAGCTGCCAAAAGCGATCTTGCTGGATCCGTGCTGTGCCAAGGTACGGGCTGGGAAGGGAGAAGCTCCACCGGCCGTGCCAGGAAGGAGATTGCTCTCAGCATCCCGGGAAGAGCTGCAGGCTTTGGGGAGTCATTAAACCCCAAAAGCTGGGTGCTCTGGAGCAAAGTCCTCAGCAGGAAACTTTAGGGGTATAATCTTGGACATTTAAAGCAAGACTCAGAAATAATTAAGTGATCGGACTCATGTTTGGACCTGATATTTGCACAAAAATGGTTTGGCTTAAAACCGCTGTGTGCCTGTATTTCCCATTAATGCCAAAAGGTATAGCAGCTTTTTTATGGAGAGGCAAATCTGGAATGTAAAATTAGGCAGAATATTTGAAAACTTTGGCCTATAAACTTTGTGTCTATTGCCAGTCTAAACTCAGCTTCTAAATATTTAAAATCTTGTTTCTTTTTTATTGGACATAATTTTGTGATTAGGAAAAAGAAGAATGGAAGTAAACACTCTTAATTTCACTCACAGGATTCATTCAGATGACTCCATGAGATCACAGTTAGATACATAAATTAAATTAAACTACACAAATAAGTGGTTTTAGGCTTGGAAGGAAAGTTAGGGAAGGACAAAATGACTGTTTTTTTCCCTTTCTGTCTGAGTCATTTTTAATCATCCTTCCTTGTGCAAAAATGGTAGCCATCACTACCATTCAAGCTAAAGTTTAAGGGAATTAAGGGGAAGGATGTATAGCCCTCTGCTGCATTTATGATGACTTACTGAAGTTTAAACACTGCATGTAAAATTTTAGAAGACCATCTTGAAAACTTGCTTGATAGCCTGACCCATGGAGTGACTCCATTGTTCTCATTTATCATCAGGAGAGCTAAGAGAAGGCTCCCAAGATGTGAGTCAGTGTAGGGTAATGATATATGTGACTTTCCTCACAAACTCCACACTTGGCTGAAAGTTTGATAAGTTTACAATCCACCCCGTGTTGGTGTTTACGTGCTGCAGAGAGCTAGGCATGCTCCAACAAAGCCCGTGAACAAACTTCAGAATATTTGCTTCTAATATACTGGGTGTGCTCACACTTTCCTTGTAAACCTAAGGCAATTGTAGAACCTCCCCATGCTGTTGGTACGTTGTTAAGCCACCACACTGCCAGGAGAGGCCACGGGCTTTTGAAAGAGGGCTCGTTCGGTACAACCCCTTTCAACCTTCTAGAGAGCTTCAGGCTTGCTTTTGCCTTCCTCATTCACCCAAGACAGTTCTCGTTTCCAAGTCAGTCTGAATTAACTCATACACTGCTACACAGACACATTTGGAATTTTGTTTTACCCAGAGCAATATGTTTCTTGTTAATAATTAAAAACCCTTTGGGCTTTATGAACCTGGGTTGGTATAAATCAGTAGTTCGGATTTGCTGTTGCCATTCTATAGTAAGTCACAGAATCACAGAATCACCATGGTTGGAAGGGACTTCTGAGATCATCGAGTCCAACCACATTAAAAAAAAAAACAACCAAAACCCCCACCAACCAAACCCCACACCAAAAATAACACACACAAGACCCCACCACATCACACCTGGCCACAAACCAATAATCTTGGGCACTAGAGCATGCCCTGAAGTGCCATTTCTACACGGTTCTTAAATACCTCCAGGGATGGTGACTCCACCACCTCCCTGGGCAGGCTGTTCCAGTGCCTGACCAC
>JAOXJK010000012.1:123794986-123806614 GCA_025774025.1 Xenus cinereus
ACAGCAACACCAGAATAATGCATATTCACCCAGTAACAGGTAATGAAAATGCTTTTTCCAGGTTTAGGAACCTGTAATTTGGTAACATATGGTTTTTCAGATATTGTACATAAATCATCCCTGTAGAACTGAGGCACTTCAATGGTTTGGTAACAGCACATGAAGCTTGTGCTACTTCTCATATTCTTAAGCCAGTCTTTGTAAACCAGCTGAAGGCCAGGATTTTGAAGAACTTGCAGGTTGTCTCCAAATCTTACATTACATAAATGACCAATTAAAAACACTGCATAAATGATTACTTACTTTTTTACCTCACTATTTGTCCATTAGTTAACTTGGAATTCACAGAATCACAGAACGATATCGGGTTGGAATGGACCTCTGGAGACCATCTATTTCAATCTCCCTGCCAAAGTCGGTCCACCTAGAGCAAGTTGCACAGGAATGTGCAATTAAATGCACTAAATACCAAGAAAATGAAATTTCTATATTGAAGAAAAGAGACGAGAGCATCTGTTGAAATGCAAGAACTGCCATGTCAGAGATGGACCAAGAATCATAGAATTGCCTGGGTTGGAAGGGATCTTTCAGATCGTTAAGTCCAACCACTGACACAAACCATCACTAACCCGTATCTCTAAGCACTGTGTCCATCCGTCTTTTGAATACCTCCAGGGATGGTGCCTCCACCACTTCCCTGGGCAGCCTGTTCCAATGCTTAATAAACCTTTCGGTGTAAAAGTATTTCCTAATATCCAATCTGAACCTCCCCTGCTGCAACTTGAGGCCATTTCCTCTTGTCCTATCACCTGTGACTCGGGAGAAGGGACGGACCCCAGAAAGCTGCGCATTAACTGAAAGCGTTGCGCAGAAACCAGTAAGAGAAGTAGCTGGTCCACTCTTTCACTGAGTGTGCACATGTATTGAACTGGTGCACTAAAAGCCAGTCCATGGAACCAGTAGTGTATTGACCTGGTATATTGAGATGTCTATGGATGGACAGTACCTGAATTAAATTCTGCCAGACACCAGATGACGAAAAGCCACACAACCAACAGTCAGATACCAATAAACGTCAGATACCAAGTGGAATGTTATAAGGTAACACTAGTAGCTCAGAGAGCAAAAAGTAAAACCAATCTATATTCCTGACTGCTGTCAAAAACATTGTAACAACAGTTACACACATAACAGAATGAAAAAAAAATAATAATACAAAGACACAAAGCCAAATCTAGACTGGTGAGTACGGAAACTACTAATCGTATAGAACTCACTAAGCAACTAAGCTGCGTGCAAAAAGGAACCATGACTTTATAATACCTCTTTGACTACAAAGAGGTCCCAAGCTACAAAATAAACCCAAACCAAAACACACCACACAAAAACAAAGTACTCAAGAGAGCATTAAGTACATCTTGTAGGGCTTAGGGCAGACCCTTCCGTTTGGTCACGCTTTCATATTTTTCTCAGTGACCAATTCTACACAAAAACAAGCGCACCCTAAATTTCACCTCTCACAATAAACTTTATTACAGTTATTTATATCACTGCTAATTTCTGTTAACCCCTGCAAAAATATAAATCCACAGCAATAATAAATATTTCAACATTTAAATTAGTAGTTACATTTGAATTGTTGGCTGTCAAGGCTTGGACTATTCTTAAAAACGACATCCACCTTTCCAAACCTTTAAACCTTATTGTCTTATCTCAAAAAACCTGTTAAGATTCTCCCAGAAAGCCCATTACATCATGGCTAAAGTCCAGGTTAATACCAATACCATAAAACTAGGATTTTACACCATTTCATTACTTAAAGCTGTGTGGTTTATTTATTGTTACCATTTATCCCTGGACTTTGTTGATCTCTTTTTTGAGATCCTGACATCCTACATCCTTCATAATGCTAAATATACTACAAGAATACAAAAAAAAAAAAAAAGATCTTGAAACATCTTTTAACGATGAACTGTAAGCAAGTCTGAACTTTTGTTAGTTTGCCATGACCCACAAGCAAAAAGAACAAGAACTTTTACTGAATACATGCCCTGGTGATGTAGGGAGCCCACAGCATTGAACCCATCCTCTCCCCTGCCCTTCCACTCCTTCCTATATATAATCCTCTCCAAATACCAAGAAGCTGTTTGACAGGCAAAGGGAACACTCAGTCACTTAAAACAAGTAGCACAGTCTATTCAAAGAAAACATACTGATGTTTCCTACATTTCCTAATATTTCACTGTTGGATTTTTTTTTTTTTGGCATAGGATGCTTTTTAAAAAATAACTTCAAAACCCAATTTATTTCTGAAACTTGTGAGATAAACAAAATATACAATACGAATGTTCCTTAAAGAAACTAGGGGTGGGGGAGAGGGATATTCATAGAATCATAGAATGGTTTGAGTTAAGCCACTTTGCTTAACAATGCTGAATAAAACAGCCTGCAGGCGTCTCCCTGCTGTGCCCATCTATTATTAACAAGCACTGAATAGAGTAGAGCCCCACAGCCCAAAGAAGATGCACCAGCCAACAACAGCGTAATTTTCTAAAAGCACTTACCTTCTAACAGACAAAATGTAACCAAGGGGGTAAAACAAGGAGGCTTGGGAAAGTAACTGGAAAGGAAAAGCCAGTAAAGTTAACATGGAATAGAGAGAGAGACACGTGCATTACTCTTGCTCCAGGTGATACACTGCAATTTGTAAATCGTTTCTAAAAACAAAGATTTAGGAACCTCCTGCTCACAGGAATATTTAAGACATAGGATAACCATGTTTTTCTTCAAAAATACAACTTCTCAGTACAAAATCACAAGTATGGTGGAGTCCAAAAATAACCATGCAACAGAATCAAGCTTCCCATTACCCAATCTCAACTATTTCGCAATTTTAATGGGTAAAAAAACCCCTACATACCAGGGATAACTGTCGAGGTTTGGGCTGGACTGGCCACTGAAACTGAAACATCACTAAGAGATTCAAGTATAGAAAAATGAAATCTCTACAGTCTGTAAAAAGCTATTTCCTTCTCCTTCACAGATGAGAATTTAAGGATTCCAATCAACAGCATAAATGTATAAATGCGGTAAATGTGAAAAGTCTACAGAATGTTTCAGCTATAATTTCTCACACAGTGTTATCTTGAAGCCAGTTATGATATGGCAACATCCCCTTCATTATCAGATATCCCTTTAAAAATCTAGTTTGCTTTCTTACTAATTAATACATGGCCTTTGCCCTGTCTTCCCACAACCATACCTCCTTTCTCACAAAAGAAAAAAAGAAGCGTGTCGCAAAACAGAAATGATAAAACTACTGTAATGTTACATCCCTACTATTTTAGTTTCAGCAAATACTACCTGAAATACTTGGCTTTTCTTTTTTATTGTCAGACAATGTAAATTTAAATTTTGCTGGTTTCAACAAATAATTAAATTTTCAAGAAGTATAGGTAATTAAGACTACCAAAAATTAAAATTGAGGAAGAAGTTAGCAATTATAGACTGCATGTATTTTACCAGACCTGCAAGGGACTCTAATTAAACACATATTAATTGCCCTAATCTTCTTAGGCAAGTAATAAATTGGAAGAGCTGATTAATGCACTGGATTTAGTTCAGCTTGTTAAATCTGACACCCTGGCAAAGGAAGACTATCTTGAGAAGCTCTTTTAGCTAAGTAATTGGAATTTTACTCTCAGTAATTTGCCGTTCCATAATAAGAGCTATTTAGTATATTGACTCTTCATCAGTTTTTTTTTTTTAAATACATGTTAGTTATATTTAAACAGTACCATTATGCTGCTCATAAAGATTATGAAAAATTACGAACTTTGACCTTTACTGTCCATCAAAAGTCACTTTCACACTGAACACAAATTAGTATATTTCCTTGTAGGCTATAAATCCTAATTAATTTTAATTCTAGGAGCTGCTAATAACATTTTATAAAGTCCATACGGGCACATTAAGTCCTCCATACAATTCATAAAGCCAGCAACTAAACCAGTTTTCAATATTAAATAACTGCTGATGACTGTGGGAATACAATGAAACACTATTCTCCAACGAGCCTCAAATTCTCCTCTCCTTTTATCTATTTACACAAACACTTCTACACATACACTCACAGGTACTCAATCACCTGGCAAGGGATGCAACATTTTTGTGATACCAATAAAGCAGTATCACCCATAAAAAAAAAAAGAAAAAGTTTGGAAACCTGCAGGTAGGGATTTTAAAGATCTGATTTCTGTCCAACACAGTTACTACTCTTCGCTTATAACATGGAAAGATGCATCAAGCTTCACTTAAAGATAAGCAGATGTGGATGACCAAATAAGAAATCTCCCCCACTAAGGAAAAAAATAGCACATATAGAATAGGGCAACAGAAATTTTTATATTTGAAAAACATTTTGAAGTATTCCATAAAACTTGAACAGCTTCTCATATGTCCTAAAAAATGTGGAAGTGTATAAAGCCTTTCACATGAAGTATCTCAGAAAGTCAGACATGTTCCAAATCAAGTTCGGTCTGAAAAAAAAAAAATCCTAAATATATAAATAACTCACTGCCTTCAAGTTTTTGTTCTGTACTCCTCAGAGCTGACATTTCATATTTCTGCTCTAGAGCCTGTAAGTTCCAGTCTCTACATCTAAAATCTGTTACTCTTCTGTTAACAAAAACTAGTGTTCATACATCTTGAAAATCACTGTCACAGTGAACGCAAAACTTATCCTTTGTTCCTTAGCTGAAATGTAGTATCAACTAAGGAGTCAGACAAACATCCATTTTAAGCAGCAAAATGATTTTCACGAATAGAACTATAATGCTTATTATAAACAAATACCAAAAAGATGATCAGATAATACTAGGCAACTGTTAAGTCATAAAATGAGATGTGAAGGTACCTCAAAGAACCACAGTTAAAAGTGAATGTCTCTCAAACATTTCCTACCTATTTTCCGTGATGCAGTACAATTTACTGCTTATCACTGGATGAACAGGTGGCACTCGACTTCAACTCTCATCCTCGGTAGTCTTACGAAGGAAACAGCTCTTTGCCTTCACAATAATGAGTTTAAACAAGTCCTGTATTCTTCTTCCATTGGTTGTGTATTACTTGCAACAAAAGGGTTTTGGCCTGTGCCTGAGGCTCCTATCTACTATCACAAGAAATCATAAGTAGCAAACCAACTCCAACTATTTCCCAGTTGACAGGATCGACCACCTAAAGATCTGTTAGACTGGTTACAAGAAGAAATTTCACATTTGAACGTCAGGTCTTTAATAGAGACCTTCAAGGCCTATAAAAAGACACTCACACGATGAGCAAAGCCTCCAAGCTTCAGGATTCACATAACGAAAAGCAAGAGAGAACTGGAATTCTAAACAAACTCTTGACGTCTTAAGCACAGCCTCAGCTCAGCGCTGCTGAACATCAACTTAAGTCTGAAATACGACAAACACTCAGTTTGCAACTCGCCCCTGTGCGCGCGAGCTCCCTTTCATTGCTTGAAAAGCCATAACACAGCTTTACCAGTGGCAGAACAGTTTGTCACGATTGAGTACCAAACAGGGAAAAGGGATATTGTTTACTTAAGCCGGTGAAAGCGAACGGCAAGAGTTACAAAATCCTCGATGAAAGCAAAAGATTCAGACCACAGGACATGCTTAACCTGTCAAGAGCAAAAAGCAAATTGCAACTTCTGGTCCAGAAGATGCTGGGTTCTGTCTCGCCTGAAAGAACAGGGCAATAACTGGAAAAGCAGAATACTGACAGAGGTTCATATCTCTTTGTATGATTTGTTGACATTTTTATAACACATCAAAAAAACCCAAACCATATCTAAACCCCAAATGAAACTGTGGAAATCATCAAAAAATTTTAGATTAGATAGATCGATGAGTTAGATACACAGATTCTGGAAAGTACACTGGAATGCACATCATGAAATCCTTTAGACCAAAGCATTTATTACTGCATTTATTAACGTTTAGTTTCAGTTCAAAGGACTACAATATCTTCTGGCAAACTGAAATCACATTAAAAGCCAGAATCTGCTTTTTGGAAAGCAGATCTGAAGAAGGTAGAGACCTTGTTTTCTCCCCTACGAACTTTCTAACAAAAAACCCACAACCCCAAACCATTGTTTTTTTGCGACAAAAATAATTCTACATCTATCTTCTCAGCACTTTCCTACCATCTTTCTCCATATTTCTGCAGGCAACACAAACTTTAGCTTCAGCATTTCCTGTCAACATTAAAGCTTAAAATCCTGACAAGCACATGACAAAGTCTTGTGTTTGAAGATGCTATGTTATTTAAATTTTCATGATATCACACTTTCCAAATGTTACAAGCATAGAAATCAAATGTATGTTCTTACTCTTGCCAAAGAGCCTTCTAGAAAAAGAGAACACCTACGAGATTTCCAGTTTTTACTAACTTATCTCTCCTTTTGAGCACGTTTCTGAACTTCACACTCTTTTGGTCCTTGAAATTGAAATGCAGGAAAAAAAAACCAAAACCACGTTGTTGAAGATATTTCCATAATATTCTTTAAACAAAAGTTTTATTTATGACTGTTTCCTGAGTAATATTTGTAAGCTGCAGAGACTGATAATAAACTACCATTCCCCTTTCAACAACATCTTAGGGATGTCCCTGTGCTCTAAATAGACTCATAATCTATACCTACAGTAAATTCTTATGAAATATATGCTTCTGTTATTACCTAAACATTTCAGTTCTTATTGGTATTATAAAAGTAGCAAGCAAAGAATTCTGTATATTTTAGCTTAGTTATACTTGTCCTTAAAAAAGGCGACTACCATAAGACTCAATTCTATTTTCCCCATGCATCCTACTAAAGACACCTATCATTTTAAAAAGTTATAATTATTATATTATGCAAGAAAACCCAAACTATTCGCTTCTGAATTCTACTCATTTAGTTCATTGGCCTATTAAAGACATTTGTTTTAAATCCTGATGTTTTGGGTAACTGGTGAATAACAAGATTATATTTAGGCATAATGCTGACTTTCATGCCAATACATAATCTTGTTAGTTACAGTAGAATTAATGAAGTCCTTAAAGGTAAACAGTTTTAATCTTAGCTCACATATCACACAGGACTTGTGAACAGACCAGAATTTCCCCTCCAATTCTTCAGGTTCATACTTTTAGATAAGCAGTGTCAAAGAAAGAGATACACAACAACAAATGGTGCACCACGAAGAACTGGAGGGGCTACAGGATGAAGGAATTAGCAAAGTCTTGCCTTGGGTAAAAGAAAGTTGTAACATATACCACAAGTGATACATTACAGATTCAACTAACATATTAAAGATTCAACAGCTTTCCACTTGAATCTTTAACACAGAATTGTGCTTCTATTTTATCCTTTTCTAAGTAATTGTTTTAAACATTTATCTGAGACGCAACTCAGTGCAGCAGCCTGATTTTTCTCCTCCCTCACAGAATAGTCCTTCACATCTGAATTGTTCAGTTAACCAGAGCGCTATCATACTCTACGTAAAATAATCACCTTTTGATAATTTGATGGCAAATTAGATTTTTTGCTATGACAGACTGATCTTTGAAGGAGGTTGGGGTTTTTTTCTTGCTAATAATGATTCATCTTAGTTCATCATACTAATTTCCACTGATAAGTGCACATGTGCATCTACTCCAGCATGCATATAGCCATACATCTTCCAGTATTCAAGACTCAACGCTCAGCAATCTGAACAAAATCCCAGTCGTAAATTTTAAGAGACATAGCCCAGCTGAGACATTCTACAAAGAAATTAGAGACCACTACAAACCTCACTAGCTACTGCTCCACCTGCAAGATATTCCCTCACACAGAACTGCAGATACATGCCTTCAAAAATTCAGCAAAACAAAGATATTGCATGTACAATTTCCCTTCCCAAAGGTGGGATTCAAAGAATAAATGTCCCAGATGGCAACCAATTTCATTAGATGCAACTAGTGCAAGGCACCCTTATATAACGATGAGAAGGATTAGAAGAGAACTTAAAGGGAAGAGACAAAATGAGCTACCTGTAGCAAGAGCAAAAAAATCTGTTGTTTGGCAAATGAGTTTCAAACGAATTTTTCTTGTAGACGACAGTCTAAATACTTTGCTGTACTACAAAATGAAAACCAATAATTGTTTGCAGGCACAGAACTTCAAAGAGGAATAAAGCAGTATTAAAAAGTTGCTGTATGAATTCAGAGTCAAACTTTTACTTTGCATCAGAACGCCTTACACTGTCTTTGGAATCGACAACCCATCATAAACTTACTTTTGTATTACATTCTGCAAGCTGAGCATCATACCCAATTCGCTTTTCATCTTTTCTCTGTTGGCGCGGCACTCGGCCAAATAGCGAAGAGCCTGAAAGGAAGAAGACCACAGCAAATCACCAACACGTCCAGTACATTATCATTCGTTTTTTTTAGTGCCCATCCGCAAAACAATCACAACGTGAGTTCTAGCAAGAAGATGAAGAGTGTTATCACCTACTGTGAGCATTAAAAATTATTTTATTCTCATAAATACAAAGAAAGCAGAGAATATCTAATCTATGGGAAAAGGTTGAGAAACTGGGTTTGTTTACACCAGCTAAGGGAGTCTAAGGGACAATTAACAACTGCCTACAACTACTCAAAAAGCCTTCATGAAGATGACTAAGCCAAACTTTCCTCTACAGCAGCAGACAAGGGGGAGCAGCCACAAATTGCAGCTTGGGAAGTTCAAATCAGGTATCACAAGAATATTATTTTTCCACTATGAAGGTAGTTGAGCACCGGAACAGACGACCTAGTGGGACTGCAGAATCAACAAGACTAAGCTACAACTGACCTGAGCGTTGGTGACAGTCCCAATTCAAGCAGGAAGCAGAAGTGAATCACTTCCAGAAGTCCCTTTCAACAAACATTTATGCGATCTGAGATCTGAAGTCATTTTTTATACACTATCATTTATATACTACTATCATTTCCACCAATTCTATGGGCTACCCCAGTACTAGAAAACTCATCATCACCAAATTTCTACTGTCCACAGAAAGAAGTCTACCACAGTTCTAAGCTTGTGAAGACTAATTGCAACATCCCTCACACCGTGCAGGAATAAAGACACCACCTAAACTACTACCTAAACTGGGAACTGATACTTATTTGTTGCCCAAGGTTTTGTTTATCTGACTTTCAGGGTAGACTCTTTGCACAACTTCACATTGCTGAGCCCAGTCAGCATCTGTATATTTGCACGATCTTCCCAACATCATAACTTTTCCAGTTAAAATGTCAGTCCTTCTTTTCACAAGACATCTCCCTGTTGTTAGTGCTGACAAAGTTGTCTTAGAAGGAACCTCCGAAGGTGTACGGTGCATCATGCTTTAATCAGTGTTTTATTGATGTAGGTACAAGAACTTCACTTGCAGAATCCTGCAATACACAAATACAGTGGTTTATAAAATGGATTTTGTGATAGTGAGGTTCAGAACTCCACCAATTCTTTAAATATAGTCATATAATAGCTATGCTGCTCAATAGCTGCTTTAAAAATACCATGTTCCTTAATCCCTTCAGAGATAGAGAACTAATTATCTGGATTTTTTTCTAAATCATCTTCAGCACATCTGAGGTAAAATTCAAGACCATTTTATTGCCTTTTGAGAAAGTCTGGCTGCTGTCTGGCACGATAAAAACTCTAAATGTGATTTTTGCTATTTCCTGATGTGGATCAGTGTCAGTAATTGCAGTTTATAAATGCTGTATATCCATTTATTTTCTTACTTTTCAACTAGGGGGAAATACCTGAATGACAACTCTGAACCACTAACTTTCATGTTAAGAAACGCATCCTTACTGATGGACAATTTTTTCTGATTTTTATTAGACTCTGTTCAGGCAGTTTAGTGAGGGTGTAATGTTGTTGGACAAAGAAAAACCCATTCTCTTAACAGCTAATTACCCAGATCAAAATGAAGGCAGGCTCTTTTCCATCTGTCAGATACTCTTTATATACAAATGTAACTTCCACTAAAATAAGACTAAAGACAAAGTTATCACAACAACTCAAATGACCTGACTTTTCAACACTACGAAGTCCTATTTCCCTTCCCCCCAATGGGAGACACAAAGGTCTGCACCTTCACAGAAGTCGGATCATTTATGGTAATTAAATCACAGTCTACTGAATGCATAAGGAAAATCATTATTATGGACTTTGGCTCAGCCTCTGTTCAACAAAACACTTACCTACGTTAGCTTCAAGCTCACAAGTAATTTCATGATAATCAATAAGTCTATCTTCTCCATACTTGAATATAAAAATACACTGTTGTCAATCTTAATAACAAAAGACATCTTTAATGTTTTATAACTGAAATGCTAATGTAGTTTCTTCACTTGAGTCCTATTTTTGAAAATTTTAGTCCAAATTTAAGAGGACAAAAAAAAAAGGCAGTATTGCCTGTGTTTCTTCTGATTTTTTTTTTTTTTATTTAAAACATTCAAAACTTTTAGCATTTGTAGTGTACCATAGAGTTCCTGGAATCAAGACTAAACTATAGAAAAATATAGCACTTTTTCATCAGATAGAAAAAAAGACTGAACTGAAACTGCACATGGGGAGGAAGACAACCTTCCTGAAAGATTCGACAACGTATCAAAGTAGTTAAATAGGGAACTACTGTGATTCATACAGACTATTTATAATCTCAGCTATGGGAATTGCAGAATAGTAAGAATATTTAAAATAAGAAATTTAAAGTCACTGCTGTACATTCTCTTATTAGGTACAAACTTAACGGAAAATCATTACATTTAATGATTCTCATTCAAAAGGAAGAATCTTTTTGACCAATGAGATGACTAGAAAAAACAAAACAACCCTTCAGAATGGAAAAGTATGAAAAAAGAAGACTAAAAGTTATCAGCAAATGTATTAAAAGCTGCAGAACCTAAGAGGTTCAAGAACTCATGAACACAAGCAGTTGACACGTTTTCACAGTGAACTGATCCATTTCTGACTGGAGTTGGGGTCCTGGGATATCACATCGTGTCCTCTAAATCCTGATTTTTAATCCATCCTTAACCGTAGGTTATCACTAAATGGAACAGAGCTATCTCACATTCCCGCCCAGTGCGATGTCCTTACAAACACAACGTGCATCATACCTGGGGCTGTGGAACCACAACGCAAACTGGATTATCCCTCATCAGTCTGACAGAGTCACTCCTTTTTATGCAGCGTTAATTTTTGTAACGTGAGGACAGACTGATTACCGAATCTCATGAGGCAGCGAAAATGCACAGCCCAAAGGAGCCAAGGAAGGAAAAAGAGAGCGAGACATCCTAGCGAGATCCTCTTTTAAGACCACAACCTACGGAAACTGCACTGGAAAGGAAACCAATGCAACGCATTCACAAGACATGCAACCTCAACTCAAAGTTCATAGAATCATAGAATGGTTTAGGTTGGAAGGGACCTTAAAGATCATGGAGTTCCAACCCCCTGCCCTGGGTAGGGACACCTCCCACCAGACCAGGTTGCTCAAAGCCCCATCCAGCCTGGCCTTGAACCCCTCCAGGGATGGG
>JAOXJK010000012.1:123806802-123824784 GCA_025774025.1 Xenus cinereus
CACAAAAAGTGAAATAGCTGTATTAGGGAAAAATGCAAAGTAAATTATTCTCTTCCAAAAAACCCATAAATACCCCTGGAATAATTTGTCATCGCTAAACAATTTTTGAAATAAATGTTTGCAAAAAACCACATATAATGAATATCAACATAACATAAATCAAAGTTTTATTTTTTACATTTTTACTTGTTTCAAGTCACAAAGCTTCCTACTGACTTACAAATTTATCTCCAGAATACTTACTAGTAAAGCTGAATGAACAACTGGAGGGCTAGGATGGTCCAAAAACAGAATAAGACCTGGCAGGCATCCTTGATCCTGAACAATGGCCCGTCTGTTCAATGGGTCAGCTGCTAGATCTCGGAGTTGGTTAACGACAGAGAGTGCATCGGGCTCCTCACTCATGGTAGAATTCATTTTTTCTGCACCATGCACACAAAACACCTGCTGAAAAAAGTATCTCTATTACTAATACCGCAAATTTTATCATCAATTAAAACACAAGCACAAAGGCAGTGATTTGTTATAAGCATAGAAGTATTAAAAAATATATCAAGGACAAAAATTCATGGATGGAATTGATAAGGACGCAGATCTTGAAATTTGTAAACTAGAAATTTGAACTTTGTATGCAGAGAACCAGTAGGTTTGGTTAATAATATTTTGATCTGTTTTCTATATGTAATTTCAGACCAGCCAGCCTTTAAGGGAATATGTTTGTGTTGATTTTTTTACACTACTGACAAATATTTCTGAGAAATCCATCCTTTTCTCACAACAAGGCACCCTAGAAGTCTATAAACATCCTTCTGTATAAACACATGTAAAAAAAAAAATATGTATTTTCAGAGTACCTTCAGCAATAACAGAATTTTATACAAAAATGAACCAGAAAAGCCAGTAAATACTACATTAAGAACAGAGAATATTAAGTTTTAATCTGGATCTATATATCAAATAACTAGTGTAATGCCATAATCATTCAAAGGCAAAAAGAGCTTTAGAGGGGTGGGGCTCGGGTTTGTTTTTTTCTTTTCACTAGTAGGGCCCTCTCCATAACAAGAAAGAAAGAAGGTCACGCCTTGCTCCAGCCGAAGTCCAAGCCAACGTATCAATTTCAAAGGAGACACGTGTTAGCTTGAGAGTATCAAGATTCCAGAGTTGTTTAATAAGGAATAACTACTTCACAGGTAACAAAAGCGTAAGTTTATTCAGAGAAAATGCTATATCTTGGTGCAAAAAACTGGTTTCCTCCAAAAGGCTGATTATGTGCCTCTGAAACTACTAAATGCTGATTGTGGTCCTGGCGTTGCCAGCACCAACTCACACCAGTAACTCTCCTTAGGGCACGAAAGCGTAAGTAAATACGTATCGTTAATTTGAGCTCTCTCATTTTTCTCCTGAATAAAAATAAAACAAATTCAATTTGTAAGCGGTCACATTCTTTTAAGGTCATTTCCCAAACAAATAAGATTGTACAATATTGTTGTTTTCTTACTGAAGGTAGGCCTTCAGCAACACAAATTAATCACACTTGTCAAAAAAAACCAACCAAACAAACCACAAATACGCATTTTGGTTATAATAATTTCTGACATTTTCACATAGAAAAAATGCTGTTAATCTCTCAGTCACTGCTCCTTCCGTCAGGAAAGAGAGTGCTAATGTGAAAAGTACATGCCAATGATTAGACTCCAGACTATTTTTCTTGACTATAAAAAGTCCAAAAAAAGGTCAACTGGGAAATACAGCAGCTCAACCAATAAATAGTAACTTATATTTCTGAAGCAGACAGCTCTAAATTTAAAAAAGATAAGTCTCTGTTAAATATTACTAATGACTTTTCATAGTTGGTAGATGAACTTATTCGAAAATCAAGCCAGTTGTGGAGCTGATGCTAACCCGTCTCTGACTTCCAGTTCTGCATCCTGAGAACCAGATCGTTCCTACAACTCACTCCATCCTGATCACCTTTTGCCTTTTTCCTTCTGATCTCCTGAACAAGCACGAAGCCAAATCTTACTCCCCTCCTATCCTATTAGTCCACACTTGCCTCCTCCCCAGATCCTTCTCCCTCACTCCTCAGCTACAACTGAGACAACTTAAGCCCTTACCTTCTCCATTACCCACAACGACCAATTTTACGAAAACTAGGACCCCCAGCGTTTTTTTTAATGAAAAAAAAAAAAGTTAAGTTGTTTTAAAAGTTTTAAGAAGTTATGTAGAATTGGGGGGCCTAGCAGATCAGTTAGCCAGGTACTGGCTTCTTTTCCCCTCCTTGCAGCTTTGAGCTAAAAGCTTAACACAGGCCCCGCGGATCTCTCTGTGGGTCTCACTTTCGGATCCTCGTCCTCAGCGGGGAGGCCCGGGAGAGGAAGGGCCGCAGCTTCACCCCTCGCCCGTCACGCTGAGCGGCGGAGCTGACAGCCCGGCCGCCACAAGACCCCGGGGCCCCTCGTCCGGCGGAAGCACAACCCTCAGGCGACCGACCGACGTGAGCCCCCGGGAGGGACCTCAGCCGGTCCCGCCGCCGCCGCCGCCCCCCTCTCAGGGCCTTCCCGCCCTTCCCTGTTCCCGCCCACCCCGACGCGGCCCGTTCCCCTCCCCGTACCGTCGCAAAAGACGAAAGCGGGCGGGAATCTCAGCCCCGCGCCCCCATCGCCCGCGGGGGCCTGCGGAGAGCGGCGGGAGGAGGAGGCCGGCAGCGGAGATGGCCGGACGCGCACCACCCGCCAGGGCCCGCTCCGACCCCGGCACCCCACCACCATCCCGCAACCCCATTGGCCGGAGCCTCTCCGCCACTCGCGGCGCGCTTTGTTCCTGTCGAGGCGCGATTGGCCGATGGCGGGGAAGCAGGGGGCCGCTGTGCACGTCGGGAGTCGTAGTTCGCGGAGGGGCTGCAAGGCCTTGCCGGGGAAGGCGCAACAGCGGGAGACACGTTCCTTCTTCCGATTTATTTTTAATGTTATTTTTTTTTCCACTGAACTCACTGTTCGAGCGTAAAGTGTACCGTAAAAATATATACTGCGAAATACCGGCCGCTACCCGCCCTATACCACAGCTGCCAAGCAACCACTGGCGGCTCTCCCCTCCCGCCTTCACCGAGGTCCCTTCTTATTGGAGGGGCCCGACCACGTGACCAGGCCGAGTCACCTCCGGAGGGGCGGGGCGAGGCGGTCCCACACGTCCCCCTCCGGGCGCGGTGGCTGTCGGGTAGGTCAACGCGCCGCCGCCTGGCGGAGGGCGCCTGAGGTCCCGCCTCCCGCGAGAGCTGCCGGCTATTGGTCGAGGCGGCGCCGGTGCGGCCGCGGATTGGCTGCTGGAAGGAAGCGGGGAGGGCGAGGAGGAGGAGGAGGAGGCGGGGGGGGGAGAGGTCGCGAGCCGCGGTGGAAGAAGCGGGTGAAGGAGCGCGGCCGCCTCGGACGGCGGGTGAGGCGAGGCGGGGGCGGCGGGGAGGGCGGCGGGCACCTGGGCTTTGGGGGCCTCCCTTTGCTACTAGGTAACCTCTCTCCCGGGTGGGGAGTGGGATCTGGGCTCCGCTCGGCCGGAGGCCCCTCCGCCCCGTGTGTGTGCTGGGGCGGAGGGGCCTGTCCCGGTGGGGCTCTGCCCTCAGGGGCTTCCCCAGCCGGCGCTGAGGGGAGGTGGGGGTGCCGCGCTACTGGAAGCGGGTCCAGGCCGCTCATGGCTCCTCTCCCCGGGTAAGCCTGGCAGCGCCGAGGGCACATCCAGGGCAGGGCAGGTGCCAGGCGGGCAGAGGCCTTGGGAAGGTGCCGTGCTGGCGCCGCCGTTTCGGAGAAGCAGAGCTGCGTGGAAACGGGGAGGGGAGGGAGGGTCGGGGTCGAAGCTGTCGGTTTTGCAGGCAGGCGGAGGGAAACTGAAACCCTCTTAACGTTGCTGTGATGGGAGGGAGTGACAGGTCACGTAAATAAAAGATAAACCTGGAGATAATCTCGAGAAATTTCAGGGAAGTTTTTTAAAGGTGGCTTTAGAATACAGAGATAGCACGTGAAGGAGCTTAGTCTTAAGGTGTCTGGTGCTTATTTTCCTTTTCTGTAAACTTACGACGCTTACTTTGTATACCTTTAGTGATATTGCTGCTGTGCACAGGTTCTTCTGCAATGTCATAGATAAGTAACTTGCTAGATGCTTGTTTGTATTTTGTGAAACGAGGTGTTGAAATTCCAGACACTGAGTGCGAGTAGAGTTTGGATCCTGGCGTCAGCCACAGTGCATTGATCTCTGTCTGACAGCGTCAGCGAGACTTCATTAATATTTACGTGCTGTCCTCGGGCAGCCGTAGTCCCCCATAGCCCTTGTGAAGACAAGGCTTAAAAAAAGCAAATGGAAAGGAAATAATTCTCTCTTCTACGTAGGTGATAAAGAAAGGAACTGGATTTTCTTCTCATCAACTCTAAAAGTTCAGTTAACCGTCACTGAATCAAAATAATTTCCTTCACAGAGCTCGCTAGCAGAAACCTGATGGCTGCGTGTAGGAAATCAACATTGTTACAAGGAGAGATTGGTGGGGAAGAGGGGGGAATCAAACGTTTAACATGCTATTTCAGGCAAATATACCCCTTTATTAATAAAATTTGCATCCTCTTGTTTCTCAAAGATGTAGCAGAAGGATGGGCATTCACAGCAACGACGAGGGAGGGTTCTGTGTTTGGCAGGACAGTGTGGGTGTATGGTTATGCCTGTATAGTGTAATATTGTATGATTTAGGCATGTTGAAGGATTTCATTTACCTCTCAGTGGTATTATATTGCACAGTTTACGTATAATCTCTGCCGAGCAAAGGCTTTTGATTAAACTGGTGGTGAAACGTGGACTTTTTTATTCTCCATCCTTAGTTGGCAAGATATGGTAGTTGGTAAGATGTGATGAATGTGGTTTTACATTTAGAGGTATATATGATCGGGCTGTATTTTTAAGAAAGCTTCAGCAACTTCTATTACAAGTGTGTGTTATTTTCAGTTCTTGCTTTAGATTTCACGCTGATATTAGCTTAGATAAGCCCTTGATTGTCTCTGTAATATTCACTGACTTTTATCTCTGCCTATCTTTCCAAACAGGTGCTTCTGAAAGTATTAGGGCATTTCATTATTTGTGGCTTCCAAGCAAAAAAATAGACCTCTGTATTTGGCTGTGTGATCTCTGCCAAATGCTTGCGTTACTTATAGCGGGTCTGTGTCAGTTTGGGAGAGGGTCTAATCCTTTATCAGAAGATTCTTCCTGCCTGTTTGGCTTGCTGTTGTGGTGATAATTTTTTGTTGGCTTTATCTTTCCTTACTACTTCTCTAATACGTTTCCTTATGGATGTAATTTCCTGAGATGAGCTTGGGTCATGTGTCAGTCTTAAGGAGATATGCGTGCCCTAGTTTCCTGCTAAAATAAGGAGGAACCTGCTCTTTTTATGTTTGTGATTTTTGATGTGGTTGGTATTCCTTGCTAAAAAGGAATTCCTTGCTAAAAGGTTTTCAAACCATGCTGCTTTGAAAATTTTGTGCTTCTATATGTTATACATGCCCTTTCAATTTAAAGACTAGACCTTTCATTTTTCAAATTTCATGCATTTGTTTATTCTTCGTTAAGGCTTATCTGCCGCATCAAGCCCATTAAGTCATTCTCCTTTTTTTGTGTGGGTGTCTTACATAAAGGAGAGAAACTTCCTTTAGTAAGAAAAATATGATCATATTTCTTTTTAAGAGTGAGAACTCATAATTGGAAAGGGACTTGGACAAACGCAACATTGGCAAATACATATAGAAGAACTTCAATTTGAAAGCAGTTACATCTGATTTTTCTTTCATCTTTCATGTGAGGGACTCACTAGAAAGCCTGGCGAAGAGCTCCATTTCATGTTTACTGAGTGGTATGCCTTTTGCGTACAGCCTCCGGAGCCTTTATATTTATTTCATGAAGAGTTTGTAATTTATGAGTTGTATTACCTCTCAGCTTTGTAGACTGATATTTGATATGACGGTATTGAGTGAAACCTGCAGAAGTGGGGGCAAAAGAGAGTTCAAGGAGGTAAGATGAGAGCCCCAACGCTCAGAAATGTAAACCTCCTCATTTCTGAACCTGGGAATTCCTGCTATTTCCAGATCAGAGAGAAAGTTGTTCAGCATTGCTAATTTCTGTCTAAGTGGAGTTTTAGAAATGAAGAACCCATGAAATTCCAGCCCTCGCAGTGAAATGCAATTCTTTGCGTTATTGCTCTTCTAACCTCTTTTGGGAATCTTGTCTATGACTACTGCTTATCTTTGAAATAGGTTTGCTTAAGTACAGCAGAAGGACCATGTTTTATAGCAATATTGCTATCACTTGGGGCATTTTGTTGCAGTAATTGAGTCGTGGAAGTTTTAGGGGAATTGAACTACTATTATTTTTAGTTTAAGTAGGATAAGGAAGACAGCAGGTAAATAAAACAAGCATCAGTGTTTTAAGAGGTATTATTCTAGCTTACTAAAGGCAATAAACATTTAACTCCTGCTTCTGAAATTGGCATGTATACAGAGCAGGAGAGAAAAATTTGCTAATGTTTTCATTCTTGCTGTCCCTCGGTTTCACTTGGAATGAACCCTTTCTGTCCTTGGCACATAAAATAATTGTGAAATAACTGAGATTTATGAAGAAAGGTATAGTGCAATATAGTCTGCAAGAAATGAATATCAAGTTTGTCTGGGGATAATTCTGGAAAACTAATAGATCTCATAAAAATATCAAGCTGATACACTTAGAAGCATTTTCCTTTTAGATAACAAATTAGCTGGAGGCTGTTAAAACATGACGGTTTTCCTTCGTGCCAAGAACTAAGGAAACTCATCCAGGAACTGGTTGATACTGGTACTCTGCATTCTTACAGATTTGGTCACTTTCTTCTGCAAAAGCAGAGAATGGGTCATCGACAAGGCAAGGAGTCGATGACCCCAATCTTAGGTACTTAGTATTTAGTATTTAAGCTACAGGAGAAACAATGATTTATAAAGTGAACTATAAATAATCGTTTTACTGAAGTAGTTTTGTTGAATGAAATGCTCTTTTGTGTTTAAAGTCTTGGCACTTGATTTTATAAAAGGTCACCTTCCTGGGTCTTTTGGATCTCATTGAACAAATTTCTAAAAGTAATCACTAATATTTCAGAACTTGCTTTGGCTAATTTCTGAGCTGTTCAAGATGAATTTTATTAGATGCTCTTGTCTTCGATGCTCGTAACTTCTCAGAGTTGCCTGCAACCTGTTCTAACATCTGTCTCTGTCTTTTCTACCATCTTCAATTGAAAATACAGAATATAGTGACTATCTATATCACTCACTTTCTCTCCTCTCCTGTTACATCGTGGCTGCGTCTCTTGTCTCCTGCTCGCTCCTAATACATGTGTAGGATTTTTTTTTAATGCCTGTGAGCTGGAACCCATTTTTTTATCTTAGCCTTTTTTTAACTTACTACTTCATGTTTATATTATTCTGTCATCCTCATACCATGCTACATTTTTTCTGCATCTGTTTTTGTGCCTTTGATTGGTGATCTTGTCAGTTTTTCTGTCATTCCTTTACCTCTTTGCCTCTCGGTTTCTTGAGTTTATGGAAACTTTCTAGACCTGGTCTGATTTCCTCAGAGGAAGTTCTAATGCTCTCTTTTCACTTCTGTCCAAATTGTCTCTCTTATTAAAGACTCAGTCCTCCCAGTTATCAGAAACAAAATAATACCTTTTCTTTGCTTTCTGAAACAAAACATGACTCTGACTATGGGTAGGGATTTTTAAACTAATGGCCTGGCTATCTGTTGAAAGAGCAGTATATCAGGATACCATCATCCCTTTACAGTCCTATCACTTGCCCTTACCAGCCAGCCCCGTCCTTGCAATTGCTCAGAAACACAGTCTCTACCTTTTGTTTGGTTTTTTGTTTGTTTTTGGTCTTTTCTTTAAATGTCTTCACACAGCTTCCGTTTTTCTTCTCTTTGATTTCCACACTACATGTTCAACAAGTCTGAACTTTGGAATGAGGTGGAGTGTGTCACGTGTATCGCACTTTCGGAACAGGGTTCCCCTTTTAAAGGAGCATTCCTGTCTCTTTAAGGTCCCTGCATGTCTCCAGTGCCAGGTGTGATGCCAAATCTAATATGGGGCACGTAGAAAGACTCGTATTATTCCTGTTTTAAAAGCACAGCAGGTGCAATGCGATCAAAGATCCCTACAGTCCATACGGTAGCTTGTCTAAGGGAAGAATAACAGATGCCTAAAGGAAAAATAGATCAAGTAGATGGTAATGCTTCCCTAATAGACTTTTCCAGCTTTCCATAAAGAATTCCATGACTCAGTTATTATGTATGACTGTAGCTTATGTTCGTGGCTGTTTGGTAGGTAGCCCATTATTCTTCCCTCTTGTTTTTCTTACAACAGTCACAGTTTCCATTCTAATCTCGTGGTGCTTGGCTCACCTTTTTTTTTTTTTTTAAAAAAAATAACTTTTAAATCTTACATTTTCATTAGTCCTTTGTTAGCTGATAGATTCATAGTTTCTTCCTAGTTTAGTCAGAAACAAAAGAAAATCCTGTTAGGAAATGTCTTTTACTTTCTGCGGTAATGAGAAACTAATATCAACTTTATTATCTTTTTTTTTAGACAGGCTTAAAAAAAATAACTGTAGAGTGGCACTGTTCCTGCCAAGTTTCCCCAAGAAGCATGTTATTACTAAGGAACTGTAAACTGTTGAAAAAAAAACCCCATTTGTAACGGAAACAGGGATGGTTTAACTGCAACGTTTGTGGGCACTTCCAAACAGCGTAGCTTTTCCATCTCCTGACTTTCAGACTTTCCCAGTACCCTCTCCTTGCTGCTACCTTGCTTTAGTCATCGCTCTGTGTGTATATATAAATATATATATATATAGTGTCTTCAGCAACACTGTTGTTCATACTACAAATATGTTGCTAAGGGCGGTTCAGCAGAGTGTTGTTTCTAGCCTGAAACACAAAACAAACGTAAACCTAAATCTATGGCTTTTTTTTTTTTTTTTCTTCTTGGTTATGACTGGTGTAGAGGACAGTTAAAGAAAAACTAGACTATTTGCACTAGAGGAGCAATAAAAACATCTTGATTTGAGTGAGTGGTAGTATATATAAATAGACAGAACTTGAAATCTGTCCAACTTTATAAATCGCTTGAGTATATTCAGGTCCCGCATCTATGCTATTTCCTGTCATTTTCTTGCATTAGTCATTTTTCCATGTTTCCTTTCTCTCCTCAGTTGTGGGAACGAGAAGGGAACAGCAAGGCTACCAGAGAATATGAATGAAGAGAGGTGATCAGCTTTCTGTAGTTTGTTCCGGGATAGAAATGAGTTTTAGATAAGAGTATGACCCTTTAATCTTCGGGGTAGTCCCCAGCTGCAGGCATTCCATAGTGTCCGGCGCTCGCTTGGAGCTGTCGAACACTATCATCTGTCCCCGCTCAAGTCAACAATCGTTTCCCTGGCTTTTCAATCATTAACTTTGCAACAGTTTTGATTTCCTAAAAATGACACTACTAAAAAAAAATCTTTGTCACCTGTACTAAGAAAATGCCTTCTGAATGCCTGTGCTTTGCAGTACTAGGAATTGTTGTCACCTAACGTGCGTTGTGTTCAGTAACTGTTTCTAAAGCTTGTTTTTTTTAGGAGTACATGTAGCAGTTTTCCTCTGTATCTGTTCCATGACATGCATCTAAAATTTTTATGTTTCTTGTTTCAGAAGTACTATGGAACCTCCGCAGCCCTGTAGGTTTGGAAGGCTTAAATCCAAGTTTGGAAAGGCTTTTTCCATTCCAGATGATTTGCTGGCTTAAGCGTTTAATTAGGATGGCTTTTGAACAAGTTGGATTAAACATGGAATCAGTAAGTGTTTCAAACTTTTGCTTCGTGTTTTTAGAAAATCAGGTATAGAAAGCACTTCATATATTTTATTTCATGCTTATCTGTTCCAGCAGAACACTTTAAGTATGCTCTGTAATTGTATGATTCTGCATTGCTGAAAAAGTATGAAGTTTACTACTTGGACACTGAAGTATTGAGTAATGTGTGTGTTAAAAATACCATGCAGTGCCTTCTTGCTCTAATAATAAGCTGTTTACTTTGTAAACATTGCTTTTCATCCTGGACTTCTGTGTGTGTTTTGAAGGTGAAGGAAAATTTTCAACTCTCTTTTTAACAGTGACGGTAATTCTTCAATAATCGTATTTCTTTGCTCTTACCTTGGAGATATGAAAAGCCCCATGAAACTGGGGAAACAGAGGAACGTGCATGCATAGCTCTCCTCTTGGAGGAAAGTGTGTATAGAGTTTTCTTTGAATGCTTAGCAGAGAGAGCGAGCAATCCGCTACACATCAACTGCTTTGTCACTGGGACCTTTAGGAAGCTATTTTGAGTATAAGTGTTGACCTCAGTGCAGCAATCCCTGTAAATTGTCGAAATATTTTAATGTTTTAACTATGGGGAAATCCTTAACAGCTATGTGCAGTGCTTAGAAAGGCAGTTCTTACTCTGGATTATTGTGGTAGAGGCTTTTATCAGTCTTGGGATTCTATGGAGAGGAAAATGCTTGTACATTATAAATTAAAATTATCGATAAGATTTTGTATTTTAGGATTTTATTCAAACTCTGATCTGAGATTTCATGCAGTGTAACTTTGAAAATTCAAAGTATGAGAGTATGTTGGACTACCATGGGTGTTGCTGTTGGTTGTCGTCAGCAACATCTTTCAGCCTAAATAGGAGAGAAAAGCAAGTTTTTAATCTGTTTCCCCCTATTCTCTACTTGTATCAAGCTTGTGATAATGCAGTTACATTTCCAAATGTCAGCCGTTCTGGACAACAGCGAAACAGTGATGCAATAAGAGGGTATGACTAAGTAATACTTCGCAGACTTGCTCTTCCAGTGCTTCAAGTCAACAAGAAGTTGTGTGAACTTGGGTAGAGGAGTGCCAAGATTTATTAGCTCAGCTGAGCAGGGCACTGACTTTATTTCCATACATTGTGGCACAGCTTGCGTGCAGTTTTCTGAAAATATTGTGCTGGCATATCTTGAATTACCGAAACTGAGTCATTTAAAGTTCTGGTGCACCAGGCCACTGTTGTTGAACACCCCCAAGGGCATTTGGGCACCAAATATTTTTGAGGATCTGGTTGCCAGTCAGCATCTGTGGTCTGAGCAATCTCTAAACAAGTTTTACCACTTGCTTAAAATGCACTGCACTTACGTTGGTAATAGAGTGTGTAGTCTAGTCTCTTCTGCTGTTGTGGAAGTACTTCTGTAATTAATTAAGGCTTCCCTTGACTACTATTTGTTTTTCAAATGCAACATTGCTTTGAGGCTATTGCCAACAGTTCTGCTTCTAACATGAGAATCTGGTGCGAGTAGTGAGGCTGTATTACCGCAGGAATTTTCATCAGTCACTTTTTCTTGAAGCCTCCTGATCTACCTGCTATTTGCTCAGACATACAGACAAACAGTAACGTGACAGTCTCAAATGGGAGGTCCTTGAGGCATCCAAAATACAGAATCAATACTCTGCATGGAAGAAGTTTGTGTTCAAACTTAGCAGCATATTAAGCAAGTGAATGTATGTTTCATAGAATGGAAAAAATGGGTGTAAGCGGATAAACGGCAAAGTTGCAGCTCTGATGTGAGGATCTAGCATAGCGTATGTGCAGTGCAGGGTTATTTTGTCCAAATTTGTACATTCCAGTAAAGCCAGAGGAAGGAAAGACACTTGTTTAGAAATGGGCAAAATGTTTGTGTGAAATGTCTGAGATAACATAATCTCAGGTAAAATATCATGGAGCATATTTTTTTTATTTTTAATAGAACCTTCGAAATCTAAAATTAGTGATCTTTGTGTAGTATATCAAAATGTTATTCAGCTGTGTGTTGTGAACCTCCCACAGCTGATCTACGCTAATCACACAGGCAATATTGCCATGCCAGATGAGGGTTGTTTCGATACTAATAGCCTAGATTTTATCTAAGTTTTCTCTTTTGGGCAACCTTCTAGTAGGATGTTGAGTTTGCTTGAAGCTATGACCCTTTGAAAACTAAGATCTGAGTAGTAAATTCCTATCTACAGCCGTAAATAAACACTGGCCAAGGTTTTTATATTACTACACAGTGTTCTAATTGTTTACTAACAATATACTCTGTGTTAGTCTTCCCATTATTCTTTTCCTTCTTTGCATGGTTTTTGTTGCCTTTCCCTGGGCTGAAATCTTTCCTACTTCTCTCTGGGTGTTTTTTTTTTTGCTTCTGTTCTGGCTCATTTTGTAGTATTCTCTTAGGATTAAAGTCTCATTTCATTTCATACAACTACAGTCAATAGTAGAGCAAACATTCCCATCATTAAGTTCAACAAAAGAAAACAAGTTCCATCCCTGTTTAAACAACGTAGAAATCTGAATTGCAGTAGAAACAGTCCTGACGAAGCCAGGTGTGTTGAGGTGCTGTGGGCAATTTTCTCTAGGTGAATGTATTTATACTTTTTATAGGACAAATTTTCATTCTTATGTATTTGTTTTCCCCCTTTTACTTATCTTTGCTCTTTAATTTCACCGTTACATTTTCATGCTTACGCAAGCTGATAGACACTGCTCCTGGGATAGAAGAGCTCTTAAATAACCAAAATAAAAGATATTTTGGGAAATGCAGAATTACAAGAATCACATAACTTCATGAATTTGTCATGATCGAGTGGCTTTTCTTGAAACCCCTTAAAAAGAGGTGTCTGACCCCAAGCAGTTTCTTTATTGTCTTGAAAATTGTCTTGTCTACTTGAAAGGAAGTTGTAGAGGTTGGTCTCTTCTCCCAAGTCACAGGCAATAGGACAAGAGGAAACGGCCTCAAGTTGCACCAGGGGAGGTTCAGATTGGATATTAGGAAAAATTTTTAAACGGAAAGGGTTATTAAGCATTGGAACAGGCTGCCCAGGGAAGTGGTGGAGTCACCATCCCTGGAGGTATTTAAAAGGTGGGTTGACACAGTGCTTAGAGACGTGGTTTAGTGATGGGTTTTTATCAGAGTTAGGTTGATGGTTGGATTCGATGATCTGAAAGGCCCCTTCCAACCTGGAAAATTCTATGATTCTGTGAAAATGGACAAATTATCCTTTTGAAGGTGCTTCCAGCTCTTGAATCCTTCTTTGTTACCTGATTTGTTGCTTTGAATTTAATTGTAATACAAAGAGTGTCTTGAACTTAAATAACCATAGCTCTGTTGTGATGACAAAAAACAAATTTTGTGCCAATTTGGGTATAGAATGTAAGGAGTTCACTGATATAAACTTCAGTGTGTGTATATGTATATTCTACTCTATTCTAGCATGAAAGGACTAACTTTGAATATGTTTAGCACAAGCATAGTATGGAAGGATAAGGAAAAACTATTCCAGTATCATATAAAAATCAGTTTCCTAATAGCTGGCTTCTTTTTTCTTCCCATCTAGGTGCTTTGGTCGAGCAAGCCTTATGGTTCATCTCGAAGTATTGTAAGAAAAATTGGTACTAACCTCTCTCTCATACAGTGTCCAAGAGTTCAGTTTCAGGTAGGTGTTCTCAACAGTGTGGAAATACGTGTTTTACTATACCCATAAAGGGATTTGCTCTTGCATCAAAAGATTTTAAGCAAACATGCAGTTCATTTAAATAAGTGACTAGAGGGTTTGTAAAAGCAGAATATGATAAACCGAGAATTAGCTTACTTCGGTTCTTCTCGCTTCCAGTTCAGGGTTTTTCCAAATATGGATTCTTCAGCCTCTGTGCTGCCTACAACCTGAATCCATGTTGCTGTAACACTCATAATGAAACTTGAAACAATTTTTTTTTTCCTAAGGAAATTGGAACCTCTAAAATGAGGGAATACGGTATAAAAAAGTTATTCTTGGAAAAAATATATTAATAAAAGAGAAAAATGTCTGAAACATTTCTAGAAACTACTTATAAGCTAGGCTTAAAAGGCACATAAAGATGAACAGTGTTACTTTAAAATATTTGGGAAAACAAACAACTTTATCAGAAAGTAAGAAATTAGTAACAAGATAACGTGAGTACCCTGTTTGCTTTTGTTTTAAATACAAGGCTAGGACTCGATAGGTGAAAGGGGAACATCAATTCTCTGCAGTTTTCTGTCTGACTCGTTTGCTTTTAACCTCAACTGCTTATAGTGGGAGGGTAAAGAGTGAGGGTAAAAGCTTAAGGAGGAGAAAGCCCTTGCTTTTTATAACAAGTCTTTCAGGAACAGATGGGGAAAGTGGAAGCTGTTACACATAATCTCTTCAACTCTGTGTGTGTTAGGGTTGGGGGTGGGTATAGAATTGGAGACATTTAGTGTTTGAAACTCAAGCTGAGAGAGGAACGTTTCTTGGGCTGAGCAACGGTGGGGAACGTAAAGATGAGTGGTGGGAATCGTCACCCACGCGAAGACAAGGTAATTTCCATGCAGCTAAACTTTACTGTTTAAATGAATTTCTTTATCCTATATGAAATATACAAACAATATTTAGACTTGAAATTATAGTAGCAAAATCAGATCGTTCAGATTACCATGGAAGCCTTTTTGGTGTGATAGTAAAAGCCATGCTAACTTTCTGCCTCTCTCAAATAATTGCACAGAGAAACTAGGGGGGCAACCATCTCCCACTAATAGTGGCTTGGTGAAACTTAAAAAAATAAATATATTTGTGGGGGTGGGGATTTTTGCAGGTGAGAAGAACAACAGAATGATAAGCTAGATGTAAACTTTTGGATATATAATTAATAGTAGTTATGCTAGCAGTGAAGCTCCATGTGCCTCAGAATTGAAAGGAAGTGAAGCCCTCCTGTAATGTCTCTGATTTTCTGTACTGTAAAGGCCATACAAGGGAAGATGATGCTCACTTGCAGAAAGTTAGCCAAACACTGCCTTCTCTTAATATGGTACATAAAAGAAGACATTTCTGGTTTATGTTCTTGCAAAGAGCTGTAAGATACATCTGGGATATCTGTTCCTGAATATTTTTAGTGTTGAAATAAAAATATGTATGTGTCTTCGTCTGAATTCTGTGTTAGAATAAATAAAATATTTGCCTTTTTTTCCTATTAAAGAGATAATCAGTCAGCTTTGTGTAGATTCTATGCACAGTAAGTATAAACATCCATCTTCTATTAGATGAAAGGATCTTAAAAACAGAAGTACAATTGTCAGAGCTGATTGAATTAGAATTATGAATTTCAAAATTTGAGCCTTGAAACACATTAAAATTTATATGGTTTATGCAGGCTTGACACTATTTTTATATATAAGTGCTGAACATGTAAAAGTGTGATGCTAACATCTGTTTTTTGTGTCTTTATCTCAGCATTAAGATTCTATAGTGAAGCTCAATACTGATCTCGAGCATTTTTATGCTGTTGCAACCGACACTTTCCTATAGCTGTCTCTTCCTCTTTCTTTCTTGCCAGCTTTAGCTATATTATGAAAGGACCATGCACTGAACCTTGCTGTAAGTCACTTTATTTAAAAAACAAAGCAAACCTTATTTGGCTCATCTGAGGGTGCATGTATATCATCAGTGTTTCTAACTTTATCTAAGAGCAACAGAATTTCCACAAATCTTCATTTTCCTTATGATAAATGGATAAGAGATATTAAAAGAATATCTCTGTTGTGTTTGTTCTTCTCTTCTGGCATGCTTTTGTTCAGCTAGTCTGAAAAAAAAAAAGAAAAATAGCATCTGCCGATGGATCTTGCCATAGTCAACATCTAAATTAATTGCTAAATGCTGCTTATGTGTTCAGTAAATGGTGACAGAGTTTACCTTGCATACTCTATATGGCATGAACAAGTGAAAATGCTTCTTATAGTTCTTTTGTATGTCATATTTTTTTGGTTTATCTGTAGTCTTTAAGAGAAAATAGTTAAACTTACCAATAGAGCCTAGGTAGATTCAACCAAACTATAATGCTGTCTCTCAAGATATTATCCTTCAGCTACAGCATCTGTCTTCTTGTTCAGTGCTTCTCCTGTTTGTCTGATGGAAACTTGATAACTGGAGAGAAGTATCCTAAGGAATTGAGTGTCCCTGTACCAAACGTCAGAATTTACTGGGCTAATTTGAAAAATCACAGCAAGTTTGTCTTACTTGAAGTATTTCCAAATGTTTAATATCTAACTGTATTGGTGACTTGAAATTAGAATTTTTATTCTATCCTTAAAGGTATTAAAATATTTGTTCTACTTTCCACCTCCATCAGCCAAAACAGTCCAATGTGGATAGTCTTTTCTTTAGAAATTAATGGAGTAATGGGTCTGAACCCCACAAGTGTGCGTGTGTGTGTGCAGCATCCATGCACGCTAAAATAGGCAAAAAAGCCTGTGAAGGAAGAAGCAGGAGAAGTAACTACCTACTTGCCAGAGAAAGAAAAGCAGGTTACTTCCACTGTTTCACTCAGTTCCTGCCATCAGGTAGAAGGAGACCTCTGTTTTCAGCTCTTTGTTCTCCATTTCTGGTGTCAGCAGAGCAGTTGTCCAAGTTTTCTTCTGCTGAGATTGTCTGGACGAGTAGAGTAGTCACAGAGTTGTTAAAGCATCATTCTACAGCCAGGCAAAGGTTTTGAGAGAGGGGCGTTGGCTTTTAACCTTTAAATTAAAGTAAAAATCTGTTATTAACTTAAAATTCAAAATCCGCTGCTGTGGAAGGCCATGTTGTTTTTAGGGATAGAGAAAAGAAACATCTGTATATGGGGTAACAAGCAGATTCTGTTTACATATAAATATGAATTTTAAAAAAGTAAGAAGAAACTTGCATCACAATGTAACAGAAGGCTTGCTACTAAATATTGGACTAAAAGTTATTTATCTCACAGTACAGGAAACCTGGCCATGGCAAATGCATTCCTTACTGTTCATCTATAAAATTATTTTTGATGCAAGTATGTGTAATGCCTTTATTTAAATGTGCCTTCAATCTTTTAATGGTAATAGTTCCTCATGTGGCCGTTACTATCAGGAAAATCTGTACCACCTGCAAGAAGTGGCTAATTTCTTATAGAGCTTTTAAATTGTTGTTAACATTAATACAGATGCTATGGTCATGAAAATTTCTTTTTATCTTAAAAAAGCAAAAAGCTAAGGAAACCTCAAACAATGAAAATCCTAACGTGCAATATAGTATTCTCTAGGCTGTTTTAAAGAGAGGCAGACTGTGATGGTATTAGGCACAACTGTTAATGTGATAAACATATTACCATCTGTGCTGATGCTACCTGGAAAAAACCCTGTTGTTTCCAAATGATCTGATGGTGCCAATACACGCTCCTGGGAGCTGTGATAAAGGCTCACATACGAGTTGTGAGAGTGTGAGGTGAAGATGACTAATCTCAATTTCCAAAGCTGTTTGTAACAACTCCTGGGGGAAAAAAAAAAAACCAACCCCAAAACTTCTGTCTTCCTGGGACTTGGGTATCAAAGGCTACACCTAAAATATCTGTGAATGTTCTTCAGAAATTATTTCGCCCCATACGGACCGCAGTCCTACAGTCATAGGATGATAGGTCTGCTACAAATTCAAGCTAATGCTAACATTTCATAGTTGCTGCTACATAACTCACCTCTGAAGAGGAAATTATTGCCTTTACTGTGTCCAATTCTGGACAAGAAGGACAGGGAACTCCTGTAGAGGGTACAGCAAAGGGATACCAAGAAAATCAAAGATGATTAGGGGCCTGGAGCATCTCTATTATGAGGAAAGGTTGAGGGACTTGGATATTTTCAGTCTGGAGAAGACTGATGGTAGATCTCATCAATGCCTATAAATACTTAAAAGGTGGTTGTCAGGAGGAAGGGGTCAGTTGTTTTTCAGTGATGCCCAGTGACAGAACAAGAGGTAACAGGCACAAAGTTGAACACAGGAAGTTCCATCTAAACATGAGGAGGAACTTCTTTGCTGTGAGGGTGGCAGAGCCCTGGAAGAGGCTG
>JAOXJK010000012.1:123844716-123857811 GCA_025774025.1 Xenus cinereus
AGCCCCCTCCAACCTGGCCTTGAACCCCTCCAGGGATGGGGCAGCCACAGCTTCTCGGGGCAACCTGGGCCAGGGTCTCGCCATCCTCAGAATGAAAAATTTCTTTCTGAGATCTCATCTAGATCTCCCCTCTATGTCAACGTTATCGATAACCCAGGAACGGGTGGCTTCTCTCGCTCCAAGGGCAGACCCTTGGCTCAAGCTCAATTTTGAAGCAGGACCCCCAACCCTTTTGTGCAAATCTGCTTTCTACCCACCCAGCACCCAGCCGGGACCGTCACATGAGGTAAAGTGGTGTAACTGGCAGCATCATTACATTCCCCTAGTCATTAGCCTGGATGCTTTTAATTATTTTCTTCTTCTAGTTGTTGATCAAATCGATGCTATTTTGTCTGTGCTTGGAATTTGGTTTTCATTCCAGAAATTGTTGTTGTTTTTAAAAATACACTTATCATTCCCATCAGCTCTTTATGAACAAACAACAGACTTTTAAAATATTCACTACATCATTGGAATGGATTTTAATTTGAACTGAAGCATCGGGATAATTTATGTTATCAAAACACATGCATTTTTCATGAGGAAAGTATGCATCTTGAAAAACACTAACTTTAAAAAAATCCTAATGGCTTAGTGACCATCCACATCCCAGTTATAAAAAATACATACCCTTCAAAAACCACAATAGGACAATGAAAGGAAGAGAAGACAATAGAAGGAATACTCTTCTAGTATTGCCATTGGGTATTTCCAAAAAGGATGCATGAATCAAGTATGAAGGGAAGAGCTTATTTACCCCTTGGATATAGCAAATAATCAGGTTGACCCAAAACATTACATTTAGAAGGCTTAACAGGTCACTCATGCTGTCACCGAGAGAGACACATGTCCCATGGGAAACCCCTACGCACGGAGGACAATAGCTGCCCTTATCTCCACACCTTCCATAGGCTTTGCTCACTCACTTTGATACCTCGTCACCAGATGAGATCCTCATTTGGCAAACTCTAGCAAATGAACATGCCTCGATGTACATGATTTGTCCCATTAGCCCAGATAAATAATATAAAAATTGGGGAAAAGTCACTTGTTCATCCGACCCTTGTAAAGCACGTGGAATTCTTTGTGATATAGATAAATACCATTTATGAATAAAAAGAAGAAAACGGGACGTATGTGTTCCCTCTGTGTGTACTAGCAACACACTCAAGTTAGATCTCTAACACTTTTGGGATGGATTATTAATCACCCTGAATGTCGGGAACTCAGGTGAGCTCCTAGCACCCACCTGCTCTGCCTGGATAAATTCCTGTTTATTCCGTATTATGCAGAATTTTCCCTTCCTTTGCCTCTCTGGGAAGTGAAGACCCACAGCAATCCTTTTTACAGCAATAAGGAACAGGAACTGAAAAGTACTGCTCGATGACCCTGTTTCACTCCGCGGATGTGACAGACACACAGACAACTGCCTGCGGGCATGGAAAAAAAGGTGGCAGCAGCTGTGGGACTCAAAGGGGCAGTGGCTCCACCTAAATCTTAGGGCTATCAAACATCTGATTGACTCAATAGTCTGTCCACATTCTCCTTCACAAGTTCTTCTTTCCAGAAGAAAATATGAGAGAGATAGAATCACAGAAAGACAGAATCACAGAATGATATGGGGTTGGAAGGGACCTCTGGAGATCATCTAGTACAACCCCCTGTCAGAGCAGGGCCACCCAGAGCAGGTCCCACAGGAACGTGTCCAGGCGGGGTTTGAATGTCTCCAGAGAAAGAGACTCCACCACCTCTCTGGGCAGCCTCTGCCAGGGCTCTGCCACCCTCACAGTGAAGAAGTTCCTCCTCATGTCTAGATGGAACTTCTTATGTTCCAGTTTGTGCCCATCTCCTCTTGTCCTGTCCCTGGGCACCACTGAACAAAGACTGGCCCCATCCTCCTGACACCCACCCTTTAAGTATTTATAGGTTTTGATCAGATCCCCCCTCAGTCTTCTCCAGACTGAAAAGACCCAAGTCCCTCAGCCTTTCCTCGTAAGACAGACGTTACAGTCCCCTCATCATCTTCTTTCATCTTTCCTCAGGCATTGTCCAAACCGGGTTTTAAGAGAACAACCCATTTTGTCCTTACCTTATATAAAGTTGCTAAATAATGGTTTGTTTTAATTAGGAAAGGTTGGTTAACGCCTGGGTGATCCAAATCGTGTGTGGCAGCTGCTATTAAACTGAGCAGAACATCCCATGGAGTTAAAGATTTGGAAAGCTGTGAGATAATAACAACAAATGCAATCCTGTTAGCAATACAAAAAGTTCCTGGGTGTCACATTTTGATTTTTCTCTTTTAGCCCACAGAAACTCAGAGGAAATTTTAGTAACATAAAACTAATATTCTACCGTCTTTTCACAGTATTTCCCCCCACCCCAAATGCTACAAAATTTCATCAATGGTTTAAGCATTATTCTTTCTGAATGGGAAGGTTCATTCTTAAAGAATGCTGGCACACAAAATGCTACTTTCTGGCTGATAAGGAAGCACTATTTCTAACCAGACCCTGCAAAAGCAGTAAATTCTCAAGAGAAGCTCTCTGTTTCATTTACCAAATCTGTCTGTACGTGTCAATTCTGCTTTAAATACAGAGTATATTTTATAGAAACATAAAAACCTTTCATCTTAAAAGGAAGAAATTAATGTTCTGGAAGACTTCAGAACTGTTCAGATTGGGTTTCTAACTCTTACGCAAAATTGTATTTCCAAGTCTACCAGGAAAAGAACTGAAGGAGGAAAATCTGCCAAAAATAAATATTTGCCAGAAGTACGTGCACGCTAATTAACTCAGCATGAAACTGCACAGACTTATTTCTACTGCTCATAGCTGTTACTATTCCTGGTTGGGAGGTTTGTGAGTTAAACTCAATAATAAAGGTCTCGTTTGAACTAAATTAGAGAGGAGAGTTCTGCCCGCACAAGATTGAAATGCACGTGTTTATAACGTATTTTGGTGCAACAGAACCCAGCAGCTGTACATGTTACTAAAACCACAAAGTCCATGGTTATATCGGAAGCGTTACAGAACTTCCATCACGGGTATTAAATTAAAAATGCTCAGAGCTTGCAAAGTGCCCGCCATAAAAAAAAACCCGCTCACTGTGTATCAGCTCGGATTTGGCTCAATGCACGGACAATCGATCGGAGAAACTGAGCAGGAGGAGCAGGCAAAGAGCCTCCCAAAAACATCTACAGAGCCAGAACTTACTTGCTTTTTATCCCAGAAGCAGAATAAAGAGCTATGTGATTCAAGAGAATACCTCACTGGGGATAATCTGCATCAAGGCAGACAACTTTCTCACCGGCCAGAGCACGCTACAGTTTTTAATTTGATACAGAAGGACAGGATTTAACCCTGAAATTGTCATAAGGCATCACTTACAGGAGACTCCCAGCAGCCCGAGTGATAAATCCAACTAGGCTGAGCTCTTTAAGGTCTATCACACTGCCCTTTTTTAGAAAGAAAGGCCAAAAAGAACCCCTGATGTTTTGCTGTAAGGTGCCTCCAGCAGCACACTATTTATTAACATCAAAGATGAGCAAAACAAGGGTAACAGCAATTTCTGGAGGAAAAAAAAAACAACCCCAAAGAAAGAAAGAACCCACCCCAAACCATGAATACACAGGTTTCTTATCACAGACTGTGATTCTGTGTAAATGTCCCAGGGCACAGCTGGAATCCTAATCGATTCCTTGCTGTGGTTCAAGGTGAAGTCACACAAAAGACAACGCCAGCTCAGAAGAGTGAAAGAAGAAAAGGACATTGCTGAGCGTGAACCCACAGCTTTGGCGACACAGAGACTCCTCTCCTTTCTCTCTTTCGTGTTCAAAAAGTGGGTTTGGGGGTTTCTTTTTAATTAAAAGCGTGTGCATATGCACACACATAAATGTGTGCATTTTCTGTACGTACGTGGGATGTAACAGCGAGAACGTCCCCTTACCTTGGGCTCTTTTAAGTAACAGTGCATGGCCTGAGTCACATCAGCAGCATGAACTGCGTTATGGTAAGGGTTTTGACTGTGATAATCTTCTTGGACCATAACTGCAGGAAAATAACAAATATCCAAATTTAAATAAAATCGCTTTTTTTTTTTTTCCAAGTACTATTTTATATGTCCTTGTTAGGCACAGAAATATGCAATTTCCCAAGTTACATAAACATAAAAGCGTCAAAGTCAATAAATCATCAGTAGAACCAAGACCCGGGTATAAAAGATTTTTATGTGAAGAAACAGTATTTTCTAAAGGAAATCAGCTACACGCAAAGTCATCTCTCAGAGCAAAAATTAAACAACCTGAAATCAATATATAATCTGAGATACTTTGAGAACTTCCTAGGCAAGGCTCCCTTTGATCATTTAGCCTGTTTGAATGCTGGGCCAACCTTGAATACGAAATGAAGATGACTCTATTTACCAAAGTATCAGGATGACTCCGTATCAGGCCTTGAAAACCAGACAGGATCAGAGGAATTAGGCACTGTTTTCCTGTCACATGCATTGCTTTTCCTTCCCCTTCAGGAGGGTAGTCATGGGAAGCCACCTCTACATAGTTTAGGCATCTTCTCATACTCGTACTCTGGCAAATTTAAGCCTATAGGCAATTTAGAAGAGAGTTTCATTGAGATGACGGTCTGACTGACCACTCCTAGATTTAATATTCCCTATTTAACTTCTTTGCTTTCCTCCACTTTCCTCCATCTTCCTGGCTGTCTTTAAACATCGTATGTAGAATACTTTACAGGACATCCCCATTAGCCTGACTACGTGGAGTAGAACAACTACAACACTTAAAAGGATGGAGAGGAAGAAGATATGAAGCCCAGCAAGAGAAACATACTCTACAGTTTTGCCTTATAGGACACATCAGCTCTTCCAAGCAAACCTCAAAAGAACATTTTCCTGGCTGACTGCAGCCTGTCAGTCCCGACCATGGAATTGCCTGGGTTGGAAGGGACCTTTCAGGCCATCTAGTCCAACCATCAAAACTATTCAAACAAACATGCCCGCAACCTCTTTTCCTACTTAGTTTTACAAGCCAGTGCTCTCCCTGTAACTGTGACTGTAACTTCACAGTGTTACTGCCAGGCTATTTGGGAAGAGCTGTGGCTCATAAAAAGTCAAAATACTGTAACCACTGTGTAATCTCAATAGTGCTCAATGTGTCTTTGACACCTCGTATGGAAAAATAATGAAATTAAGCATCTTTGGACTCTATTAACCTGCAGTAGAACTCCCTTTCACCTGTTCCTCACATCCAGTGCATGAATGAGGATGTCCTCAGTTTAATCCTCAATTTGTTGTGGCTTCATAGGCTGGTCCAGCTACCTGAAGTCTACATTTTTCTTAGATTATTTCTTTTAATAAAGCAGACCTAGGACAGTATTTTGATCACGGTTTGCCAGAATTAAAATGGCACAAAACCGCTGTGAATCCAGGAATGTAGCACTTTGGATTTTCTCTCCCCCTGTTCGGGTCTGGAATAAGAAGTTCAAAACACATGGTAGGAGCAGAAAGATCGAAAGATCTCCAAGTAACCTTTGGAAGTCACAGAAAGACTGTGTATGTGTATAAACAAACATATAGATATATATACACACATTCATATGTGATATATATATACACACACACAAAAAAAAAAATGTTGAGACCCTACTGAGGATTAAAATTAGATTTCTCTCCTTAAAAAGATTCCAGTAAGTTCTCAAATAAAGTGAATTTTGTGTGGCACTAGGGACCACCTGAGCTGTCCTAGTCTTCTGGAATTTGATCTCCAGCTTACTTTGGACTGGGGTGTAAGAGGTAGCAAAAGAAAACAATTAATTGGGTTCATGCTAAGAAGCTGTACTTGGAAGAAAGGTTCCTTGATTGAAGGGACGGGCTAGGACAGACCTAAGAAATGGTTTTTTCATTGCTACTGAGTAGAAGACAGTAACAAAAAGGGAAAGGTGGTGAATTTTAAAGCTAGAACAAAATTTTGCCGCCTTCTAAATCTAATCTCATTCAGTGACTTCTGGCTTTGAGTAGTCATATGTAGGTAAGACTATTGTTAACTTTTGATAACTTTTTAACTAATCCAGTCATTCCTAACTGGTCTTTCATTTCATTTCCTGTCTTTTGCTAAATCTCAACTAACCAGGAAACAAGCCAGATGAGAAAGAACAAAACACACTCAGTTACAACTTGAGTAGCCTCAGAGCAGATTTCTGTAATAATTTTCTTCACATCCCAATATATCAGTCCTCAAGGTCAGCCGTTCTACCTTTTTGAAACTGGAAGGAACTGAGTCCACTTTAAAATAACATGAAATGCAAGACAGAACTGAATTTTTTTTAAGGTGAAAGGGAACCAAATGATGAAAACAAAAACATTCCCTTAATTGAAAGGGGAGAAAAGCCTCCCAAATACGATTTCTCCCCTCTCAAACTGAAAACCTGCTAAAATAAAAAGGAACCCACTCCTCAAAATGAAATAAAAGGTACTGCCACAGAAGAACCAAAGGAAGTCTCAGAGCAGCGCCTGTGTCTATGGGGATTCAGAAAGTGGGCTCTTTCAGCTGCCAAGTGAAAGTACCACTTGGTTTGAATACTCTACATCATATTTACAGTTCTTTCCATTGAAGCATCCCAGTGCCACGGGCCCAAACATCCCAGTAAAATTGTCTTGCGCTCGGCCTATGGAGAAAGTTTACTCACAGGACAGTGCTTATGTGTAGGAGAGTTTGAGCAAGCAAGAGACAGCATCAAACTGGCACCATTAAATATGGCCAAGCTGGCATATTCAATACACTTAGGGAACTGTACCATGAACTTCAGAAATTAAGATTAAAAACAGAACTGAAAATCCAAACAAAGAAAGGAGCTGTCTAGCCTTTCCCAATAAAAATGTCACACAATGTCACATATATTCCTCATTATTTAGATTTACTAAATACAATATAGCATTTGCTAGGGAACTACTCAACTTGTTAATACTTGCTTGGATTTAACACGGAGATTTCTGTACTCATAGAAACTTTAGAGAGATTGTCTCAATCAATATATTTGAAATCACTGCACAACCTGGACTCCATCAGTACTCTTCATACCTTATTGCTAAACTATAACCAGCACTTCATTTAAGGTAGAAAAATGCGGATAAACAGCAATATTCATCATAATAAAAAGCTGTATTTACCCAAAAATCTACGAAGTTTCATCGTATCTAACTGGAAGTGTTCAATTAGTCCGTGAAGATTAAACAGATGAAAGGTTAAGCTGACTAGACTGTTTCCTAAAAATAAGATGAAAATACTAATTCATTGGAAGCCATTAAATCGGTGACTCTTTCATAAGTAATGTATTATTTCAAACAAATTGGCCACAAAAATTACACAAGCAAATTTCTCTACATCAATTCATGATAAATATTTAAATCTTACTGCATGACAAGATTCCATTAGCTATCTCCTCTGGTAATCACCAGTGTTTTTGCATAATTACAATGCGTTCATCAATTGTCCACTGTCAACTCACAGGAGGAAAATGTTACCAAACATTAAAGAAGCAACAGGTTTCGACGTGCAAACCTGTTACAACGGAATTCAACTTTTTATAAACAGACATACAGCTTAAAACTGAATACAAAAATAATTAAGCATAGAAAAAAAGCTCACCATCGATTAGTGAACATGGTACATATGCCATCTCTCATTTTCATCATGTATTTTGCTAAACTACTCCTTATTTCACCCAGAACTCAAAGAAAAAGTTTTAAGTTTCTCTAGGAAATGTATACTATTACAAGCTTACAATATACTTTCACCTGCTCATAGCTATAATATAATCAAATAAAACCAAGAGACAGAGAAATACCCTGCTAATACCCTACTTGAAATAGCCTGCCCGTTCTGCACTCTGCAAACAATAGGCAGTGGCAGATAACTCAGTTTTGGGACATGGACTCTGACAATCTTCATTTAGCAGGAATTAAAGAACTCAGCACAGACAGGAAATGAGGTAAAAAAAGGAAAGAATTTCTGCTAAATCTAGCTTATTACTAGGCTTAATGTATTCAAACGTGCACCCCAATTCCTCACAATAAGATACACAATTCTTCAAATAATATTAACTGTGTAGTTTGTTTCTTACAGGCTCGTCCAGGGCAGCTCATGGAGCAGAGGTTTATACACATTCTCCCCTTACAAACTTTCAAGAGCAAGAGCCTTTCCTAAAATGCCTAAGCTAGGATGCAAAAAGGATGGCATAGGAAGGCTGCCACAATAGAGGCTGTACTGGTAGCGTCTAAAATGAAAAAATCATATTTAAATGGTAGAGAAGGCCTCATATAAAAAGGATGATTTCAGACTGCTTGCATCTGATAAACTAATCTGAAATAAGCTGTGCTTACAAACAGGTTAATTTGCACACATAGCTCTTTCTCATTCAGTTACCTAGTCTAAAGTTTATCATTATCTATATAAACATTCTATTTGTATAAGTCCTTGCTCTTTTCATGTTTTATATCCACTTTCTGTATCGAATCAAACTGGGAGGATACTACTTTTACACTCCTTTAAGCCAAGCATCTCTTCCACAAAACAGGAGAGAAAATTATCTTTTGGCATCGTATTTTCCTTGCCAAACTTCATGTCTCTCTTTCCTTCAGCCAACTTCAAACGCTCTGAGACTGCATCTCTGCTACCAGCTCCCTTCCACGGGTGAAAATCCCGTGAGAGCTGCCCCCCATTCACCTCCCAAAGGTCACCTTGGGGCTGGACTCGCTCATCTCCTTCTTCCATTCCATTCAAAACTCAGCTTCTGCTGCTGCAAGTTATAATACAAAACTTCTCTCTGTGCACTGCAGCAGCCCTCCCTCCACCTTTCCACACCTCTTTTCTAACTCTCTGTCCATAACTTAACCGATGTTTTATTTTATTTATTTTTTAAAGTAACTACTACTTCGGTTCCCACCGCTATTTGTAACGAGTGCACAAAACTAACCATTATCTTTTCTTGCTTTTTTGATTTTGTGCAAGCCCCACGTAAAGCAGCTTTTGTCTGCTGAACTCCAAATTCCTTAGGTATTCTGCTAGATATAATTATAATATCCTCACACCACCTTTCCGTCTTATGGCACTGTAAACTAGATTAGAACCATTCTACCTAACATTAAATTTGTCAGAAAAATGCATGTTCAATTTAACTGACCTTTCAGACAAAAACATATAAATTAACAACATTCCATAATTAAAAAAATACTAAATTTGCAAAATTATTTGTTAATTTATAACAAATTACTACTTGTAATAGAAGAGAGAACAGCAAGCTACAAAGTACCAGGGCCTCTTCTACAAATCAATGCTTGTTATCAGTACTGACAGTGATGGCATTTTCGAGTGGCCAGGCAAACTAGGATTTAGATTAAAAACTATTAAATTAAAAAGTATTACTTGATGAAATCTGTGCTTTTTAGCAAACAAGCAATCACATACCACAACGTAAAAGCCATAGTTAAGTTATGCTAAGAGATAAAACATAAGTGAAATAGCAAGAGTAAACTCACCATTTGTCAGTCTATCAAAAAGAAATATATCAAAATTCCAGTTTCCAACCTTCTCCAACATACACTGAAAGAAAACACAGAAGTTGTCACTTTTTTCTCAGTATATGCCTATCTTCCCCTATCTTCCCAGAAGAATAAAGATTTCAGAGACTGCTGCAAGCCTGAAGATTTCTACATACAAAAAAACAGTATTAAAATAATGATTACATTTGTCCGGTAACTTTAAAATCCGTGTTGCAAATTGAAAAACTGAAATACAATAAGTGCCTGGACAGTACTGGCTTGAAATTTTCCCTCCATCCTTTAGTCAATCTCTTAAAAGAAGTAAAATTTAAAACAATTAGGTTAAAAAACAAACGATATGACAGAATAACTCAGGGTTCAGATTTCTTCCGTTTTTAATTTTTGCAAAGAGCTAGCAGTTAATCTGTGTGTAGTCCTTCACCTCCATTTCTCTTTCCAAGAAAAATAATATCGAAATGCTTTACTAGACGTATAAGCCAACCTTTTAATTTCTTTTATAAGAGAGAGGCTTTTGCCTTTTGCCCTCACTGAACCAGCGCTTCTTCACAGCTTTTCCACAGGAACTGTTCTTCCAGGAACATGGACGGACAAGGATGAACAAGAACAGCAAAGAGCACTCGAGGCCTCAGCAGATCTCTTGCCTTCTCCTATTCTCCTAAGATTGGTAGAGCTGCTTCACGATCCAATTACTACGTTCTAGCTGTTCTCCACCAGCCACTAAAACTCAGCTACCAGGAGAAACAAACAGCGTTAATGAGATCTTTCTGCTGTTTAATTAAATATACATTTTTTTTAACTCCATCCTCCAGGTTATCGAGGTTTTCGCACACTGCAGCCTGACAACGTGCCCTACGGATACACGGCAATATGAGCGTACCCCTTTTGTGCGTCGAGGTTGCACACAAGAAACTTGGCACACAATCATTAAGAAGACACGGCCCTTGGGATCTTCAATAACCTGTTAATTTTGCCTGCTTCTTCCCCTTCAGCTCCTTCCATCCACTGTCCCCAGTTCACCAGCCCTTCACTATGCTTTTAGTACCGTCTGTCACCCCACTACGCTTTACTGCACCGGGGGCTATACTAGAGCCATCCCACTTTTCTTTTCTACAAGAACTGCCTCCCAAAGAAAATGTCAGTTTAGCATCATCATCTTCTGATCAATCCATTTACGCGTTTTATGGAGTTTTCAGTGGTGAAAACAACTACTGAAGGGAGTCAGTTTTCACTCATTCTTCACATGTTCAGTGATGAGGTTGGACTAAAAAGGGAAGGGGAGGTGGGGGTTATCACAGTTCTCCAAATTACTCCATTACATCACTTAAATAAAGTTCATTTTTTTCCTTCTTCACTTTTTCTTCAGTTATTACATTGCATCCTCCATTCACTAGTTATTAAAAAAAACCTGCAAGCCATAGAAGCTCTAAAAATACCAGTAAACTTGTGAGAGGTGAAGGAGCTTGTCAGAGATCAGGTAATTTGGGCTGGATTTTATAAAGATGTAGACATATATATACACACACAAACATATATATAAAAAATACATGCTTAAAATTTTTATTTGGGTCTTAAATATATCATTAAATAATATCTCTTAATGTAAGATAGTTATAGACTAGCAAACATTTTTAAGAATGTACTTAAAAAAAAAAAAATGAAGCAACCAACCTTTGCTTGTCCATTATAATCATCATCTAAAATGTTTGAAGAGTTAGGAACAGTGATACCACGGAAAAAACGGGAAGATCTCAGGTATCGCTGGAAACTAAGCAACCTTCTCACATTTCTCGCAGAGACAGACACCTCGATTTCAGAATTTGCTACAAAAAAAACAAGAAAATAAAATACTCTCTCTAATAAACCTTTATCAAAAAAACCGAGACTGTTTGGGGAACTTTGGCACAACAAAGATGCTTCGATATTATTTTTTTTAATTGGTGCATCAACTGTTTCAGCCACAGAGATTTTTATTAATAGAGAGTAAAGAGCCTTTAGAAAAATAAAGCCATAAAAAAATAGTTTTCTATGTAAGCATCCTGTAAAGAAAAACAAATATTTAAATTATTATCTTTTTAAGGAACTCTGTTATTGAAAGAACAGAAATATGATGAAAAGCGTGTAAAAACACACACAGTATTCAAAACAAGTTCTTTTTGGAGTACTGCCCTCACATACACACATCCAGTCTGTGTCCCAGGCAAATCACACAGGAACCGTACACCAGCAAAAGAATATCATTAATTGTGTGCTGATACAGGAGTTACAAGCAGGTTTTGAGCAAATACAAGTAGCTTTTACACAGATTTTAAAGCTCAGAAATTCTTTTAACCTTACTGGCAAAGTTTTAAACACACTCAAGTGATTTTGGTGCAGATAACAATGGTCAGAACCTCTCCTCTGCCAAAACAGGTACCACATTGACCTTCACAGTGCGTTCAACTCCCTTTCCCAGTAGCAAAAACACAACAGAACATTGCTGATTTCAAAGATGAATCCAAATATTTTGCTTTACTCTGTCAACTGGTTTAGCTGTTCACATGACCCACGCTACTAGCTCATGTTCAATTCCACTTGATGTGCTCGAAGTGTTCTACCAACTTGAAGATCAAACTACACGTAGCTATTAGTTGCTTTGCAACGAGCCAGATATATTCATTCTGGAATACTTAAGGCCAAACTTGGCCTTTACTTGCTGTTCAGAAGTATCCCCAAGAGTAGATTTATACAACCAACAGACAGTCAATAATCTTGATATTCCCTCATTCTGCCTGAAATGACATATGATTTAAAAAATAAAAACAAATAAATAAATAAATAAGGCATTAAGGAAGTCAATGCAATCCTCAAAATCAACATGAGCCCAATTTTGCTGTTTAGATTTCTTGCCCTTCCAAGAAAAAGGTACATTACAAACTGAAGTAAGCACTTACAATTTTTGTTCTTAAAGTCAGTATAAAATATTATACAGGGGGAGATGTGGCCTTATTAACAATCTCAATAAAAAGCCACAGTGATTTCTAGCGACAGCAGTTTAATTCTACATAAGATAAACATTTATCCATATAAATTCTTCTCCCTGCAGAAGTTCCAACGTGTATTCTGTTCTACGTTATTATATTCATATTCTGTTCTTCGCTAATATATGAATTTCCAACCTACACTAATGAAACACAGAATCACAGAATCTCCATGGTTGGAAGGGACCTCTGAGATCATGGAGTCCAACCACATAAAAAAAAACCACAGAAAAACCACACCAAAAAACAAAAACGCAAAAAAAGCATCCACCAGCCAAACCCCATACCAACACCACCACACATGACACCCCACCACAAACCAGTGATCTTGGGCACTAGAGCATGTCCTGAAGAGCCATGTCTACACGGTTCTTAAATACCTCCAGGGATGATGACTCCACCACCTCCCTGGGCAGGCTGTTCCAGTGCCTGACCACTCTCTCAGGAAAGTAATTCTTCCTAATATCTA
>JAOXJK010000012.1:123857949-123879521 GCA_025774025.1 Xenus cinereus
AGATCATCTAGTCCAACCCCCTGCCAGAGCAGGTCCACCCAGAGCAGGTTGCACAGGAACGTGTCCAGGCAGGTTTGAATGTCTCCAGAGACAGAGATTCCACCACCTCTCTGGGCAGCCTCTTCCAGGGCTCCGCCACCCTCACAGCAAAGAAGTTCCTCCTCATGTTTAGGTGGAACTTCCTCTGTTCAAGTTTGTGCCCATTTGCTCTTGTCCTGTTGCAGGTCATCACTGAGAAAAGACTGTCCCCATACTCCTGACACCCTCCCTTTAAGTATTTATAGGTGTTGATCAGATCCCCCCTCAGTCTGCTCTTCTTCAGACTAAAAAGACCCAAGTCTTTAAAGTCTTTTAAAGACCCAACCCGTTCCTCATCAGAGAGATGCTCCTGGCCCCTAATAACAATAGTAAAACCAGTGGAACAGCAGCTTTTGTCAGCAAAGCGCACAAGAGACCACAGAAATGCAGCAAGTGGACAGTATAGGCCTGTGTTTAAGGTATATTTGCATTCGTAAGACATTTGGGGGGGGCTGCACACATTTTTGCCTCAGTATTTCTTCTGATGATGATGCATGTGCGGAAGCAAATGAGTTACTCAGTTTTCTGCAAAGCTGAACAGTCACTACTCTTTGCGATAAGCTACTGAGACACTCATCTTAAAAAAATTTTTAAACTCTCTAAATCACCATCAGTTTGCATAGTTCGTAAACCACTACTCTTACACGTCAATTCAGCTTTTTCTCCCCCTAATTTAAAAAAAAAAAAATTAAAGAAAAAAAAAGGAAAAGAAAAAGAGCACAGATCCAGCTGATACAATTCAACTAACCAACAAGGAAGCCTACTTCATTCCAGCTTTCCTGGCAGCAATGCTGCTATTACGGAATCACAGAACAGCTGAGGTGGGAAAGGACCTCCGTAGGGCATCTGGTCCAACCCCTCTGCTCAAGCAGGACCACCTAGACCACACTTGCCCAGGACCACGTCCAGACGATTTCTGAAGATCTCCAGATAGAGACTCCACAACCTCTCTGGGTAACCTGTGTCAGTGCTTGGTCACTCTCACAGTGAAAAGGTGTTTCCTGATGCTCAGAGGGAACCTCCTGTGTTCCAGTTTGTGCCATTGCCGCTGGTCACCACCAGAAAGAGCCTGGCTCCATCCTCTTTGGACCCTCCCTTTAGGTATTTATATCCATTGAGATCTCCCTGAGCCTTCTCTTCTCCAGGCTTCTCCAGAGCTGGAGCCAGCTCTTCTCCAGCTCTCTCAGCCTTTCCTTATCTGCCCCTTAATCATCTTCCTAACCTTTTCTTGTTAGACCCTTCAGCGTGTCCATAGCTCTTGTGTACTTCTGTCAGACCCTCCAGCACATCCATCTCTCTTCTGTACTGGGGAGCCCAGACCTGGACACAGCACTCCATGTGTGACCTCACCAGTGTTGGAACACAGGGACACCAGGCAACATTCCTCTAATGCAGCCCAGGATATCATTATGCTTCTTTGCCACAAGGGCACATGGCTGGGTGCATGGTCAACTCGGCATCCTGCAGGTCCTTCTTGGCCAAGCTCCTTTCCAGCCTGTGCTGGTGCCTGGGGTTGTTCCCCCACCCAGGAGCAGGGGTCTGCCCTTCCCTTTGAACTACTATTTATTCCACGTACATAGCCCAAGTTAGGTAACAACAGCTTGACCAAACATCCTATCATTTAGATCTGCAACGACTAGAAGAACTTCCAAATGAGAAAAGAGATTTTGCCTTCCCCCCCAGCCCTCCGTAGTTCCAGAACACCTAATTCAGCAAGACCCCACCACCCCAAAGCACTCTCTCTTCAACAGCTAAACGTTTGCTATGGGACAATTCAGAACAGGTGAGTCAGATGTGGAGGTTTGACGGGTAATTAATTTAATGGGGAGGCTGAAAAAGCAAATCACCAGCTTTCAGGTGGGGAGGGAAGGAGGAGGGGGGGAAGGTAGGTTCTGAAGCTGCAGGAACACTGGTAGCATCCATGCCTGCAGTTTCCTTCCTTAATTATTACGAAGGATACAAAAATCAACCACCTTGTGTTCTGGCAGACCAGCAAAGACCTGTCCACGGGAAGGACTGGCAGACTGAAGGATACAGTTGTGCACTGGCAACTCGGCATTTCCCTCCCGGCACAGGCAGAAAACTCATTCCCTTTACATGCATGATTAATAAGAGAATGCCAGCCTACTCCCTTCTATCACGAGTCACGAAGCAAGATGCTAATTTCAGAGACCCTACCAAAGCAAGGTTCAGTAATGGATTTGTAATGGAAAGAAGCAGGTGAAGAGGACGTTGCCTTTGCTCGAGACAAATCAGGCTGCACAAACATCCCAGCCCAAACCTCCTTCCTTTCAGCTGGGGCTCTCAGTGCCCTAAATGCCTTTCATAATATCCAACAATTTAAGGACAAATTAGAACGAGAAAAATAAATGCACGTATATGATGTTTACAGTATTGAGAAGTGAAAGTCAGGCTTTTGGGCACGGCAGGACACAAACTGCAGTGTTCAGTCAGAAGGTGCCTTCCATGCAAGGAACCAGAAGACTGAACCCACAGGTCTTTGTCCTGGGAGAGCTGCTGTTCTCCAGGCACCAGTCTCCTTCCCTTCTTAACTCCTCCTGCCCTACTTAAAGTCATTATTATTTTTTTTTTAATTAAAATGATTATATTCTTGTTCCTAAGCATCTTAAATGAGATGCTGGTATAATACAAAAATGCCCTTCTCTAAAATGAATTAAAAAAAAGGAGTCGTTCTGTTTACTAACATCAGTTGTTTTGCTAATGTTACACATATGCAGCAAGAAAATAAAATAATGCAAGTTGTCTTCGTGCAACAGATTTCATCTGTATTCCAAGACATTTATTTTAATCTCTTCCCACTGCCAACCTCGTGCGTTGTACTTCTTGAAAACCTAAAAAAAAAATAATTTTGCCACATTTCACAACTATTTTTCTCATGCTGAAATAAAAATACAAAGTAAGTAGAGAAATGACAAGTGACAAACACAAAATCATAATATACTGTTGTATTTATTTTCTGAATTTTTGCATCTTTCATGTAATAAGGAGAGACAACAAAAGGAGGAATGACAACTTCATTATGGTTTGGCTTAAGTTTTTATGAATAGAAACCTTAAATCCTAGCAAAATGCTTCAACTTTCTTTTAATGCAGAGATAGACTCGCAGCTTCTGATGGGGTCCTGGTCAAAACAAGGCTTATCCAGCATAAGAACTATATCTCCATTTCTTCCCTGCTACAGCCCAAAATGTAAACAGGACATTATCCATGATAAAAATAATTGAATTTTGCTATTACCTATAGAAAGGGCTTAACTGAGGATCTCTTGTATCACTGCCACTAACAGAAAAAGGAATTTAGTAAAAAAAAAGTTTGAGAGGATGGATCTTTCTTACATTTGAGTGTGAAACCTGAAGTTTGAGGTGCACAGGTCCACCAGAGGTGGCTTTTTTCCTAAAAAGTTAAAGGAGAACTCTTCTTTCATGGAATTGATCTTTCACAGTTTTTCCATATGAAAACCAACTACACATTTATTATTTTTTACATAGCAGACACTATCACCAAACCTGACATAATATCTGAAAGCGTACACTGCCTGTAAATATATACATTTGACAGAAATATTCAATTTCACGTATCAATTATAAGCATATTTGTAAGGCCTTCCAGGATACAAATAATTTTCTATTTATGAATAATTTGAAAGTATTACCTAGCATTTCACACCACTAGAGGGAGCCATAAGCATTCGAATGTCACATCTATTCCCACCAAACCATTATGAAATGCATTAGATCCGTGCACATTTAAAAAAAAAAAAAAAAAAGTCCTGTTATTTAGCTCTTCTTAAAGTTTTCCATTCGTGATTTGCATTTTAAAATACTTTTAAGTCATTCAGTACTAAAGTCTTACATAAAACTATGATTTTGTTTGGAAGATATAATTTCAGGAAGGATTTAAAAGTTGCATATAAAGACAACCTGGTGTCTAAATTACCTTATTGTAATTCCTATCTTCCTTAGAAGCATTATGAAGTCCTAATAAGGCACTATACCCCCTCTTCTGCTTAAAAGAAAAAATTAAGCCAGAGTGTTTTGGTTTTAATGTATTATCTGTATGTACGTAGATACACATATATATTCATACATTTTTTCCCCCAAATGATACCAATGATAAAATATGCTGTGAGTTAAGGATTAGTTAAATAAACATGGCTTTGCAAGAGTCTTCTGACTAAACGGAGTCAGAAAAATTTGTTAAATTTGAAGAAACTCTAGTAGCACCACATATCTAGTAAAAACTCTAGTTGTTTTCAACAGACCCTCCCTCATGGAGGGCAACTGCTAGGCATCACCACCACCAAAGAGATCTCCTTTATAAAAACTACAGAGCCACAGAATAGTGGAATAATCTAGGTTGGATGAGACTTCTGATCATCCTTTGGTCCAATCCTCTACTCAAAGCAGAGCAAATTTGAAAGAAAGCACTGGAAGTGCAGGGATTAGGCTACTTGAGTACGAATTAAATGCCTTTAAACAATACAGCAGCAAAAGTGTAAAAAAAAAAAAACCCACACTGTGAAAATGTATGTAAAGGATTCTACCTATATAATTCTTTTGAATTTTGGCTCCCCTTACCTCAGCAATAAACCACTGAGCTGTCCCAGTGAAAGACTCCGGAACACACATGCTGTTTTTACAGAAACTTGAAAATAAGAAATTGTAGGTAATATAAACATCTAGGATAGCAAAAGGAAAAAAAATAAATATCTGTCCTGTCTTGTCAATTGGAAGCTTTTAGCCTGAAATCTTCCTTAACCAAGCTCACTTCAAGCTCACTTTTCACTTCAAGATTTTCTTCACTGTTTTCTTTTGGGCAAAGCTATATTTAGGACATTTTCTGTGACTTCCCCTTGTGTGACCACATTCTCCCCATGAAACTTAAGTCAAAATTTCTCTCACATTGAGGAGAACAATTTACTTGAATAATCTGCACGATGAAATCATTAGATGACAATTTCTAGAATATATCCTTCACAGAAAGGCAGCTTTTAGAGAGATCTCGAGTACAAGCTTTTCACTCCTCACTGCTGGTATTTTCACAGGGAAACAAATACTTTATTCAACCTACGAACACACAGAAATCTTCTTGCATGACTTTATTCCTTGTGAAACTCACCCTTCTTCACAGTAGACCGTTGAACAAGACAGACAACTACTCTTAACCAGACTCAGCCAGGTAATTCCTCTATTTTCTTGAAACAAAAAAGGGCATTCAGCTTCATCTGGGCTATGCTCATTTTACCTCAACCCCTAGATGGCATTATCAAAAGCATGATCAGGTGCTGTCACACAAAGAGTTCTCAAATTGTTTAAGGCAATCAATTTAGATTTGAACTCTTCTCTGTTCTTTGACTTCTGGCCTCTCACCTAAGGGAAATCTAAATTCACTGTCCAAGGTAAACCTTTTCCAATGATTTGTAAGCGGAAAAAAATGGAAAGTTCAAAACAACGCTGCAATCAGTAGGCACTGACTTTGCCAGGTCTCAAAGTAGTATGTAAGATGTTCCGTGAACTGCAATTTCAAAGTAAACAGTCTGAAAGCTGCATAAACTCTGGAATTTCTTCATGTGTTTGCAACTCTTAAGAAAGATAATTAGATTTATCCATCACCTATAAAACTCAGCTTAACTCTTCTGTTCTTTTCCCACTTAAAAGGCTCCACAGCCAACCAAGGAGAACAACCATCCAAGTCTTAAGTTCCCATCACACTGGTTTCTCTCCCGTGTCAAGTGCTGTACCGTATGCAAACTTATGCAAGCATCAATTTGATTCAAAATTGAGTCATGCCTAAATGTTCACAGAAATATACTGATTAACTCAAAAAAAAAAAAAACCTTCTTTATAAGATGCTTTAATTCACACGTGACATATTCAGTTATCTATTAAACACAAAATAGAGCAACACGTGTTGGCAACATCACCATCTCCCTGGAGGAGCGTGCGCAGACTAGAGGGGCAGGAGAAAGTTCTGAAAACCTTTAAAGAAGATCTTACCTATCCTGGTGCAGATACAACAAGAAAAGCAAGAAGAAAAAAAAAAAAAAAATGTTTCCTCTTGACAAAACCAAAGTATTCAGTTTTTATCTGGTTCTTTCAGACTATATCCAACAATCCTTTCCTAACAAGGACGTTTCATAGCATTAAGTTGTATCTGTGTAAGATACATCCCAATATTTTTGCTGTTGTCTTAATTATTCACTTTATTCGTTTTGGCTTCACTTCCTCACTATAACGTACTTGCACCTCACCAAGCACCAGGAAAGAGAATATTTTAATACTGTCATTTACCAGTTCTTCTACCAAAGTTGGTTGGTTTTTTTTGCATTAGCTTTTATCAACATATTCTGTGAATATTGCAGACTGCATTACTATCTATGATGCCTTGAGTAATGTAAAAAAAAAAAATTAAGGATAATCACGGTAACTGTAGTCTGTTTGTAAACCAGCAATCACTTTTTCAGTAACTTCCCTAAAAAGTAAACAGTACACACTGGGCTGTCTGTCAGTAAACTCCCAAACTTCCTCCTTGTTACCTGAGGAGTGAAAAGCAGATCCAGTGCTCTATATTGAACTCAATAAAATAATAAAGTGTATGCAATTGACTGTGCAACTGTGAAACATGTACATCTATTGAACAAAACCAGACCATTATATTTAAGGTAAAAATTTACTTCCAAGGAGGAAAGTTACGTGGCTGCTCTCTCCTCTCCAGAAATGGTGGGTTTAACCGCTAAATTGAATTTATGCCCGTGGTTCCACACAGACATAATGAGAACACAGCAACAGAAAAACTACTAATTGATGTCCCAATGTTAACCAGTTACCAACCAACATGAAGAATACAGTCCTGACTTTCCCCATGCCTCAGGAAGGAGTCTTGATGAAATGAAAATCTGTTTATTGAGCTATTCCTCCTGGCTAGTTCCTTTGGTTAGCTATAAAAATGCGACTTCTGGGATAACGGATAATATAGAAGGAAAACTACCACCCAATAAACTCAGTTTGATCATCAGCCAAATCCAGCATTTAATAATCCTCAGATACGACTCCCATACCACCATCTCTAGCAACAGCAATGAAGATATTTTTCCAACAACCATTTTAAAATTGAATTTCCTAGAAAGAAGTTACTGTTGAGAATACTTTTAGCCAATTTAGAAACTTGAATATTCACGTACCAATTACAGAACCCCGCGATGAAGATGCCAACACTGAGTTTATAATCCATACCAAGACGCAGAAGCGATCTTAAGAACTAAATGCTAACAAACTTTACTTTGGAAACACTAGTTGAAGTTGCAAGTAAGAACAGTGTTATAAAACAGAAGCGGTTATTAAAAAAAAAAAAAAAACAACACAAAACCAAACAGTAGCTTACTGAAATAGAGCAATGCCTTTGTAATTCAGTACTCTTCACACCTACCAATAAAATACTGGGTTAAGAGCCTATTAATGGAATATTGGAAAAGAGAACTGGTCAGCAGATTATTAGCTGGACTTCCTGAAAGACATTCAACTTCTTCACAGAACATCATAGACAGAAAAACAAAATAACGCTGAACAACAAAAGCAAAACACAAAATGGCAGTAACGCTTCAACACTGGGGACGACAGCGGGTATATTAAGTCATCTGCACAACAGGTAAGCAATGATCGTTGCAAAATATTTAGAACCACGGGGTAAAGTTAGTGGATAGTAGAAGAAAGTTAAGAGTGAAACTTCAAAAACAGCATAAAAGCAGCATATCTGTGCGTTACTGATGTTCAGTGGACAGCTGTGGTGAGGGAAGGAAAAAAAAAACAACCAAAAAAGCTAACATTCAGATAGTCTACTCTGCTTCAGCTGCAGAAGAGACCCTTTTCAGGCCAGTTTTTGCCCCAAGCGAAGAGCGGGCTGGCTCAGCTGGCTCCTCTCACATGCTGTCCATGGCTCATGTCGGTGAACATTTTTCAGCCGTGCAGCTCCATGTGGCAAAATCCTTCTGGAGTTACCATGGGAGGACAGGGAGAGTATCCTAAAAACGAGGTCAAATCTGATCCCTGGAGGTGTTCAAGGCCAGGCTGGATGGGGCTTTGAGCAACCTGGTCTGGTGGGAGGTGTCCCTGCCCAGGGCAGGGGGTTGGAAGTCCATGATCCTTAAGGTCCCTTCCAACCCAAACCATTCTATGATTCCCACAACTTCTCTCTACCCACAGCCTGATAGGACAATACTGAAACTCTCTGGCTTAAAAGAACTAAGGAAACACTCATCAGGACTCCATTAGCATCGCAGAGAAAAAAGAAAACATTTTCTTTATTTAAAAAAAAAAAAAAACAGCAATACAATTTATGTAAATTAATAGATAATCTAGTGATATGGTGAGAGATGGGGCTGAACTCCTTACTGACTTTGAAACAAACTCCACGAAGTAGCAGGAGTCTTAAGTCAAAGAGCAACACTGCAATGGGCTGCAGTCCTGAAGTGCAAAAATAAAAAAAATAATCTGAATATAATATGCCAACTCTGAAAACTGCCACAGCAGCTGACTCCAGAGGGAAGTTACAGCCAAAGAATTTTTCGGGCCTCCTAGCAACATTCTTTGCTGTCATCAGACACCACAGTTGATGTTGCTAAAAGTTGGTGCCTGCGCCTGAACAAGTAGGGGCAAGAAGAAAGGGTGTGAAAATCCCTTTCCTGATTAGTCACGATCTGCCTGATGCACAATCATCAGGATGGAAAGAACCAACAGGGTGAGTGTCACAGAAAATACAGCTAATTTGACAACAGCAACAGTATCGTACATGACTACTTTTTAACAGGAAGCTCTTTTAATATTTCTGTTAGAATTTGCCTGTAACAGCATGAAATGCCACAAATATATATATATATACACACACACACAAAGACATAGTTATGTAATTCATAAATCGCATGCTGTTTCTACAGAGAATTTTTATTGTACTCAATAGAATTATCAGGACTTGAGACAGAATTCTTAACCTCTTTATTGAAAAAAATCAACAGAGCATACTCTTCAAACTTTGTTTTCTCACCTACGACACTAACGTTTGAATGAAACCAAGAGTTTTAAATTTAAGTAGTGATCTACTTTTAAAAAGTAGTAACTTCAGTTAAGATCAGAGTATTAATTAGCACAATTTCTGCCACTCATTTTATTAATAAGGTATTTATAACAACCACACTTGTTACCATTAAATAGTTTTTCTAAATCTCTCCACTGCATTCAGAATACTTGGAATTGTGCTGCTACAATGTTGGTATAGATACTTTACGACACTTAATACATTAATATTATTGGCAAAATTTAATTAAGATTTAAATCCCCTGCACTTCTGCTGCATATTGGTATGGTGGTTATTAAAGCTTTTATATTATAACAGCTACTGACGTATTTAGTTATAACCATATAGATGTAGAGGGAAAAAAAAAAAAGTAAAATTATCCAAAAATATTCTTCTTGTAACCTTTCCAAGAAAAAATGTTTCCTAAAACACATAATCAAAAAAAAAATTAGTATGCTGTTTTCTTATAATACTTTAATCTTCATTTAGGATTTGTCCAGGTCCAAAAAATTTAAGTCCTAGCTACATGTTTGAGTATATGTAATGTTAATTGATTATGATGAGGTCTGGGATATTGGCATCTACTGTCATTCTCTTCAAACATCATCCTGGACCAGGATGTGTCTTCTCAACACGGGAAAGTGTTCTTCTCAACTAATTGTGTCTGCCAAGCAAGACCTGGACACACACATCAGCAGCTGTACAGAAGAGAGTCTTCGTTTCCCTAAGGATTCAGGTCTAAATTCAATTAGTTTAAACTATATTTAAAGAAAAAAAATTAAAAAACCAAACAAAATCACAAACAACCTAGCAGCGGGATTTTCCTCTTTTATTTTTGGTAGTGAAGTAGCATGAAAGATTTTTCCTAAGTATAAAAAGTGGTCTTACTACAGAAGCAGCTAACTTTATTTTTAGAGGCTCGGCAGTTAAAATTAATGGAAGCCCTTGTTTATTTGTCATTTATCTGCTTTTAAATACTTACAGTGAAAAATACGGAAATCAATGTATGGATGAGAACCTCTTCTCTCTGTTTCAAATCCTGCCCGACTTCTTACTCGCACATCTCCTAGAAACAGGGTCAAGAGTGAAATAAAAGTGTGGAAGAGTGGCAGAGATAAAAATGCAAATGAACACAGCCTGGAGGGGTAAAGATTCATGTACTTAAAGGAGGAGGGTTATTCAAACAAGAGGCCTATTTCAATGCTTTTTTTTTTTTTTTCTTTTTAAAGGTGAAATTCAAAACAAAGTTTGAAGACTTGTTAAACATGCAATCGCATGCTTTCTTGTCAAAATCTCTCCTGCCTAAGCAGACGTTGCCAGAAGCATGTGATAAGCATTCAGATGAAATTGGGAACAGCTTGCTACACCAGTATGGTAAAAAAATGCACCTTAATATGACAGGAAACAACAACATTAAAGGTTGATTTGTTCCTCAGTAACACACATAAAAACGATAACATTTTGTACAGTACAAAAAAGATTCAGCTTCTAGAAATGGCAGCTTTTAGCAAATAAGCTAGTTACAAGATGGTTTTAAGAGATATTTTCCCACTAGCATTTACTTACTTGCGCTCAGCTGTTTGAATATTACACAAGAGCCTATTAAAATACCAAAACTCAGTATTAAAATTTTATCCAAACTATTTTGCACTGCAATTAGCTTCAACCTGAATCTTTTAGCATGCTAGTTGATTTCTACTTATGCATTTTACCAACTGAAAGCTGATCAGTATTCTTTTGTTAGGTAATTGTATGCATTAATGTAAGTAGTTCACCTGTGTTAAAAGCTTTCACTTAAAATTCTTTAGCAATTACAAATTTGGGCAAACCTTTGAGGATCAAATGCAATACTGTTTCCCTCCTAAAATCCAAAAAAAAAAAAAAAAAAAAAAAGAAATTAAAGACATTAAATGTTATAGCTTCTAATTATGAAAATACTTCAAGTGCCGTATTCTCCTGTTCTCAAACACAGTGATTTTTCATATGAATCCAAACTAAATATTTAACACAAAGAACTAAGACTGATTTTATAAGAAAAAAATGAAAATATAGCTATTTAGGTTCCAGCAACTGATAATATCGTAACAGGCTGAGTATGCTCTTCTCTTTTCTTCTCCAAACTTCTAATTTGTGACGCTGAAGCAGGCAACTTAAGTCAGAAAATAACTAAAGATACTAAAATTCAGTAATGTACTTTTAATACTTAATAGGTATCTTTCTAGAGATCCATATCTATAAACACTGACATATCTGTAGTAGCACAATTCACATCAATGTTATCTTGTGAGGCACGCTAGAAGGACCACAAAAAGATAAGCAGACCTTGAGCTTCCCAAATATTGAGTCTAAAGTTGACATTATCAGTAAAAACATACTAAATACATGTGGTTTTCAGTTAGTACTCCTCCTGGCTTTTTGAAACTGAAAACCTTAACAGAGCTGCAAGGGAAAGTAACCCAAATCACTACCTGTAAATATTATTTTTCAGACCACTGACAATATATTACTTAGAAAGGTTTCATTCATCTGAGCAGAGAGCAAGAGGCTTGTCTTGTCCCAGGCAATACAGAGGCAGCAAACTGTAGAACTCTTCTGTTAAGGCACAAGCAACTGGTGAATTTCATTTACAAAGGAAGCGAATAAAGAGGAAAGAGGGAGGAAACTTTGGAAAAAAAGAAGACATTAGTAGCTGTGTATGAAACTACCAGTTTACACAGAGGAAAATGAAACTTTCATTACCTTTCACTCACATTTATCTGGGAAATCAGTCATAGCTACAGCTGTGTGAATGAGTTCACCAGCTGAATCAAAAGAAAAATAAAAGTTTTCTTAGTTAAGCTAATTTTTTTTTTTTGGTGTTACAGAAAAGGTGATATACCTTTTGTTAATTATATTTACTTTTCCAGGCAGTCTTAACTTTCAAAATTTACCAACCATAATGTGAATTACCCCATAGTTTCAGTCAGTGTGCAACTAGGTTTTGGTGAACAATTTATTTGTTTAAAGTGTCAAGAACAGTAAAAGTTCACAGAAAAATACCTGAAGACTAACATGGAATTCTGCAAATAACAGAACAGTCAGGTTCGTCTGATAAATGATCTCCAGAAAATCTCTCTCTGCTTCTTTTTTATTTACTAGTACTTAGTCTAACAGCATAGATAGAGTAACAGTATCCCTGTTATCCTTGAAATGGCCCCAGTGGTGTGGATTTTGAGTAGAAAAATAATGAAAAACTGTCTCCAAGTGAAATGCAGAAGTGCAACTAACTACATTGCTTTTAATAGTAATTATTAAAATGTATATTCACAGGAATAGTTAGCCAAAAGAAGAAATGATATACTAAAAATGCACATGGCAAACTATTAAAAAGGTGATTTAATATGATAAAAGTAAAATGAGGGTATTTACTTGCATACATATGAATTGAGAACTTCTCAGAGAAGAAAGCAAAATATTTTCATTAAATAGTTGTTAAAATTCTCTCTCCTTGATCAGGGTAGGAGCAGAGGGTATTTTAAGAGTCAAGATCTCAACGGTGGATGAATGTTTTCAGAATACATTTAGATTCATTCATTTGGATTTATTTATTGGAGACACCACTTCTACAGGAACTGGAATTTATCACAGTCAACAAAGTAAAAATTCCTACTGGGCCAAAAAGGAGGCAGAAGAGCTCCATTAGCGTTGTATAGAACTACAGCATTTTTCAAGATTTCAGCCAACAAATGTGCTTGGAAAAATTGGTACAAGTGGAATGTGAAGATACCACACATCCATTTGAGATTTCTATGCATATAGAAGCATGAAAAGGAACAGCATCAAACTGACTGCACATTAGCATGTTATGAAATGATGTGCTATTTATTAGCACAGTGAGACTAATCTCTACTGCCTGTGTAGAGTTAGTCCCAACACATCCAGAACTACTGGTCCATCGTTCCACATTCACTGTTCGGTTCATCTGACCTGCAAAGATCAACAGATCCCAAACGCCCCCACTTCATTGTGCTTACACACAAGGTAACATATTCCCATCGATTTGCTTGGGAAGCCCTGCATGAGTTTTTTGTAATCCTATGGCTCTGAAATTACACAGAATTTAATTTTAAGGAAGAGGTATGTTTATAATGATAGGTAAAGGCACAAGACACCTCGGATTTAAGATTATTTTTCTAAGACAAAAGAACACTGTTAAGCGATTCCTTCAAACAGCAACAGAAGCCTAGCCTCAGAGGCAATCATTATTATGGTTGCTGACAGATAATTAAAATTCAATACCTAAAACAAATGAGCTTATAAATAAGTTTTGTTTAATTAGATCTTTAAAAAAAAAAATTAAAGTGTTTAGAAAGTCTTTTGAAACCATGAGATCACACCATTTGCTTGTAGGTGAATTTCCCTGGGGGGACAGGGGATGGACAGAAGTGGTAGCAAGCTGAAAATTTTCATCTTAAGTGTCTCCTCTTTAGCCACTCAGAAAAGACTCCTGTTTCCTTACGGGAACACATTCAAGTCCAGCATCTTAATGACAGTGGACTTCCAGGAACAATTTTATTTTTTTTTCACCCCTCTTTGAGAGTTTCTGTGAATCCAAAGAAGCAAGAGAAAGATTTAAACGAAAGTGAAGCCTTCCTTTCAAAATCTGATTTTGTGCACAAATAGGACAAAGTATGTGTTGTCTGAGTATTTGACCGGAATCTTTTCTAGACTAGTTCTATGTGATCAGTATTGCTTGTATTTTTAAGACAAAGGCCATATGGGCAGAAATTCGACTGCAAAATGAACAAATAGCGGACGAAGGGATGTTAAGAGGGAGGTTTGCAGCTAGAATGGAAAAGGAATCAGGGCTGTAGCAAAACTTACCTTGAGACATAGCTCCTACCCCTCTCTCAGATTCCTGCTCCGATACTTACGGGGCAGCTGAAATGCCGCAGCTGACATCCCTGGGCGTCAGGGTCACCCCAGCACGTACTTTGTGCTACCCTAGTATCCCCCCTGCGGCAGCAGCTGCTTTGGGGGAGCTGGGGCAGAGATCCCAGAGATGGCAGAGGACAGCTGGGAGCAGAAATTCCAACAGCCAACCCACCTCAAGGTAAACCACCCCAGCCACGAAGTTGCGAAGAGCAGGGTTTCCAGAAAAAAAAATAAAAAAAATAAAAAATTACTAGCTTCAGAGATTAAAGTTCCTACTGTATTCGTTGGAAAAACACATGATAGGTCAGCCGAATATGCCGGAATTAAAGCAAAAGGAACATAACACAACTGCTGCTGGAGAAGAATGTGCACCTGCATTACACAGCAGCTCCGCTGTTTCCCATTTGGAGCGATGAAGACCTCCAAAGGGGGGGTGAAACACTCCACGTGTAGCTCAGAGATGCTTGCTCACCCACACAAGCAGCCGGTGGCCCTCTCCTTCCACCCCATGCACGGCAGCAAAACTCTCAGGCAACAGAAAACAACAGGGGAAAAAAAAAGAAACCAGAAAAGTAAAGAAAAAAAAAAAAAAAAAAAAAAAATCGAGAAGGTATCAAGATTACACAGAAGCACTTACAAGAAATTTTAAGAAGAAAGTCCTCGTAGCTGCCGAGAGAAGCGACTGACTGAGGTGATGCAGATATATATATTAGCCCTTCTAAGGTCTTAAAAGAAAAATTCTACAATGCTGCATCTGTATCTGTATTTTAAAATAGTAAATAAGCCACTCGGGAGTGGCTTTAGTGTATATTTTGGGAACAGGGTATGACAGATGAGTCATTAGAGTCAACGCTGTTTGTTTATATTGACACTGATGAGCAGAGCAAAGAGTTAGTTATTTTGCATACCCCCTAAAATCTGATCTTTTAAATTGAACCTGGAAACACTTCGATACCGCAGGAATTTCTATTTACTCATTGCAAATGAATTTTGATTGGATTCCCATTCAAGCAGCCTGAAAACATTAAAGGAAACAACTATCGGGCCAGCACAACTGAAAGGAGGCAGAGGGAGGTGTCCTAGACACACTTTAGCTTTGTATTTTTAGTCTGCTAAAATAAACACCTTATTGAGGTACATTTTATTAGTAGATATAGTCTGTTTAGAATAATAACCAGCCAAGTAAAAGGCAAAACCTCTCATGACTGTGCCTAACTTCCCGTTAATTTACAGCTGAGGATTCCTTACAGCTTACTCTGAGAAATAAAAAGAACAAAACCAAAAAGCCTCACAATACTGCATGGGCAATGCAATATTTCATATTTCTTGCAAAAAAAATTTCTAATTGAATATATTCATTCTTGAATCTACTCCGGTAAGAATGTTTCTACACACCGATGCTTCCAACTGTTCAGCTTTCAGGCTGGTCTTTTTTTACAGTCCATTTACGAACACAAGAGTAATAAATCTGGAAATAGTTGCTAAATTGTAGAGTGTACGTAACAGTCAGGGGGAAAAAAAAAAGTCATCTCCAAGCGAGAAAATAATACAAATTTAGCACACTGAGTCAAACATCCAATGAGCAATTTTTTGGTTTGGTTTTGGGGTTTTTTTTGTTGGTACCCTCTTTCCCCGAGGGGGTCAATCCTTTAAAAGCCTCGGTGCCGGTGAAGAGCCAGCATCACCCAACACAAGGAACACCAGCAGGAGTTCCGCTATCCAGAGCGAGCACCAATCGCGTCAGCTAATAATTAATTCCAATGAGAGAACAAGTGAAAATTTCATTTCCTTAACATCATGTTCTGGATATATTCCAGTTCTGCCCGTGAGCATAAGTCAGATTTCAAAACCAATGGGACTTTTCCCTCAGTTCAGGTGTGTAACCCCAGAGCAGGAGGAAGCCCAAGCGCTTCGCTTCCCTCCAGATTTACTCAAGCACCATCACAAACCCTTCCGCAGAAATGATGGGTCCAACTACTTCATGGTACAGTTAAACTTCTGAAGCAGCAAAAGAAATCAGGTTATTCTCCCCAGAAATTAAGATTTATTTTCTTACAAGCCGAGTTTCTATCACTAGCAGGTTAATTTTAAAAAGATAAAGACACAGACATACATTAACAGTACCTTTAATTCAAGCCTATCAGTGCATTTTTAAAATCCATTAAGACATATTATTCCATAATACATATATCCTGTTGTGGAATTAAAAGTACTCAGTTTCTAGGATTCTGAAGAAAAAAAAAAATCTGTATTTTCAAATTACAGCACAAAATAAATCTAGTTTAAAAAAAAATTTCACGAAATCAAGGAAACAAAGATACATCAGGGCTGAATTTACTTTCTTATTCATATGACTAGAGCAGAAAAATCACATTTTGAAGAATTCTAGTGTTCCTCCTGCAAAAAGGCTACTTGAAAGTAAAAAGGTTATTTTAACTTTTGAAAATTGAATAAACCTATTTTCAACAACAACAACCCAGCAGCTTTTTCAGTAAGCATTTAGAAACCAGCATCTTCCATCCTCCCCTCTTAACAAATCTGGAAAGTAATTACCTTCTCTCATCAAAAATCCTTTAGTAGACAGTCAGCGCTATAGAATTAACAACTTCAAACTTAAAAAAAAAACTAAAGTAATTGAAAAACAAAAATGAGAAGATGCTAAGTCAAAATTGGATTTATATATACCTACACATGCGTATGCCTACACCCGTAGGCTATGACTATAAATTCATATATACACACATGCATATAGCTTGCAGCTTTAAATTCATAGACAATGCAGTTATGAATTTCTGGGGACTTTAATACACACAATATACAACTAAATTGAAAAGACTCGGGGCATAAAAAGACATGTTCTGGCTCATTTAGTTGGAGCCGGTGAAGAATTTATCATCACTAGTTGTTGATGTTCATCGAGCCGTGAGAGACATCGTGCAAGCATTCAGAGCCCATTTCAACACAAAATCAAAGCTCAAGATGGCTTAAATTAAGTGGCGTAATTTTGCAGTGAAGCAGAGTATATCCATCTGCCCCTCCAGAAGAGGTGTGGGAAGTACCGAATCCGGCAGCCAGAGCTGCAAGAGCTTTGCATCTTTCTCCTCCCAACCACAGACCTCAACTCATCCTTCACAGAATGGTTAAAGTTGGAAAGGACCTTAAAGATCATCGAGTTCCAACCCCCTGCCATGGGGGAACCTCCTACTTCCATCCACCCACTATGACAGAGGGTCCCCCCCAGATACTTTGCCCCTCCCAGTACTGTTCTTTCACTTTAATTCAGGTTTACTTTAGGACTACAAGGATCATTAGAGGCCTTGAGCATCTCTCTGATGAGGAAAGGCTGAGGGACTTAGGTCCTTTTAGTCTGGAGAAGACTGAGGGGGGATCTGATCAACACCTATAAATACTTAAAGGGAAGGTGACAGGAAGGTGGGGTCAGTCTTTCTTCAGTGGTGCCCAGGGACAGGACAAGAGGTCATAGGCAACAACTTGAACAGGGGAAGTTCCATCTAAATGTTAGGAGGAACTTCTTTCCTGTGAGGGTGGCAGAGCCCTGGAACAGGCTGCCCAGAGAGGTGGTGGAGTCTCCTTCTCTGGAGACATTCCAAACTCACCTGGACACGTTCCTGTGGGACCTGCTCTGGGTGACCCTGCTCTGGCAGGGGGGATGGACTAGATGGTCTCCAGAGGTCTCTTCCGTATCATTCTGTGATTCCCACCAGCATAAACAGCCCCAAGCAGTGGACAGTCATCTTCCACTGCTCTAAGGACTGTCCCAGAAGTGCAAGAGGGGGGAATTAGGCCCAAAGGCAGGGACTCGAAACCAGGGCTAACTCACTTTGCTTTTCCACCCTGTGCTCCAGGAAGATGCTTCCTTTCTGTTGCAACTCCTACCTGAGCTTTCCATCATCACTGTCTGGGATTTCTGCAAACACAGACACTGTTTACAGAATTTTAATATAGCTACTATTGATAGGCAATCAAATATGGAATTTCCTTTGCTATAAAGAAGATAATGTTGATGGGATAAGCAGTGTGATCATCATGTTTTTAAACAACCTTTAAAAAATCTTTATCTATGTTGAAACCTGCTAAATGCTGCAAATCAGTTGGCAGTCATAATGCAACAAATGTGTGTGATTTATTATTGTGCTGCAATCTGTGCTTTCAGCATATATCACTGGTTCCTTTAACACGGCAGCTGACCTGGGATCAACACACAAAGTTCGTGCTCAGTCTAATAGGAACACCTCTTTCACCAGAACTTTCATGTTCAGTTATTTGGTCTCGCTTTCCTTACATTGGGTCCTCTAGAGGTGTACATCAGAGCTGGAAAAAAGAAGGCTGAACATCCTGTTCAGAGTGATTGTAACTCCAATGAAATATTTTATGATGTTTTGTAAATGTCCCTATACATGCACATATATACAAATGATTTTTTTTTTCTCCTTCTTTTCATGTTTAAGAAAACTCGCTCTGAAATATCATCCTGACAAGAATCCGGACAATCCAGAGGCTGCAGAAAAATTTAAAGAGATCAACAATGCCCATGCAACACTGACTGATCTGTCCAAGCGAAACATTTATGACAAGTACGGATCACTAGGGCTCTATGTGGCAGAACAGTTTGGCGAGGAAAATGTTAACACCTACTTCATGCTCTCAAGCTGGTGGGCAAAGGTAAGCTATTAATTTCTGCTGGAAATCAAATGTTACCATGCACACAGACAATTACATACACAAGGAACACCCCTGAAAAGCATTGTCTCTCTACAGGCTTAAGAAATAGCAGGATCTGATTCTAAACCACTACTAAAAGCTTAATTAAACAACAACGTTATCTGGAAAGTCAACAGGGCAAAATGTAACATCAGCCCAGAATAGTGCTAATATAGAATGTTTTCTTTTCCATTTCAACTTTGCAAATAGTTAAATAGATTGCATGTTTTGTAACACTTTCAGACATTAATTAGATTTGAGCTTAGTGCTCCAGGTTAATTTTGACTTTCTTTTCAGTAATGACTAAATAAAAATGACTCATTGTTCAAAAACGAGAAGTCCCACTTATGTGACAACCGGTTAATAACTTATTACGGTACAAATTTAGCTGTGTTCTTTGCTATATATAGCACACGGCGTAAGTAAGCAATAATAATACATAACACTGAGATTATGGTGTCATATGTGTGCCCTGGTGAGGGGGTGAGAGAGAGGAAGTGGAAGAAAAGGTGAGAAGGGTGGAGGGGAGGAAGAGAGCTGGGAAGGAAGAGAATGATGCATCAAAACCTGGCATATTGCTCAAGGAAATACACACCATGGGCTGTTCTAGACGTAAAGGAGTTGTGCTCTCTTATGTCATCGGTGTCCTCTGATGCTTTTCATATGTCAAATTTGAGCGTTTCTGCAAATATTTAAATGTTACAGACGTGTAATAAACCAACAGAAACGCAATGTGCAAAATCCATGCACCTATTTCCACCTATTTCCAGCAGTAGAAGCACAGGAAAGCAAGGACTCTGCTGGAATACATAGGAAAAATGATCTGTGCTGTGTGAGGCAATCAAAGCTCTGACACCTTTGATCTGAGAACCATGGAACATGGATTCCCAGGGCTTCACTGCCCTGCAGTCCCCTTATCAGACTGGGAAGTCACTTGGGAACTTCCATGGGTCAGAGAAGCAATAATTTGATGAGACAGAAGCTTCTCAAACACCAAACAGTGAATGACACTAATGGATAAAATACTGGTGCTTAAATTGCACTTACAAAGGTGCAGTTGCACCCTGAGGAGCAGGCGGGAGGCTGCCTTGTAGCTGACTCCCCACCACAGACATTGTCTTGTCCTGCTGGATCATCCCCTCTTATCTTTGTTGTCCACCTTCTCCTCTGGCCTCTTTGCCACAGTTCAGACGCCAGGAAGCATTGCCTTAGAGCTGAGAGAGAAGCAGCATCGACTCCTCTGACAGTCTTGGTAAACAAGATTTTCTTCACCGTTTGCTGCTTCTTTAGCTTTTATTTCCTCTTCTGCTTATCCACCTCTAATGGAGATTTTATGAAGTATAAAATCCTCTGTGGTGAGAAAATCAGGAACAGAAATAACCGATGTGGCTTTGACTCATAAGGAAAGTGAGCACAGAGAGAAGCTGGTAAGTCCCTAATAGCTAAAGGAGGAATGTGTGGATTGTTTCAAGGGAGCTGTATCCCGGAGGTGAGATGAGATATGTTGAATATCCCAGCAAGAGTAATCACTGTTTCCTGTCTTTTAAGAATTTTGTGCAAAAAAATCCAAAATATGCGTCTAGACCTATTTGAGTGTGGTCACAGGTGGTCCCTCTATCCCTCTCCTAACGTAAAATCTTGCCACCTCCAAAGCATAAACAGACCACCAAGTGGGTTTTGCAAGCTGAGCTCACTATTCCTTATCTGGCTCAGTGTTAGATTTTTTATATTGATTATTCGAGTCTGAGGCATCGTCTGCAGATGACCTCTGCACCCCTGACTTCCTCCATTCTGGTAGTAGACAGTGAAGACCATGGTTTTCACTCGTTAGCTTCTTCTTCAACTTACAAACATTCCTGCTTAATCCTCTTCCCTATCACACTCACACTCAGAAAGTTGTATCGTTAGAAGTAAGAAAACTCAAATGAAAGGAGAAATGCAAAGTGAAAATTACTTTTCTTTGGAGTGCCAGACTGCTTAGCAGGCATATTAAACTAGAAACACACTGCCCTGGGTAATGGGACCTTTAACTCCTGCACTGGCAGGCACAGGGGTTGTACATTTAACTCTTTTAGAAAAAGCAATTCTGCCTCTGCCATAAGTGCAGTTTATTGATTTACTGATTTACCCACTATGATAATATAAGCACAAGAAATCTTGAAACATTTAAGGTATCACAAATGAATTCGAGTATATTTTTTCGTCTATACGATTTTATTCTGTTTTTTTCTCATTCTTTCCCTTGTGGTGATTTATTCACCTTTATGACATGTGATAAACAGCCAGAGAACTTATTTTAGGAGTTACAGGCTTTATAACAGTTTCAGGTGTCCATTGGAAGGAAAATATTTTAAAACAAAAAGTCACAGTCCTTCTTTTCATTTAAAAGCACCTCACTCACCCTTGATATATGCCTATATTAATAGTAGACATGTAAATATTATATTCAAAGTAACATTGCCTGAGAGGTGGATACATAACTGAGGATTATTTACATGGCTTGATTGTTGAAGTTTGACAATATCCTGACATTTGTGCTCACTTTCTTCTTCAGCAGCAGGTTTTCTTATGAATATAACAAATTGTTAGTAAAGGTCAGACTGTGTAACTATAATGCTAGAGCCTGGCTGTACCTCCAGCCCATATAGGCCTGGTGGCCACAAAGCTTTACGTACACATTCTACACAGAATCATGGAATGGTTAGAATTGGAAGGGACCTTAAAGATCATCCAGTTCCAACCCCCCTGCCATGGGCAGGGACACCTCCCACC
>JAOXJK010000012.1:124075694-124088189 GCA_025774025.1 Xenus cinereus
AGTCTCCTTCTCTGGAGACATTCAAACCCACCTGGACACGTTCCTGTGCAACCTGCTCTGGGTGGACCTGCTTTGGTTAGGGGGGTTGAACTAGATGATCTCTAGAGGTCCCTTCCAACCCCGTATGATTCTGTGACTCATCAACACTTATAAACACCTAAAGGGCAGGTATCAAGAGGATGGGGTCAGGCTTTTCTCAGTGGTGCCCGGTGACAGGACAAGGGGCAAAAGCCACAAGCTGGAACACAGGAAGTTCCATATGAACATGGGGAAAAACTTAATTACTTTTAGGGTGGCAAAGTCCTGGAAAGCTGAAACAAATCTCACACTGAGAAACTCAAGGGCCCTGGCTTGGAGCAGAAATTTTGTCCTTGTATCAGAGATGCTTCTCCAATGCATTTATAAATTCTGAAGAATCTTTATTCACATGTTCCCAGTACACATTTAGTTAGTACTTGGTACCTTATTTCTCTAAAGATATTGTGGCACCAGGTACTTCCAGCTACAGTGGCTGAGCACGGTTTTTCCTGCCGTTGTTTTTCTGGACTACCAGGGATCAACATGTTGTCACTGTTGGAGGCACCTTCCTCCCTTGAATCACTATAGGTTCGTCTACTATTTTTTGGATAAGGAGCACACTGTTGCAGCAAATTCCCTGTTCATCCACCACTTACCATGCTTTGCTTCATTTTGTGGAGTGGTGTCATAGTGCACAGGTCACACTCCTGCAAAGTGAAATTTTTAAGGGGAGACATAGTTCTAATGTAAAAGAGGGTCTTGCCCATAAAAGGTTGTCCAAAGTGAAATCCCCTGAAACGCTTATGGGGTGGACACTGGGTCCTGAACATGTACCATTTCACTCCAAAAATCAGGCCATAGTATCTGTTAATGCAGACACAGCCTCTCTGTAGTGTAAAGGCTTGGGACTTTCCTGCCTTACATGGAGTACAAGGACCAGACCGGCGAAACGAAAGTGTAAAGAACCTGTTTGGACATAAAAATGAAGGGTTTTAGTAGGTGCTATGAAGTTATTTGGACCTTCAGACAGCAAGTCTCAAAGGGGGATGAGGAAGCTACGGCAAGAGAAACTGGAGCCATCTGCATGTGGAAGTGGGAATGGGACAAATAGCTGGGAGGAGAGCAGCAGAATGATGGCTGGCAGCATCCAAACCGCCATTCAATGAACAGGTCACGGGTGAAACCCACAGAAGCTTCGCTGTTGACTTCATCCTAGAACTCCAAACTGCTTCAGCCTGAGCAGGGTGTCATTTTAGGGCTGTTACAAGCTCGTTTGAATTTTCAAATAAAGAATTGCCTCTGGCCCCCACTAACACCTCACTTGCCGTTCTCTTCTCATGCTGTGCTTGTGCCCGTAGCCGTAAGCCAGGCACGGACAGCCACTCAACAGGAATAAGCTGGCATTGATCTACTGGCTTAAATAGCAGTTGCTGAGATTTATACCTGCCCGAGATCCTCCTCTGGGAATCTGGCAGTAAGGTGAAGAAAAAGCTAATTCCAAATTCTTTCATATTTTAAAATGAAAATGTCTTTGTTGTCTAAATCTAAGTATGTATTACTAAGCCTATTACCAGCGGTAGTTTACCAGCAAGGCAAAAGGACACTTGAAAAGGAAGAATAGGATGCAATTCAGGTAAATCAGAAATCACTTCAGGCTTGATAATATTCAGGACTTTTACATCCTGCAGCAGTATGTAATAGCAAGTCGGTTAATCAGCAGAGGAAATGCACAGGATCTCTATAAATTATTTAATTCAGAAGTGACAGGAAAAGATTATTAATAAGTGACACTATGATATAATACCCTCATGGTGAGACCACCTGTAGTTTAATGAATTAACATTGTTACAGGGATCTTTGCTTAAGACTCATGCATTTAATTTGATTGCGTTAAACATGCCATTTATTTATCTTTATTAATGGGATTTCTATTTTTAGATATTTGTCTTAACATGAGCAATGGGACAATATAATCAAAAGTGGTTTCCATCACATATACTCTCTATGGGAAGACTGCAGTACTGCTCTGTGCGTTCCCTCCATTCTCTAATTTTTTTGTCTGGTCTTGCTGCAACTACAAGCATAAGCCGTGACAGACTGAGCATCTAAAGAGCAGGAGACTATAGAGACTAATTAGGTGGTGCAGGAGGCTCAGTCCTATCAAGCAGCATTTACTTTAACTTCACAGAATCACATGGGGTTGGAAGGGATATCTGGAGATCACGTAGTCCGACCCCCCTGCCAAAGGAGGTCCACCTAGAGCAGGACCTGGAACTTCAGGTAATATTTTTTTTATTATAGCCAGTGGAGTGTCATATTTAAATCTGAACCCTGCTCCGTGCACAACTACATCTCTCTCCTACCTACGGTTCATCCCATGCTTGTAGTCACACAGCAATGCTGTTCCTTTCATTTCGCTGGTCTAATTTCTTCCTGGTCTGTTGCTTCCACTCAAACAAGTCCGTCCCTCCTTCAAAAAGATTATAGTACAACTGCAAAGCGTACAGAAGCCAAGGTGGGAAGGGACCTCTGGAGATTGCCTGGTCCAACAGCCCTTTGAAAGCAGGGCCTCAGATTAGGTTATCAAGGACTCTGTCAAGCCAAGGCTTGAGTGCCTCACTCATAGTGAGGGAGATGCCAGCGCTTCACTGGGCAGCCTCTTCCAATGGTTAACTGTTCTCATAGCAAACATTTTTTTTTCTTATATCCAGACAAAATTTCCCCTGAAATAATTTGTGTCCATTATTTCTTGTCCTGTTGCCATACAGACCTTTTTCCAGTTTACAGGGCACCAGATTATCAGGTGCCCTGTAACAACACCCTCGACACGAGAGGCTGCAATCAGGGACCAGGGGCTATGAATACAGGTATCAAACTGCCTGCCTAATCGACCTTCTGAGCATCTCTGTGGATGATGTATAGCAGGGGCACTTCACCTAGAGTCTTTGGGTTAGAGCCAGCCAGCCTGAAGGCTAATCTATCTTCTGCAGAAGGCCCAGGAACGTTGTCAGGGGTGGGGTTGGGAGCCAGAGAAGACCCAGTCAAGACTTTCCACACAGCACCTCTGTTCAAAGCCAGCATGTGTTTCACCCAGTCCCTGCTTCCTCCTAACGTTCCCCCAGCCTATGTGACTGTTTAAATACATTTCCTGCTTTGAGTTTGCATTTTGGGGGTTTTGGGGGGTTTTTTGGTGTTTTGTTTTTTGTTTTTTCAGAGTGGGCAGGAGGCCTTGATTGATTGAATAGTTAAAGCTTGGGTTAGGAATCAACGCCTTTCTGATAATTCATCAAATTCCAGCCAAACACAGCAAGACAAGCAGAAAGGTCTTTTAGCACAGGAAAAGGAGGAGGACTTTTTTTCCACGTGCAGAGAATACAGAGAAGAAATCGGGAGGCAGAGAAGCTGTCGGAGCAATGAATGGCCACACCAACAGTATCAAAGGTTGTGCTCAAACTGCAGAAGCAGCAAACTGGAAATCAAGAAATGAAAAGGTTAGAAAAAGTTATTTTGGAGACTCACCCATAAGTAATACTGTCCAATAAGTAATGCCCAATAAGTAATACACCCTCCCACCCTGGACAAAGTAATTACATGTGAAGCGTAATAGAGCACAGGACACAGATTGCTGTTTTATTGAAGAGATGTGGCATGGATCTGATTGCCTTTGCTCTAGAGATGTGGAAACAAATGAGTTCAACCTAGGCAATAGGAAGAGCAAACACATAAAACTATACTTAAGGCCAGTTAGAGAAAATTCAGTTTGAATTAAGCCTAGATAGCACGGCTGAACACGACTGCTACATACCAGTGCCAAGCATACCAACAAAGAAGAAACACCACACTTAGAAAGTTATAAATTCTCATTTATTTGCTACCTACAATTTCAGGTTATTCTCAATCTCAGGTCTCTCTAGACTTTTTGGCACCAATTACTCTTTTAAAATTTAAAAAATGCGTTTTCTCACTGTCTGCCACATCCTCCCGCAGTGGGAGATGGAATGGGGGGTCAAAGCATTGGTTGGAGCCACTGCTCATTTATGGGCTTCCTGGGGGTACAGGGAAACACTGGCTGGAGGCTGGCCAAGCAACCCATGTTCTGATTTCCTCTACCCTACTTGCCCCATCATCCCAAAAGTTGAGGCTTGCCCTTCTTTTCCTTGGCTCTAGCACTTTGTGTATTTCACTTATTGCCATCTCGCACGTCCTTTCTTATAACCCGGTGCAAGACCTTATTGAAAACGTGGAGCCGATCAAGCCTAAATGAAGACTCACGCCCAAGTTGGAGAGACGATCAACTTGGAAAAATCCTATTTAAACTAGCAATTATGGAAAAAAATATTAATCAAAAATAGTCTCTTCCACAAGTCCCCAGCAGAAAGCATTAACTAACGTAGACCACTTTTGAAGACCAGTTTTGACGCAACGAGAGTCAAGTAAGTTCAAAAGGTATTGCACTATCTTTAATATGGAAAATGCTGTAAAAACTGCTAGAGAAGATAGGAAGAAATCCTAGCACAACTGGATCATTTATTCAAAAATCTATTAGTTAGAAAAAGTTAGCTGTCAAAGTTTTTACCACCTTCTCTGCTGACTTAAAACCACACAAATGACCTTATCCTTCTCACAAAATTGGCCGTTACCATAACTGCCCTATTCTGAAAAAGAGCTAAAGGTCAGGTTACCTTTCAGAATCTACATCTTGAAGGAAGATGGAAAGACATTACATTACAAATATAGCTTAAGGTTTACACACCTGCATAAAATATTGAAATGATCTTCTGCCCTAATACCCAACTATTTTAATCCATTTGTCTTATTTCTTGACTTATATCGAAGAATTCTTTGATTTTCCTTTCCATGAAGCAGAAGGATGGCAGAGTCCTGAAAGTGTTTTAATAAAAAAGTAAACCCAACATTTTGTTTCTCATACAAGAATATGAAAATGATCTACTCATGGCCAAGCAAGTACCTTCGGTGGGTGTCCTGAAAATTTTCCCAATGCTGTTATCTTGCCTATAATATAAAACCATAACAAAAATTAAACATGGAGGCTGTACCTTAAACACATTTTAGAATAGCTACATTCTTGCAAAGAATTAACAGAGTTCCCACTACACTAATTAAATATTCAAATTCACCTAGTGGCTTTGTTGACACCTCCTACACATCCCCTGATACAGCTGTGGGTAAGACGCAGGATCCGTAGTTATTTTAGGAACATCTTCATACAGAAAACTGTCGCAAAACCTCACTAATTATGCAGAAATGGGCAATAGGAAATGGTGCAGCCTGATGGTGGAGTTTGCACTCGCTTTGCACATAAAACCAAAAATCATTGTGCAGCAGAACTCAGATTTTATGCACTGCTTGATACGCACACAGGGCATAAAATAATTACATGCTCTTATACCACACTGTCATTTCTGTTAATAACAACAAAACCTATCTGCAGCAAGTTTACCGCTTGAGAAATCAGATTCTATGAATTTGTTCTGATCTTTCCTGAGCCCAAAAGGGGCAGCAGGTGCATCTTAGAGGCAGAAATTTGCTCCTGGGATGTTCTAAAGGGAGCAGTGGCACACACTGGTGTTTGGGAAAGGAGCTGTAAAGCTACAAGGCGCCAGAGTGAGAGCAGCACAGCCCCGAGCACATCCCCTTCTCCAGCTGCTGGAATGCCCAAAGGATGACATTGCCCCAACCAAACCTGGCCATCCTAGGCTATGTTTGACCGTGGTTCCCCTTGCTGGGCCTGGTCCTGACGCCCAGCCATGGGTTGCCATCACATCCCAAACTTAATCTGTTCTCAAGGATACACCTGATACCCAGGGTTACCCCTGTGTTCCCCGGCTGCCCTTCTCCTGGCTGGAGCGGTGGGTTCCTGGCTGGTTCTTCACTGCTTGAGGTTCACCTCAACTGATTTTAAGGGCAGAATCCAGCTGCCTGATTGTGAGTACCTGGTGCCACACGATGGCTAGGCTCTGCCACCCAGCCTCCAGCGCTGCTCGGCAGTCTATCCTCCAGCCTTGCCACAGCGTGGGGCATCTCTGAATGCCTACGCCAGGGAAACTGAACTGAGACCTGACCACCCATGAAAGTGAAATTCCTCTTCAGTTTAAGACACCTAAATTTAGCTATGACAGATGTTGCCATGGGAAACAAGTGTCTAAGCTCCCACCATCGTCAACGGAGCTCTGATCAATACAGTCAGGGGAGATAAAGAGCTGTCCAGCCAGAAGTTCTTCACATTTTTGGTGGTGTAAATGACCACCTTGAGTATCAGGGAGAAGGAAAAGCTTGGTCTGCTTTGGAAGGGGAGCTGGGAGCTGAGAGTGGCAGCAGGGTGGCCTCGCTGACACTGGGCACTTTCCTGAAGCATCCAGGCAAGAAGAGCTGAGTAGTCATGGCAATGGTAACCGGCGTTGGCCAAGAGCCCTGCCATCCCCCAGCGAGTCTGTGGCGGCAAGAAAGACCTAAGGCCAGGCCAGAAAGGCAAGTCAGGGAATAAGGGTAAGGCTCAGGGAGCTGCACTGCAGCTCCATTAGAGACCAAGGGAAAGAGCTCCCAAGTGAAGGAGAAGCAGGACCCTGCGGAGTGTCCTCAGGGCCACCACATCTAAGCTGGTCTTGAGCCCAGGCTGCGAGACTCACAGGATTCAGAGGGATTAGGTGCCTGACAGCAAGCTTCATTGTCTGTACTGAATAGGGGTTTGATTCCTCCATCCAAGAATAGACATCTTGTGCCTTTGGGATGTCCTACTGTACCCCTCCTGACCTCCAGCTGCTGCTTCAGAAGGGCTGGCATCTCCTGTAGGTCCTATGGCATATCTGCCAGCCCTAAGTGCACCAGATTGTCTGAGGGATTTCAAGTGGCTAAATACAGGAGCTTAGACACCAGTCCACACCACGGAGAGTCCTACTTGTAGACACCTAGTTGTAATCTGCAGCTAAATCCCACTCCAGGTGTCCTGCCTCAGTTAAATGCCTGCACTCCCTCTGCCAGCAGCAGTGAGAGAGAAGCTGCTCCAGGGGAAGCTGTGTCCAACTTAACCTAAAATGTGCTCATTTTAGGTAAATTGGGCAAATCCCTCTTTAGAGGTGCCTTCCTCTTTTTGTGCAGAGGAACCTAGATGACTGATCAGAGGAGATAGCTATCCAATAACCAGCTAAAGCGGCATGAGATGTGTCCTACCTTTTGTCCTTAGAGATGTGGCTGTGCAGGAGATCCTACAGCCCATGATCCTAGTGCAAGGACTCACTAACGCTGAGGGCAGCTACACTGCACGTCCACCTACACCGTGAAATTCTGCACCTGGGTCTTCTCAGAAGTAGCCCGTCCCTGGCAACGTTAGTTCCTAGCTCCTTGGCTCCTGTCTGCATCCTCTCAGGATCCACAAACTGAAAGCTCTCTGTTTTGTCTGCAGCACTTGAATCACTGGAGAAGCAAAGCTGTGTGTGCCCTGATACATAAAGGCCCCCACAAAAACAGCAAAGAGGAGCAATTTCCTCATTTCAATCCCGTAATTTAGTCAAAGCAACACTCAGTCAGCAGGTGGGAGATCTGGGCTCAGTGACCTGCTCTCAGCCCTGCACACCACCTCTCCAGAGCCCTCTCCAAAGGCAGAGAGAAGAAACCGTAGACAGAAAGAATAACAGAAGAGCATCTAATCAGACGTGTAGAGCCCTCATCTGAGAGAGGAGAAAGCAGCACTTCAGTTTCTGCATCAGCTATTATTTATTTCATCAAATGGCTGCCTGATATAAACCACAAACATTAATTGGCACAGAGAGTTGTGGTATCAAAGTTCTTTGTTCTTGTTCTTATACCCCAAGTAACTATGGATTCCAGTGAAAAATAAGTAAAAATTACATAATTCATTTGCCTCTTTATACATCAACTCATCAAAAGCCTATTGAAATATTTCTTCCTGCTCCCTCCATCACACACACCCCCAACTAATCAGGCCTGGAAGTTTGTTAAGGTGATTGATACAGCAACACAGCCTTTCGGCATGGAGTGGTGTAAAGGTGGAGGGTGTAGCAAGGACGGAGCCAGGCTCTTTTCAGCGGTGGCCAGTGACAGGACCAGAGGCAACAGACGCAAACTGAAACACAGGAGGTTCTCTCTGAACATCAGGAAACATTTTCTCACTGTTGTCCAGGGAAGCTGTGGAGTCTCCATCCTTGGAGATACCCAAAAGCTGTCTGGACATGGCCCTGGACAATATGGTCTAGCTGGCCCTTCTCAAGCAGGGGGTTGGGCCAGATGCCCTCCAGAGGTCCATATTCTATGAATCTGTGCTTTTTCATTCGCTGGGTCTGGAGGAGAAACGGTTGCATTGTGTCAGTAGAGTTATCTAAGTGCTTCAAGGCTGCCTCAAGAGCTGTGACCAGCAGAACTCAGGCACTGAAGTTTGGAGACTGCTGAAAACCTCTGCAGAAGAGAGAACCTTGTAAAAAAAAAATAGATTACTCGGGCACATGACACATTCTGCTTTGCCCCAGGGGAAAACTACTGGAAAAGGTCAGTGATTCAATTTATTTTTGACCCACTTTAAACTTTGTATAAAGGACGTGATTCGGTGAGTTCATTTACACGGGGCTGAACAGCACAGTTAATATGCCTTGGGTGCTAATCATTTCAATTAATGAAAACTAATAATTTTGACTGAAAAATGTAAGCAGACTCATAGTCTCCCTCACAGCCAAATGCACAGGGTCTCTATTAATTTCTGTCAATCCATGAAGTGCAAATTCAGTATTTGGCTGCAGCGAAGTCTCACCTGTCACTCAGTGGGAAATCCACCATCCTGGTAGTTGTTTCAGGACAGAGTTCGTCCTTCCAACAAAAAACATTCTGTTTTTCTTTGTTACCTGCTCTCCCTTTCCTCAACAACAACAAAAGCCTTGCATAATTAAAACCGTAGCTCTGTTTTAAGGTGTTTTTAAAGACAGTCTGAGGGAATGTGTCAACAGCAATAGCCCAGAGCAATGCGAGTATAAAATTGTACACAGATTCTCTCTTAAACACTGAGAAACGGTTAGGAACAAATTGTTGTGCTGTGAAAACTGACTGCACATCAGGAGTAAATTAAAATAACCATTCAGAGGGCAAAATGTGATTTTTTCCAGAAAATTAGAAATATAATCAATGGCATAAGTGTTAGAAACAGTTAATAGAGAACTCTTTTTAAGAGGTTTGCAGCCTTATTTTTCTGTAGCTCCCTCTAGTTTAGTAGCTGGACCAAAATATTTCTATGTTTAGATCCATGAAGACACAGACTAAATATAGGATACAAAACAACACTTTATGAAAACAAAAATCCAAAATTTTCAGCTGTGGGTGTCTGCAGTGAGAGGTTTACTCTTAGGTGACCAGATGCAGATCTTCCTCATTTCAGTGTGAATTCTGGGATTAGGCATTTCTGAGCTCGAGGACACTTTTATCCAGCTGTGTCAATGTACAAGAAGGAGTTTTGAACCTGCTTTTCATTTTCCCAAACCATTTCTTTTCACCTTTCTTCTTATCTCTGCTCCCCCATCTAAACCCTTTTCCCCCCCCACTCTTATTTAGCAAAAAAGACATCACTCTGTTGAATCCCACACATCTCCAGTCTAGGGACTGGCTCTCCTTGCTAGACCACCAAACTTCCTAACTTTGATGGGACCAAGAGGAATGATATTCCCCTCTCGCATTAGTAGGAAATACCACAAGATGTTGCTCAGTGAAGTATGGACTTTCTTTCATTTCATGTCATCTTTCAGTAACATACGGCATGTAAATCCACAGGTTGCAGTGACAAAACAGGGGGGAACAAGCACTGCAGACACAGGCTCCTTCAAAAAGTTGGAAGAGTTACCACACTGCTCTGCCATCGCAAGCCCCCCAGGAGGGCTTGGGGGGTTGGACTAGATGATCTCCAGAGGTCCCTTCCAACCCCATATCATTCTGGGATTCTGTGAAGGGTCAGCCTATCTATGACCAGGGATGGTCTGCACATCTCTGAAGATATCCCCCTTTTCCAGCTGCAGCAGTTAAGCATACCCTGCAGAATTTAAATGTCATTATTGGGAAGAGTCTGGTTAATGCTATCTAGTAAGGAGAAGACACTTCTCTTCAGGATATGCATAAAGAACAAAACTCCGATAAAATTAACAGGGATCATTTTACCGTCACGGCCAAAGTCAACCTTAAGTGCAGAAAGTAACAGGAATCATGGAATAAACATCAGGCAACAATATTGTTTCTGGCTCAAATCAAGAAAGTTCTTTTCAAAGTTGGAGCAACTATTCTTTTTTATCTGAACTGAAACACTTCTTCAATGAAACTTGACCCACTGGAAGCAGACTAAGAGCTATCCTCCTCTAAGAAAACACCATATGACTACTCTTGCCTCCTATCTATGACTAAGGCCAATTAGAATTTACTCCTTTTATAAATATTCAGGCATCATTTGACGCACTACTGAAGGAAGATAAATCTGAAACCATTTCTGGATGAGGAAGAATCACAAAGATCATTCACAGGAGGCAAATGCACTCATCTGTGAGAAATGGGAGGTGAAAGCTCTACAAGGATGGAGCACTCTCAAGCTATCTGAAGCACTTGATGGATCTTTTCCCACCCTCCGTGATTAATAGAATGCATAAGCTATTCAGTCTTCAAGCATTTTGCTTGAGGAAGCTTTGATTTGAAAAATGAGACAAGTGCTTCCAATCCTGTCATTGATAGGAAATTAGGTGATAAAAGAGAGCACATTTAAGCAGCTCTTAAATATTCATAATTAGAGCTGTCAAACTGCTATACTACCCCCTCTCTCCTCTTGCATTTACCCAAACGTTCTGTCAGGAGTAATGAAAACAGCAAAGCCAGGGGGATGTGACAGTACTAAAGTACTTCAGAAGTTATCGCAGGAGGACAAACACGGTTGGGGTTTTTTTTCTGGTCCAGACCACAGTTGTCATGATTTAGGCCAAATTGACCAAAACCAGAATGACAGATGGTCCTTTCCCCCTGCCCCAAAAGGAGAGGAGAGGAAGAGATTTAGAAGGTTAGAATGAACTAAACTACTTTAATGAGATATTAATATCAAAATTAAAAAGAAAATAATGAAATAGATACAATATATACAAAACCATATCAAGCTCCCAGGATGACGTCACCAGCAGGCGCAGATATAATCATCAAATCAGATGTACCTACTAGTTAATTGGCTATGTTGTGAGGTTTTGAGTTGTTTTTCTTTTAATGACTGGTACCATCAGGTTTCTCTTTCTGATACTTCCCCTCTGGTGCAGTAACAGAGCATTTGACTTACCAACTTTTGATTGTTTTCCTAGAAATACATTCCAGGGTGTTTTTTCTCATAACTCTGACCAAAAAAAAAAAAATATATATATATAATGCAAATAATAATAAGCAATAAATAGCTAATTTATTTTAATATTATGGAAAGAATATATATTTATATAGCTCTTTTGTTTCCAAAGCCCCATATTGACAGAAGGGGCTCTCAAACCAGGATATCCCAAATATGAAAGTAGGCATACTCTAAAGGGATTCAAATTGTTATGAGCTTTGTTAACTTCTTCCTAGCAGTCTATTGATTTAGAAGAACTCCAACTCAGCTCTGCTTTTTTGGTCAGTTCTTTGCACAGCGTGGCAAGAAACTGCAGAACTTCACCAGCAGCTGTGAGAGGTGCTTGAAGGGGGCAGTTGCCCAAGCGAAGCAGCACTCGGCATTCCGGGTCACTCCCACCTGGACCAAATCTCTGCCCTAAATGTTTCCAGAAGAGCAATATCTGCTCGGGGTGTAAGTTCTCACCGTTCAGTTCATCGCTACAAAAATATCGTCTGTAAGCACAGCTGTTCCTACAGAAGACAGTCTTTGATTCGTTTATGGTTTTTTCCATGCAGCTTCTAAAGCTCCTCCTGTGCTGGGAGGTCATGCCAGCAAGCTGTATCTGCAGGAGCTCTGGTGCAGTTGAGGCCTTCACCTGAGTCACGTTGACCTGCAATGACTTCCAGCTGCCTTCAGCATCCATTCAGGTGGCCCTTAAAGAGCAGCAAGGGCAGATTATGACTGTCACCTGGTACTTATAACTGCTGCTGGGACCATTTCTAAATCAGAACAGAGTTACAAGGTGGACTTGGAACCCACCTGAGAGACAGAGAGCAGTACAAGGCAGTAATTGGAACACGGTAACATTGTTCTCTGGTTTTGGCACAGGTAATAAAGACAAACGGCTTTTGCAATTGACACTTCAGGAGGATGCACGTGCGAAGAATGGAATTACTTCCAAAGGCTTTTGGGTAGGACTCTATTGCTACACTAATGAAACGGGACTGGCTTGTAAAAATTCCAGGGATTGGCATCTCAGTTTCACCTCTCTTCTGGGGCAACAAGATGATTAAGGGATTGGAGCATCTCCCTGATGAGGAAAGGCTGAGAGAGCTGGGACTCTTTAGCCTGGAGAAGAG
>JAOXJK010000012.1:124090957-124115269 GCA_025774025.1 Xenus cinereus
CCCCGAGTATGCCTCAGAGGAGTCTTCAGAGAATTACATACAAATAACATATTGAAAATCTGAACTTTTCAAGTACTAAAACTAAATGCACATCAAAATATTTGTCCTTTATTCCATTTTTGTTTTCTGTTTCCAGAAGTGTATGTGTTAATGCATTCTCTCCCACTTTTATTATTATTTATTACAATTGCTGTAGAAGTGAGCACTTACGGACATCACCTCTCCCATTACTCTTCTTTTTTTTATATCCCAAAACCATGATGACAACAGCCTATTGATCTCATGCTTCTATTGAGATGCTTATAAGATGAAGGCATTGTGACTTGCTCTCAGTTTCTTGAAAGAAAAAAAATACTGCTCAAACACTTCTGTTAGAAAAGTATCTTTCTAACACATATTTTAGATGCTGGACACTTATTCTTTGGTGGAATAAGATTGCAGAATTAAGAAAAAAAAAGCAGTATTGGAGGAAAAAGATGTGGACTTTCTGGTTGCTATGAAGTAATCAGATTTAAGCTAAATTATTTTACCAGTGATGTTCAATTAAAATTTACTGTATCTTAAAATGCAATATTTTTTCCTGAAAAATCTATCATGCACTGCTTTTAATGTGCAGCTCTGTGTCAAAAATCTGTTGTCAAAGGATTATTCTATCTTGTTAGGATATACTTGAGGGGAGGATCGCTCTTTCCAGTATAGTTTCTTAATAATAAGTTCAATACCAACCACTAGAGGGACCCTGAAAAGCTTACGTATACCAAAGCAGCTGTCTTAAAATACAGACTTGGTGCCTCCTTCTAGAGCATTGCTACAACTAAGGCTTTGCTTATCTTTCCTTATTACTGCTCATTCACAAAAGAATAATATTTTGTCTTATGCAAACACAGTTAAAAGTGCACTGAAAAAATATGAAAGAGCCTTAAGATGGGGGGGGGGGGGGAAGTCAGTTACTTGGAGATAAGCAAAGTGAAAGGTAACCAAGCCTTCAAGACATACAGCTAACAAGAGAGAAGAGCTTGTTAATGAAATGACTTGCATCAGTTTATAAGTAATTCAATTTAGTCTGTCAACACCACAAAAGCAAAAGTTCTGACTGAATACAAGGAGACATTTTTACCACAGGGCATACTCAATCAGTGGAAGTGTTTGCTCTGAGAAGTTTTGTATTCTCCATCTTCAGCAGGTTTCAAGACCAGATGGCAATCTAGCCTAATGTCATAGCAGAGGTGGCTTTAAGGAAGAATTTGGACTAGAGACCTCCTGAGGTCCTTTCTGGCTGGAATCATCCTGTGATCTTATGGAGATTACTATAAAAATAGAGAAAGAGACTCTACAATCTGCTCCTGTAACTTAACAGCTCACTGATGAGATAGTGAGATGCAGATATCTGTATATAGACACATAGAGATATCTACAGGTATTTATACTTTAAAGAATGAGCAGAAGTTGAGTACAACTTAAATAATTTGTAGCAACACAAATCAAACTCGCCTGCCTTGCCTGCAGACACTCACTCCCACTCTTACTTCTATCCAGTGGCAGGTAGTCTTTGACAGACTTTCCATGCTATCACCTTTGAAGTATTTACATCAGGCTGCAAAACCAGTCCATTCGTGCCTGTTTTCATTTTCATTTATTCTGCTCTCAACCTTTCTTTGGGGTTTTTTTGTTTGTTTTTTATACTTGCACACTGCTACTACCTCACAATTACGTTTTGCTTTTTTAATGGAAAAATACTGAACAAAAGTCCAGAGGCTACAGAACAGTCTTTTCTCCAAAGAACTTCCTGTAGTAGTTACAGCTGTAAGACATGCAGACTGCAGACATGGCATCTGGACTCAAGGCAACAACTGAATAACATTGAAGCCACTGAAAAAGTTTCTCCATTTTTAAGTAAAATCCAATAAACACGATGTTTAAAAGTCCACCAACATGAATACACAGTTAGTACTTAAAGCATTTCATTTTGATGTTTGAGTTTTAATTTCAAAGGCTAAAAGCTGTTTCAGGATGCAAACTTACGGGGTACTATATAAGTTTCTAATTGCATTTATGCACCCCTATATATGAGGAGGTACCTCATATATACCTCATAAATACCATTTACTGTACTGGACACATGCTGCATAGGCGCCACCTGAGGAAGCAAGGTCCATTTACATGTAGGTCCACAAGAGGGAGACTAAAGCATTAGGGAAAACAAATCTTGTTTTCCTAACCCTGCAAAGAACTCCGGGAAATACAACAGCAAGCTTTAAAATGCTAAATCCACTGTTTCTTGCTAAAGTTGTAGAGGAATTAAATGTATTAAATGTACATCTTACTGCCATCTAAAAATGTACACAGAAAGCATAGTAATAACCATCCAGATAAAAGATCTGAAGAATCCTTTTGTCTTTTTTAGGAACCATGCAGACATTAGCATTTCAGCAGTCTGGTTTGCAGATCACCTTCTTGTCCAAACACCTGTGAAGTCCTTTTGTATGGCACAATTTGCCACATGACATTTGCCCACACTGAACATGATACTGAAGTTACAGTAAATAAATAAAAATCGTAAAAGGCATATAAGCAATTTATTAATTAAGCATGATGTCTGTTCCAACTATGTTTGCTTCCAGCTATGCAGCACCTAAATAAAAAGCAAGGAATTCTTCACTAGTCTCATACAAATGAAGGGGATTTTTTGTTTGTTTGTTTTTATCTTTACGTCTCCCTGCTTTTAAGTTAAGGCTGGAGGAAAAGACAAAATCAAGTGGTTTTTCATGGCTATCCAAAACTTTGTATGTAAAGTTTCATATCTGAATATATGTTTATTAACTGACCAGTGAATCACTAACATGAGAAAAAAAATACAGCAAGTAGAAAACAATTTAACCTTATGAGTTTAGTCTCAGCCTTTTCTTAGTGAGATCCCAAAGCAAGGAAATGATGCTACAAGACACTCATATTTTTAATCTCTTGATCTGCAAACTGAACACTGCTTCAGATAGCCAGGAAGCATCTTCAGAAGCTTCTGGATCCAATTTCACCACACCAGTGTTGTACATTAAGCTCGGAACCGAGAAATGAAGTGGTAATGCTATGTCCACAGCAACAGAAGGAAAGCTATTTGCCCATTTTCTGGCTTACTGTGGTTTTAAGTGATGAGATGGGGAACCCTATACAACAAGTAGTGTTGGAAGAACATATTTTACTGTACTCTGAGCTGCAAGATACTTTTTCCAGGCACTAGCTGCTGGAGCAAGGTAGGAGAGTCCTCTACCTTCTCGAAGCAGAACTTATTAGAATGGAACATACAGCTCTAGTAAGACAGTTGGGCTGTAAAAGGTTACAGCTTAGTTTCAGGTTCCCTGCTTTTAGGCTTCATTTCAGACTGCCAGTTCTTCTACCTTTCTGCTTCTGAATTCTGTTTACGTGATTGTTTTAAAATTACAAAAAGGCTACCGTGTAAGTTCTACATCACACAGAGGTGGGAAGGTAGACAGTTACAAAGTTATCTTCATATGGCTAGAAAAATACAAAGGTTGTGATTATAAAAGAGATTGGCATAAAAATTAACAATGTGGATGGCAGAACTCTGGGCTACGACATTCCCAATTATCCTGCCCTGTCCTCCTACATCCTTACACCAACACATTTTTACAAACAAGCTGGTTTAACTTAAAACATGCACTCTTTGATGTAAAGTAGGAAAACAAGAGTTATCCACATAATCAGAAACTTCTCAGACTGTTTTCAACTTTACTTTCAGGGTAAAGTCTGCAGTCATGAAATTCAGCACACACATGTAAAAATTAATCACCTTTCTAATGAAAGGGCAATTCTCCCTCATGTAAAAAACCCAAACCAATTCTACGCAAATACTCCACAATCAGAGTAAGCCAGTGGCAGTGACAGGAAGTTTAATATACTTGTGGTAGAATGCTGCTGATATAATGCTAATGGGTCTCAGTGCAAGTTTTGTTTCTGTTTTACACATGGGCTGCTCAGATGACATTCCAAGACACCACAGTACATTGTCAGAATGCCTCTGTTAAAAATAGAATCACAGAATGGTTAGAGTTGGAAGGGACCTTAGAGATCATCAAGTTCCAACCCCCCTGACATGGGCAGGAACACCTCCCACTAGACCAGGTTCCTCAAAGCCCCATCCAGCCTGGTCTTGAACGTTTCCAGGGATGGGGCATCCACAACTTCCCTGGGCAACCCGTTGTAGGGTCTCACTACCCTCACAGTAAAGAATTTCTTTCTAGTATCTAATCTAAATCTCCCCTCTTCCAATTTAAAACCATTACCATTATAGTGTCCTACCACTACACTCCCTGATGAAGAGTCCCTCACCATCTCTCCCGTAGGCTCCCTTTGGATACTAGAAGGCCGTTATAAGGTCTCCCTGGGGCCTTGTCCAGGCTGAACAACCTCAACTCTCTCAGCCTGTCTTCAAGGTGCTCCAGGCCTCTGATCAAGTTCGTGGCCCTCCGCCGGACCTGTTCCAACAGGTCCATGTCCTTCCTGTCTTGAGGACTCCAAAGCTGGACTCCAGGTGGGGTCTCACGAGAGCAGAATAGAGGGGCAGAATCACCTCCCTTGACCTGCATCTGATGTTGCTGCTGTCCCCAAGTATTTTTACACCTTTGCCCAGAAACTGTGATCAACAATTGTAAACCTGTCAGTACCATGGTACAGTCAGTACCAGCTTCGAAAAGTACAGTCATCTATTTTGGCATCTATTTTCCTTCCCCCTACCAGAAGATGTGATGAACAAGACTCAACACTTAGGTTCAAAAGCCACTCTTCCAAACTCACACATTTACCATGCTTTTGACTGCTCCCTAACTCAAATAAGAGGAATGAAGAGATGTATGGACATAGCCCAGATAAAGACAGTACTTTGGTAGATGTCATTTTGCATCTGATTTTTTATATTTAGTTCCTCTGTCCTGATGTTTGACCAACATAATAAGTCTTGCTGTCCTGAGTTCATAGAGCCAGAATAAAAAGACACCAAGTCCAATAGAATATAGCATCACAGGTATTTTTCGCTCTGAAGTGGATTACAGATCTTGACTCAATCATTAAATTCCCTGATTTTCTTGCCCCAACCATAAAATGCACTGTAGTGCATTAGCATTTCCCAAGCTATCTACCTTTACTGAAATGCACTGTTTGTCATTTGTCATGGTTAACTATCACACAATGATAATGTCAAGGTCTTTGAAATTATTATGTGTCAGTGCAGACTTACTATCTTATCAGTAGCAATAAGTATCTTGCTAAAATTGAGGTGTTACACAACTGCTTTATTCTGACTATGCAACCTGAAGAGAGACTCACCTTGTGAACTGGGGAATACTGCAATGATAATTTCCCCCTTCCATTATCATCTTCTCAAGAGGGCAAACCAGACCAAAACATTCATCGTGAAACTATTTTTTATACTCCTCAAAACTGCTCGGAATATAAGCGTAACTGAACGTACATAGGCAACTTAACACCAGACCTGAGCAGTAATTATATTTTCATGTATAGGCATTCATGTACATGACAGTATGCATCAAGCTCAACTTTCAGCCTGTACAATGACAAAAGACAGACAAATGCCTAGTTGTTATAAGACTGATCCTAAAAAAAAGGAAAAAAGAATCAAAGACTTTTCTTTAAACATCCACAAAATTCGTAACAATTTTAGAGTAGAAACACTTGGTCAATCACCCAACTGGTACTTGAGTCCTTGACCAGGACTCAATTTTGTCAGAAATTTTAAGAGTGAGGGAAAAAAATCCACACAAACAAAATCAAACCTCCACATATCACATACAGAACAAGAGACAAAGAGCTTATGTCAAAATAAAGGAGATTTCAGTCATTCACCTATTTGTACCTTCTTCTAACAAACAGCTATTACCATGAAACATCAACTCAAAATACTCTCTGCAAAACCATTAGGTTTTTTTACTCTACTTTATGTAAATAAGAACTTGGAGGATGTAATCACTAAAGTCCTTATTTACTAAACAACCTATAACATGCAATCCTAGCAGCAGTAACTTGGTTATCAACTGGTCCTGCCGTTTCCTTCTGTCTAAAATGAAATCACAGCTTAACATTAATAAGACCAGTGTACCTTTAAGAAAGTACTGCAAGTTAAAAGAGGTTGTTTTTTTTTAAAAAAAAGACTGCTTAAATATTTCAAGGTCTTATAAAAGGATAAAGTATATAATTTACATTTTGGAGCAAGAGTGGAGTGAATGATACAAGATAAGCAGAACAAATTTGTCAAGGTGGCATTCACTTAAATGAAGCACTTGGGCTACAGTAGCTCTACAAAGACTATACAGAGCAGGTCTTACGATACCTTCCTGTTTCACCTAGCCATTACCTTACATCTTGTTCGTCTTTCAAAAGTCTTCAGTTAGCACTTAAGCTTTGACAAACTACATCCTCATCAACAAGACCATTTTTACAGCCATCCACACTCCATTCCCAATTCCGATTTAGCAAAAATATGAGCAGTTACTCTACTGAACACTTACTCCTTGGTACTCTTCTCCTATTGCAAAGAAACCATTTACCTGCCCACTCCTAAACCCATCTTCTTTCTTCGCATTTCAAAAATCAGTTTATTTCTCACTAGTCCTTCCCTACTCCACGCACACTTAATGAATCAGACAAAAAAATTTGGAAGTTTCTGTCTATCACCCCCAGACGACATGAAATAAGAAAAGCCCACTGGCAGCACAACAGATAAAGGTTAAATACCAAACTCTACCTTACGTGAAAGTTAAATATTCTGCTTTGTGTTCACATACATTCCCATTGCTTGTGGACAAAACAGAAGCTTCCTAAAACTGTTCTGGTTCTTAAGTGCTGAGACAGCCAAACAATAGGAACCTTAGTTCTTAACACCTGTGGTAAACTGATCACACAGGAAGTAACTCTCACAGTAATCTCAACTCACTGACAGTTTCGATGCCCTCCTACAGAACATCCTGCTTCCTCCAATGAAACAGGTAAAGTGGGACTGCAGTGCAACAGAGGGAGTCTGATTTGAAGCCCACAAGAAGCAGCAGCTGCTGCCTCAGCAGTTCTAATGACAGGGCGGTATGCACAGACGTCAAATAATGGAAAGGAATAAAGGCAGCACAAAGACTTTTGAAAAATCCAGACCTTGTCATTTTACTTCTGCTTTTGTTTGGTACAAATATGACATTTCTAATTGTCACAAGCTATCTTCTCATTTGAGAAAGACTACGATTGCAACAGTGAAAAAACACAAGCGGACATTGTATCTGATATATGCAAGCATAACTCATATGTAAGCACAAGGTCTTAGGAAACAAGGAGATGGCAAATAAATATTTGTCTATAAAGACTAACTATGCATAACATATTCTAAGTTTATAAATAGTTTTGCCCTTAAAATTCCCATCTCTTGTGTCAGAATCCAAACTTTTTTTTTTTCCTCAAAGTTTAGTCAAAGGCCTTTCCAAATGTAAACCTGCAGCTTTGCACTCTGCCTCACATTTTCAAACCCCCAGGACAAAGATTAATAATGCAAAGACTTCCTCCATTTTTTAAATCAGGATGTTTATCCTAAATACCAGCTCTTTGATGGCAAGAATAAGTAATTATTTCATAGTCTATAGCTTTCTTTTCTTTCATGAACAACGTTCAGCCTCTCTGATAAGAATAAGTGGTAAATAAATTTGATAAATTTGGCACCAGACATCAGTGGTGTTTCAGCACAACTATGTTTCCTTCTTGTCTGTCAGTTCTATGCTCACAGTGAGGTTCAGGGCCCAGAGTAATTGAATTCTACTGATGAGAACCAACAGGCCTCCAATTCTGTTCTTTTCAGAGGGCTACATAGTCCATGTATCTCAGGTAATGTGGTGAAAGAGCTGTAGTATAAAAAAATCAGTTTCAGTTAGTTGGAAAACAAGCAGTTTCAGTTTGACTCAATATCTTTTTTTTTTTTTCCAGCAGAGGGAGGACAATTTGGCTTGGGTCAGCCCAGAATTTCTTTCTTTTTGATGCAAAATGAAACATTGCATCAGACTATGCAACTACAGACATCTCACAATGCACTGCTTCAGACTGCTGAGACACAAAGTGGTAAATCAAGAAACAAGCTGTTACTTGTTTTTAAAAGGAGATTTAATCTCTTTTTAATCTGGATTATTAGAGAGTGCACTGAAATAGAAAACTTTTGTGTAAATAAAATACATTTTTTTCAGTAGGAGGCTGTCTGTGAAAGGAATATTGCTAGATACCCACAAAAGGCTCAAAAAGAGGACATGGATTTAAATAAAGAATTAACTGATTTAACTCACATCTTCATACAGAAGAGGCAATATGATTTGGGAAAGGCAAAGGACATATTTCTTGCCCTTATACTGCAGTCAACAGAAGTATTCAGATTAGTTTTTAATCTTAAATTTATATCTTGTTCAGCTGAGGAACAAACTTAAATTTGATAAAACTGATCATAGTCTTATTTACTCAGATGAATGAATGTACTAGGAGAAATAAATATCTGGACACTGATCTTTCCTTATACAGACAGCAGCAAAATTTAAAAAAATAATGAAGTATACATCATCTTAACCAACAACAGCTAAGTTTATTAAGAAGTCTCTGTATATTAATATTAAATTTGATGCTGTATTCACAGACATGGGATTTTTGGTACCTGCAAGTAACGTTAGGGTCAGCATTCCTTGATAGAAGCAGTTCTACAGTCTTCAAGATGTTTTCCTCTGAAGCATGTGCAGTACATGCTGCCATCAGCACAGTGTACTTATCTGTTTTGAAACTTGCAGTTAGAGAATTGCATATGTAAATACTATGCTAATCCCTTAAAAGCCTTTACATTTGCTAGAGTTGTTAATCGGGTTCTGATACTCTTAAGATATTTAGAAAAGGGTAAGAAACTTGTTTTCCTTCCAGTGAAAGTCACTAGAATTACTAGTTAAGATAAAGGCATCTGAGAAAACACTCATAAAGATGAGAGTGAATGGCAGTAGTAAAGCATCTATTTCTACTGAAGTTTAGGATACTTCTTGGGTACCCCAAAACAACAGCAGGATTTTAACTACAGATGCTTGTTTCTCAAATCTTGTTCCACACCAGTAGTTTTACTCTCTATTCCTCCCCACCTCTTCCCAAAATACAGTCAAGGGAAGAAACAGCTTACAGGAAGTTACTGCAGTGGATAAAAAAAGTGCATGAAATGTATCATAAACACACAGAAACATCAATTTTATGGAGAACAGAGGCCCATACAAAGGACAGTTGATGTAACAAGGCTTTATTATAGGGCTTAAGGAGAAAGAACTAAGTTTACTAAACTAGACTACTATGGTGCAGTAGTGGCAGGAGAATTACAAGTATGTTTTTGGATGTGGATTTAAAGAACATCTACACAGTCCGTAAAGATTCATTCAGAAGGAACCCGTGTATTTGTTCCAGCTCTGAAGCCAGCTGGGCGTTCCATGCCACCTTTGCTCAGGGATCAGACTGAACAGGCAAGCTCCCCTTTCCCATGGTTCTCTTAGAGACACGTGGGAAGCATCGCACCTCAAGGACCTTAGCGAGTTAGTTGGCCCTAGAGTCTATTAGAAGATTGCTATTTGAGTAACTGCCGATTTGCTTATTGCACAAACTCGTTCACAAGTTCAAACATGTCTTTAACAATTTAACAAGTATAATTTTGGCTGTGCCTACTTCAGACCATGCCATGAAGTGTTATAAAATATTTTCTAACTTTCTTGTAGAAATTTGAAGACCATGCATATATAAACACCTTTATTCTTCAACTGAGGTTTGATTTCATTATATTTAAACATGAGAAGTTTGTTATGTACTTTACCTCCCCTCTGCTGTACTTACTTTATTTCTCACCACTTCTTGTCTCCCACCCTCCCAACCAAAGACCTTAATTTTGTATGTGAATTCATGTGTTTTTTAATGCACCATCATTTAATTTTCAACCTCATGTAGAATTTCTAACACACGTAAGTCAGTATGTTAAATGAAAATTAAGTTTCAGAGAGTCACTTAAACTCCTGAACAGTAAGCGATTATCATTTCAGTAAATTACATGATACACTGGCAGATTTTTACCCAAAACGTTTAACTGGTTTATCAATAACAACATCAACAGAAAGATGACAGGACTTTGAACAAAGGTAGTGACAAGTGCCATTAATCTGGGAATGATATTTAGGAGGAATCTGTAGTTATCTTTATATACAGTAATTCAGGTAGTGATAAGAGTGGGAAATTAGTTTCTGTTAGCCTTCCTATAGCTCATACATGTGAGGAAGAGAAGGGTAAGAAACACCTTAGTATTCTCAAATTTCCCTTTTGCATAGGAAAACTGGTAAGTGACTGCAAAAAGAGATTAGTTTATGTTCAGCCTAGCTGAAAAACCTAGAAGAACCAGTGAATTTACTCCTCAAAAATGCTGCATTCTGATACAATCACATACACAGTGAATGCTACATTAGTTTTTTCTTCATGACCACTGAAAGGGGTAAAATTAAGAAACTACTTACAAAGAATGACAGTGATTAACACTATAGCTATTATTAGGATTATAAGCATTATAGGATAACCAGTATAGGATCACATATGTGATTGCCTGCTGACGTAAAAAAAGCAACAGGACTGGTGACATCCAGTACCACTGTAGGATGGCACAGCTTTACCAAACACACATGGCCTGACTGGAATCAAAGACTTGCAAGACTGTTCCTGGCTGGAGAGTACTGTGCTGTAGCCCTAGCTACTGTTTCCCTACACAGACCAACAGGGAAACAAGCTGAGAAACCCAATCCCAGCAAGGTGCCACTTCAGGCAAACACAGTTGGTCACACACTGAAAAAATGCCATGCATGTTGGTTAACTGGTCAGCTGAAACTGCTGCCCATAGCAGTTTCTGCCCCATTTATAGCTAGCTCTCTACAGCCATAAACAAGGAATAGGTAAGAGCTGTAGGCAGCCACATGGAAGTTCTCTGAGGGTGGCTACAAGGACATTAATTTGAAGGCATGGTTGCTTTTGGTGTAGGCAATCTACTCTAATCTCATACTCTGATCAGCTGCTAAGAAGTTCAAGAAAATTTTCAAAGCCAGATTTCTACCATTTGCATTTCAGTCTATTACTACTACAAATAACAGCAAATTACTGGAAAATACGATCACTGCTTTTATGTTTGGCAGTATCATGCCACATCAATTCACAACAATTTCTTCTGTATTGCAATGTTTTTTCTTGAACTTGGATAAATCTTCAACACAATGAAAGCGAAGCAAAATAACCACAGTTTAAGTAGGAAAAAGTTATTATTAAGCTATAAAAATTGACAGAGGAACTGATATTACTTAGAAGCTCTACTGAACTCTAGCAGAAAAAGGTGATCTAGCAACACACCGAAGAACAGTTTTCACTGAATACAAAAATTGTGCTCTAGTTTTAGAGAAGTCCACATTAGTTTCCCCACAAACTCAAAAGCTGTTTCTGTTTTTTGGGATTCTAGCTGGTTTCCGTGTGTACATACTTCATAACAGGATCAAACAAAGGAAGTTTTAACTCTATAGCTTGATCCAAGAATTCTTGAAGAAGTATTTTCAAGCACCCTTTTTAAAAAAGTACTTGGGGATCAAGAGGTAGGGGGGAAAGACAGAGTGAGAGAGTAAGAACAGGAAACACATCAACTGATTCCAGATCCATTTTGAGAACACAATTTTTACTTTAAAACTACTACTTCTACTTCAAAACTGTGAAAACCAGACTAGGTCCCAGTTCCGTTGTGATCCTTGATTTTTTTTCCCCTATGTATGTAAAAGAGAATGATAGGACAATGTCTGGTACTGAGCACTGCTGGCTAATATTCTTCATTCACATCTTACCTATTTCAAAACAGGCATTAGCACCTCTGTCCAGAAGAAGACGCACTACTGCAAAATCAGCCACGCTGGCAGCACACATCAGGGGAGTCCATCCAAACTGAAAGGTAGATTCTATGCTTATACCTGTCAAAATTTAAGATACTAAAATTATAAACTGTATCACAATAAACATACATTTTATAAACCTTACTCTTAATATATATCATTACAAAGATTACACGCTGGTTGCACTTAGTCTTAGGGAGAGAGTCTCTTACACCATCTTCATTTTTTTTAATGCATCTTTATCTAGAATACCAGAAAACAACTGTTAGAACTGACACCAAGGAATCCAAGAAGTCAAATACCACAGAAAGACCACATTAAAAAAAATGTAAGTAAATAAATTTAGCTGCAAATAATAATTTCAAAGAAGCGCACAACATCTCTGTTTTCTCCATTTACGTGCAATACCTTTTCTCAACCAAAATGAAAAATTCTGATTCTTGCTAAGCCAAGAGGACCGCTTTGGAAGCAACTTGCTTGTCAGACTATTAAGATCATATTGACTAGGGCTTTCCTGCTTCACAGCTCCTTGTCTTGCAAGACAATTAACCTGCAGAAACCACTACTGCGTTCAGTACCAACAAAATATTATCTTGATAAAAAGCAGCATAGAAAATTATGACAGATTCAGTTACAATCACCAGAGTTGTTTGTTGCTCTTTATGATAGCTTTATCTTCTTTTCTGGCTAGAAGTAATCTTGGCAGACAGCCCTCTCAAATTCACCAAAAACGAAGTATCAGACTCAGATACTCATCTGACAATTTTCAAATAAAAATCTCTATACCTTTTTGTAATAAGAGGAATCATCCTTCCTTCAATCCTTTCTCAGCTATTACTTCCTCTATAACAGTTTCCATTAGCTGGTTCCATACTAGTCCAACAGTGATTATGGATAATCAAAAATACTTCTTTACAAGAGACGGCTGTGAAAAAACCCATAACTGTCCTAAGAAATTTGTGACAGTTGAGCTACATGCATACGTTTTCATGCAAGACGTATATTTACTTTCCCTGCCTTGGTAGTTTGTCAAAGGTAGGCTCAGTGTAGCAACATAAAGCCATTAAAACTGAGGAAGCAACAGGTCACTGCTCTGGGATTGATTCTTCGACTGTTTAAGATCACTGGCATTACAAAACCAATTAGTAAAGAGGTAACATTCAATGAAAGCCAGGTGTTGAAGCACTCTCACAACTGCACCCCACAGAATTTATGATCAAATCTTCTTAGTAATTCATACATACTAGCTGCATCCTTAATGTTACACCATACCAGTCCGTCTGCAATATACAAAACATTTCATTAAAGCCCACAGCCAAGTTCTATGTGGGGAGCTGGCAAGCATCCCTTAGCAGTCACCACTGAACTTCTTTGTAGATGAGCCACTTCAAGAATTTAGAAAGTCTGGTATCCAACAGCCCACTGAAATAACGCTAGTAGGAAAGGAATACCAGAAAACTGGCACTCTGTCAGCCTTAAGAAGTTCCTTTTCCTCTTAAGAAGAAAAGTAGTCCACGTAACTAGAGCTCCCATTTAGAGCTTTTTATTTTAATACACATCTGAACAACAGTGACAAAAGATCTACTGGGCAGTCATACAGAGACTTATTAAAACTCTTGAGAGGGCAGGTTCCTCACTCTTTTCTTTACACGTAAAGCAGGCAGTATCTGACACGATGCTGGTGCTTTTTCTAAGTTTTAGAAGTAGAATGGTCTTTTTGTCAATGAAACATCAAAGCTGTGTCACAGATTGTTTATCCTGCATGGTCTCCTGCCATCTTTAGTAAGAGTCTGGAAGTACTACGCAGTGTCAAAGTCACAATGCAAACCAGCTAAAGTCTCAGCGGAAGACAAAGGACGGACTGAAACAGGAACAGCCATGTTATTAATAACATACATGGTTATAGGAGCTGCTGACTGAACCAGAAAGGTGTTCTGTTGGTTACTACTCTGACTCTCTCATTACATGAGCTGTTCTTGAAGCACGCAGCGTTAGTTTAGCATTTAAAATGACCCTTAAGAAGCCCTGTAAGGCAACAGTGAAGCCCAGAAAAATATTTCAAGTGAAAAGTCAGGCCAGATCCAACGGCCAGAGAGATGTGAGGCTGCTGCAGCTCCACACCCCCAGGTCCAGCCAGTATTGACGCTGAGCATGTATTCCCAGCAGCCACACACATACACCACCAGCCATATCGATCAACACAGACAGCACCAATGGTCTCATCCCGCTCTCCTTTGGGATCGGTAATATCTCCTCCAGCTGCTGGCACCACAGACACATGGGCCTCTGACTCCTGGTCCTGCTCCTGCAGACGGCACATCCTTTCACTCACTGGCACCCAGGCACAAAGGCCCATAATTTGGGTTCCTGCTGGCCTTTGGGCCTCTCTGCTCCTCTGGGCTTGTGGAGATGGGCCTGTGATGGGCTGATGGTTTCCATGACAGGCCTGGGAGAAGCTGGGCCTTGGTATTATTTGGGCTCCCCCCCTTGCCATTATCTCTCTCTGTTCCTTTGCGGGCATGAGCAGAGGAGCTTTTCAGTCACATAACCTCACAAATTAGGTCCAGGAGGCAAAGCAGATACGTTCTTTCTTACAACACCAGTATCAGCTAAATACCCTTCTCTCTAACCAGGAATGGGGAAAAATATGTTCTAGCCCCATTTGAGCTCCACAGCAGAAACTATATGAAGCATGTGAAGAAAAAGAACAGCAAAGGAAGAATTATATTCTTTCTGTGATTACTACTGTTTCTCTGGTATCTCACATATTTTGTTGACTGTGGCTAATAATAGTTATGGTAGAAAGGCTGTTTTTATACAGAAAATATAACCTCAAATTCAAAGATTAACAAGACAATGCCCGAAGAGCTATGACCAACCTCTACAGAGAGCTTTTTATACTAAATAATTCCATGTTTGACACCAAAAAAACGAGGCCTTGAGAAACTTTCATTTAGTTTAATAATAGCTCTCAGCATTAGAATATATTCACATTGAGACCCAGTTTATCTGAAGTTCTAAAATGCTTGATTCTAGAAGCCTCTAATAGAAGTATCGATTTCTTTTTAGTTGGTCAGCTGCTGTGGTTCCACAATACCTTAAAAGCTGAGTTACATCAGAGCAGCTGATGTCTCCTGCTGCTGGGTCAGCCATAGTTCTCATCTGACTCAGGGTTCAGAGTCCTAAACTGGCTGAAAAATTACACACAGACTCACGCCCCTCCCATAGTTTACTATTACTTTAATTCTCTGAACTGGCTCACAAAAGATCAGATGAGCTCCAGCACTTGTGCAAAGACTGGAGTGAAAGTGTCTGCTGAATGAAAACAGGAAAGAGGATCTGACTGTAGCTATAGCTTTATTCAGCCTAAATTGTCATGAGATCACAACTTTTAATTCCATTTGAGGAAAACTGCCACATGAATTATATGGTGTTAAGTATTTTACTCCCAAAGCAGATCAAAATGCCCAAGCCATCTTTCAACTTACTACTTGCTTGCATTACCTTTTGTGACACCTACTTCAGAAACTTAGTTCTTAGTATGTTGCCATTTTACAGGAGGGGTAAGAGAAGACGTTGTGCTTGTCCATCTCCTGAAGGAGCTTTGTGAAACTGCCTCAGCACCAAAGACTCTTAAAGCAGTGGCTAAGCGAGTCAGAAGACAACATGTTCTTGCTCTCCCTGAAAGAATGGCCCCAACTGTTGCTAGGAAATCGACTTCCAACACAAACCCTGAGCTTGCTCGAGTGTTGGTAGCGAACCTCCTACAAGCTCTGCTGAACACACACTAAAGGCAACTTTGGAGGCAAAGATTTAATCTGAGTGAGCACCAATCCTCTGATATATTTCTTTACAAACACCTCCCTGTTAGCGAGGCATAGCATTCTACTGCGCTGCAAGACAGTACTAGATGGGTCAGAATTTACTGTTAATCATATTTTCAGGAAATTATAGATTCTCTTGTGATACTGCCTTGTGCATTTCAGGACACTAGGCTACAGGAATCTTTGGCCTGACTTTACACTCTTACAGATACCTGTCATCATCTTCCAACAGCATGGAACTGCTCATTATGTACCAGCTATCAACGCGGAAAGTGAACTATTGCAATTTGGCTGAAATACAAGCAAATAAAAATGGATGGCTGTAACAAAACAATTAAGCGATCACTAAGACACCAGTAAAACCTCTACCTATACATAAGATCATATTTTCTCAAAGCAAGACAGAAGATACATTTTACTCAGTATTATACCCCTGTCTTTAAGTCTGTGCAATCCTTTGTACTTATTTTAAAAAGAAAATCATTCCCCCACTGTAGTGAGAAACAGTACCCTTCTAGAAGGGCAAGTGAAAAATCCATTGCTAATCAGGAAACTACTTTCTTCCAGCCATAAGACAGATTTTCTTCAGAGAACAAGCTCTTGGCTACTACATCCTGCTTGCTTGCTGAAGCAGAACTCCCTGACAATTATCACTAGGCAGGCCAACTCAGTTATGCAGCTTTTGATTGCCTTGGATGCTTCAGTAAGTGATCCAATCCTCCTAACACCGAATAACAGAAACACAGTACAGACAAATACTGAGTAACAAAACAGGGAGAAAGGCTTTTAGCGTTAAGACAAACTACTTTCTAGTGACAAATGCCACATAAACCCTACTAGACCTTTAAGAATCACAAAATTTTTGTTCAGCTGATGTTGCCAGGCCAGCAGCATTACACAGGGCACATACCAGAAACTTAACAGTGCTGTGAGTGAGGGGGGAAAAAAAAGGAATTTCCAAAAGGGGGAACCACTAAACCAAAAAAAGCCTGCCTCCCCTTCCTGCCCCCACCCCAGCAACCTTCAAAGCAAAGTAAGACTACCCACTGAATTCTAACTCTCAATTTAAACCACCTCAAACTCAGTGTTTGTAATTGACATTTTCAGGTTAAAAATGCATCTGAAAACAAAGAAACACCTTATTTAATAGTTCACATGTTATAGCTCTCTCAATTTTCAGGGCTTCGTATTGACGAAAGAAATATAAATTAAAGGAATTTGCTAGAATACCAAATGCTGAGTCATTGAAAAAATAATTTCATCTCTAAAGTAAGAGTTTATATCCCATATTGGAAGCATTCACATATTGCTACATGCACTCGACACATTATTTTGAAATGAGAAACTTGGAAGCTTAAGAATTCTTGCCAAGTTCAATTACAAATATTCAACTTCATTACTGACTTTCCTCACCAGAGTTTAAGAGTTCTTCAATTAATGACACATCACCACGAAACAGAGCCTTCTTTAATGCTTCATTCTTGTCCTCCTGCAACATTTCATCCAACTGCTAGACAGGAAAAGAAAAGTTAAGTCAAAACCTAGTAACTGTTTCAAGGCAAAAACTACAGTTTGATTTCAGTATAAAGGCACTAATGATCTCTAAGGACAAAGTAGAAAAAGGGGTGGGAGGGACAAGGTAAAACTTTGCTTCTTCCATCTCACTAGACCTGCTTAGTGTCTACTGTAAAACATAAGTTTTAAAATTAACTCTTCAGAAATAAGATATTTACATTTTCAGAGAATGGAACCTTTCTCAACAGACCTGCTATCACCCTACGCTGCTCTCAGCTTTTCCTAATGCTATTTGATTTCTGTTAAGATTATTTTGCATCAGATTCAGCTAAGATTGCTGCTGGCGTTATCTAGATTATACAAAACACTTTCTAACAACAGTAAGTGAAGGACTATTCACTAGATTCTTTGCAGAGAGAAGCATACACGGAAAGAAGTCATGTTTCATGATAAGTCTTGAACTCATATCGTTAGAACTCAGAATTACACATTTTTCCCCAGCACACTGCAGTCTATCTTTCCAAGAACTTTTGTAAAAACTTTAGTAAGTGCTTAATGTCTAGAAAACCAAAGGTGAGAAACAATCAATATAATTTAGCCCTACTTCTGTTCTACACGAGCCAACAATTTCCAAATAATGCGTATCCTTGGATAGGAACCTCAATTTAACGATCAAGCCCCTGAAAAACCGACTATAACCTTTAGCAAGAATCACAGAATATTCATGGTTGGAAGGGACCTTTGAGATCATCAAGTCCAACTACAAAAAAAAAACAAACAAAAAAACAAAACCAAAAAACCAAACACACACACACCACACTCACCCACAGACAGACACAAACCAATAATCTCAGACATTAGAGCATGCCCTGAAGTGCCACGTCTACACGTTTCTTAAATACCTCCAGGGATGGTGACTCCACCACCTCCCCGGGCAGGCTGTTCCAGTGCCTGACCACCCTCTCAGTAAAGTAATTCTTGCTAATATCTAATCTAAACCTCCCCTGCCCCAACTTCAGACCAGAGCTGCCATGAAGGCTCCAGGTAGGACAGAAAAATCCTTGAAATAGCCTCTCTGAGCACAGGCTCCTCTGGATAACACCAGTCTCACTGCCATGAACAACGCAATCTCCAGACTACAGGCTGGATGACCAGCTCCATCTGGTTCCCCAGGTCAAGGACTGAAAGTGGGTGAGACACAGGTGGGACAGAAGGGAGCGTTGAAAAAGGGCAGGCAAATGAGTCTGTCCAGTTGACTGCCCTGCTTTCCACCTTTAACCCTTAAGAGATGAATAAAGATTTTCAAGGAATTCCTTAAGTAGTTTGATTGCCAAACCCATTTATATAAAATCATCAGCATCTCAAAGCACCAAAGCGCAGAACAAAAACAGACTATGAGTAAAAATGTAAGCAAGGGAAGAAGGCAAACAGGAAAGGAGAGTGGAGGAGAAAAAATAGCTTCTTCAGAAGAGATGAAAGCAAGGAAACAAAAAGAAAAAAAAAGAGTCTGGATAGGAAATATATACATAGTACCTCAAATGGTCTCTACCTGTCATAGACAGGATCATCTCACCTCCCTGTGACACCTACATAATGAGGACTATACCTGAGTTACTCAGGTTGCCACTAAGCTTACTGAAGAGAAATGAGCATTTCCAGCCAACCTTTGCTTTGTCTCAAAAAAGTTATCCAGAATACCTCAGCATTTCTTGTTTCTCTGCACTGGCTCTAAAAGGAGCCTAAAGAACCAGCTCTATGTGGTCCAGAGAAGGGCAACGGAGCTGGTGAGGGGTCTGGAGCACAAGTCTTATGAGGAGCAGCTGAGGGAGCTGGGGGTGTTCAGCCTGGAGAAAAGGCGGCTGAGGGGAGACCTTCTCACTCTCTACAACTCCCTGAAAGGAGGGTGTAGCCAGGGGGGGTCGGTCCCTTCTCCCAAGGAACAGGCAATAGGACAAGAGGAAATGGCCTCAAGTTGCCCCAGGGGAGGTTCAGGTTGGATATCAGGAAAAATTTTTACCCTGAAAGGGTTATTGCACATTGGAATGGGCTGCCCAGGGAAGTGGTGGAGTCACCATCCCTGGGGGTATTCAAAAGATGGGTTGACACAGTGCTTAGAGACATGGCTTAGTGATGTTTCTTGTCAGTGTTAGGTTGATGGTTGGACTCGATGATCTGGAAGGTCCCACTGCCTGTTACTTGGGAGAAGAGTTGTTATGTTTTGCATATTGTGAGTCTGAAAAAGACAGCAAACCTTTGCCCTAGTGCCGCTTGAATTTTCCAGTTGGTTTCAACACTGCGTAGAAGAATCTTAGCCTTTCCTTTGGCCGGATCCATGAGCGTAGCAGTGCTGGTTCAGGGGTGGGGAAAGAGATATCATTTGGTTGCTGCTGCTGCACCAGCAGAGCTGCTCATCTAGGTGGTTATGCACGCGAAGCTTCACTTTTCGGACCCATCGTGATTAGGAGCTGCGAATATCCCACAGCTGATTTCCTCAGCACGCTAGGCCAATATTTCACATGTTGAGTTCACATGCGGTGGCCTCTCGCTGCGTAACCACATCCAGCCTGTCCGCAAATGGCAGCCCCCGCCCCGGGTTGGGAGGGGAGCAGAGCGGTGGCAGCACGGCGCTGCAGCAGCGGCGTGTGGGTCGAATGCAGTACGAACACGTTGACGTGAGGCCCTTTCAGCTGGGTGGTTTTTGCAGCAGCAATACCTGCACCTCATCCTCAGTAACGCGGGGCTTTTCTGAAGTGTCATCCCTGCTGCTTGTGGTTATTTCGTCAAGCAGAGCAGTGAAGCAGATCACTGACTTTCGTTTCGGCACCCGAAAATTCTGTTGAATCACCATCCGCATGAAGACCAACCACAGCTATTTTGTATCCTGATTCCAAGGCGTCAGGCTGTTTATTAAGCAGTTTCACTGCCGTCCCTCGCTGTGTCTCTTTTCTGGAGTCTGAGTTGTAGGCACTGTTTGCTCTTCCCATCTGTGGCAGTTCTGGGCTTTGAGAGATGTTATATTTTAAAAATCTTTGTCCCTAAATATTTACCTCCTAGTTCCAGTGCTGGGAAATGAATTTTAAAATGGGCTGTGTTCCCAGGGTACCCTCCACCAGTGCACTGACATCTGTGACTGACAAGACCCCTGTTTGAAGTACTTGACTTTGCAACCGAACTGCATTATTAATCTTGCTTCTGTCTATTTAATTATAGACAATTTTAACCAATATATTCTTGAAATTACTGTACAGTTGATGATGCTTCAACCTTAATTACTTGATTACTTATTTGTAAAACCTTGTTATTCTCTCTAAAGGACATTAGTACAAAGGCATCTAGTTCGGCTACTGTTTGATTAATTTTATTGGCAACCTTCTGTAATCCAGTTTTTCTTTAATCTTGCAGGAGAGAGTGACTAAACTATCACCACGTCCCCAGACAGAAGAAGACTTGTCTGCCCTCTTCGAGGCTTCCATGAAGCTTTATTAGCTTAAACATTTTGTTCTGAAAAATGTGCTCTATTCTAACACAAAGGTAATTTCTTATAGATATGGGGCTGAATTTTTTTTAGGGGATGGAAGCGCTTGGGTACCTTTGACTTCCCTTCCATTGTACGCTGCCAAAATGTCAAGTAATTCATCTTTAACTAAATAGTGCTTTGAAGTGAAAGCTTGACTGTGGGTTTTTTTCTTGGTCAGTAGTCAGTGGTATGAACTTGCATAAAAGTTGGAGCAGATTTCTCTACTTTACTGAAGGCTTTCCTGTGCTTGAGAGTTGGTCAAAGGGCTATTTTAAGGGCTATTCCAAACCATTTTGCAAATTATGATTTTCATTTAAATGGTCTGTGATTTTGTTTTAAGAAGTCATGCTATTTAAGAAATAATCAAGGTCATTTTTAATTAGGGAGGGGAAGCACCCCTGCAGAAAATGTTAGCTTACTGTATTCTGTTCCAGTTTATCATCTTTTTACCATCCGGCTTCGCAAAGAAGGCTAGTGAACTGGGGTGCTTTTTTTGTTGTTTGGTTAAAAAAAAACCTACACACTTCGTACATGTTTGGAACGAGCTTCCTGGAAGTTTTCTTTGGGTTACATTTCTGACATGTATTGATGTATTGTCAGGTATTTATCTTTTGTTTTAAAATCTATATGAAGCATTCATAGAGGGAGGAAAACCAGAATAAAGCACGGTCACCTGCTCAACAGGAACCACGTAACAGCGAGACATCATCCATCATGGTCATTTTTTTGTCTCTGGGGAGGCAATAGCTCCCATTTCCCGCTGCATTGTGTGGAAAGAAGCCATCGACTGTCTCTTACTTCTCTGTGAAGCAGTTGCTGCTGCTGCTGAGCTCCTGCAGGTGCCGTCAGTCGGGGCGCAGCCAGCAGCTGAAGGAAGCGGCAGTGCGCTGTGGTCGGGTGTTAAAGAGTGGTGGTGTAGCGTATGGCTGCCCAGTGCCCCACTGGGAGCACTGGTTCAACCTGGGAATGAGGGTGCACGTTCAGAGCAGTTAACCAGCTGGTTGACTGTCAACCGAGAAGGGGAAGTGGCAAAGGGAGAAACGAAACTCAAATTTTAATACTATTTTTCTTTTTTTTAAAAAGTGTACACGGTTGTGTGTACAGTTCATTTAAATATTCATTTAAATCAGGTTCTGCTTCATGTTGGACCCTTTCAGCATCTGACTTGTGCCGCTACCACAGCACAAGACAAACTCGAGAAGAACCCCATAACCTGTGCTGTGCTTGTTTCTGCCAGGGAGGGAGCACTTTTCAGTCCCCCTGTTGAAGCAGAAAGCTCTGTATTTAACCTTTGCATTCTTGCGCTTGTCTGATAAAGCTAGTGCTGTTCTGGCATGCGAGGAGAGATGTGTACTGGGTATTGAGGTTGGATCTGGTTTAATGCTCAGTAAAAATTGGTGGATGGATGGTGGTTGAAGACTGGAGATTTTGTTTTTAACCACTGAATGAGTGTCATGGCTGTAGGGAGTGTGCTGCCAGTGTGCCTCCACCTGGGCTGGGCCACGTGTTTAATTTCCGTGTCCTTTTGAATCTTGTCCTTCGCTGAAATCGCCAACAAGAACCTCTGTCACAAAGGCTGATGTTGTAATGGCGAGGGGCGAGGGATTCATTTTATTGTACCTTGCAAAGCTGCCGTGTTTGAAAAAAAAACCTTTTTGTCAAACCCTTTAGTGTATAATCTTTTGGCCTGTTTCATCTTTCTACTCTTGTCTTTCTCTAGTACGGAGTCCTGAAGAGAGAATCTTTTTTCCAGGAGCCTAATTCACGGCAGCCACGCTGTGTCTGGGGAGAATATACTCACTGGGGAACTGAACGGCACGTGGGTTTCATCCCTGCAGCAGAGCACTTTGATGGCTTGGTTAAGAAAGTAGGGTATTCCCTTCCAGCACACTTTTTACTTGCCATTTATGCCACTGTGGCTGTTATTAGCAGGCTGCATTTTCAACTGACAGAACCTTGCACTTAACTACCTATGCCAGGTAACCCAGAGCTCTTGCCAGTTTTTAAATTAAGCCTCACACCCCCAACCTCCCACCCCTTCTAATATAGTAGGTTTTATCCATATTTTACTGATGAGACAAAGGTTTTAATGTAGTCCCTAACCCAACATAAGCAGATGGTGCTGTAAGAAGGGCCGTTTCTCTTTCCCACACCCCTTTGGCAGCATCAGGGTCTTCAACTGGCTGAAGCTGGTTGTGAAATCAGGCTTGCAGACGTTGGCTACACAAGTGTTCTCCCACCGCCAATTATTAGTTACTAGTGGAAATTTTCTGAGGAAAAATGAAGGGAGCTCAAGTAGCCCCACAGTCATAGAATCATAGAATGGTTCGGGTTGGAACGGACCTTAAAGATCATCCAGTTCCAACCCCCCTGCCATGGGTAGGGACTAGACCAGGTTGCTCAAAGCCCCATCCAGCCTGGTCTTGGACAGCCGCTCAAGTCTCAAATGGTGATGGTGTGACAGGGAGTCACGTCCTGGCTCCCGAGCAGTGGTAGTTTTATTCACAACTGAAGAGTTACCTTTATTTTTTTTCATGTATTATCTTATTAATTTACTCTGTCTTGAGAAAATCTAGTTGGTAAATCTGCATCTTCGAACATGCCTGTTTTGTGTACACAAGCCAGGCATTTGTATGGGGAGCTGGGGTGAAATTGTAATTGTGAGTGCCTGGTGGTGGCTGGGCCTGGTGTGAAATCTGGGCAGCTTGTTCTTGCGGCTCCTGCTACTGCTCTGTTACTCAAGCCCTCCATGATGTATCTGTTACTGCCTTTAGATGATCCTGGGATGTGTATAACCAATAATACTGTACTTGCTATAAACACAAGCTTGTTTGAAAGTGTTTGAGAGCCACGTTTAACTCTGTCATGTTAACTTCAATCTTATAAAGTAACTATGAACCAAAACCATTGAGAGAAAGTAGGCTTTCATTGCCTTCCCAGAGCACAGGGACTCTTCCTGCGATATCGTTTGCCTGGTGAGCTTGGTGTTGTGCATGCCAAATCATTGTATGGTGGGTGACAGCTGAGAGCAACGTCAGAGGTGTTCCAGAAACAAGGCACCTGAACTGCTGCGCAGTATTTCTGCAGACATTTCAGATGCTTTCTGCACATCTCACTCTGCGTAATCCTTACAGCTGTAAGGATTGTTACATACTTCATGACAGTGCTACCAGTCCTGGTATGTTGTACTTGTTAGCAGTAGGGCTTGGTTGAGCCTCTCCCTCTTCCTTGTGGGGACTTACTTTCTGCCTTAAACAGCTGTAACTGCATAAAAGGATTTGTCAGTCTTTATATTAAAAAAAAAAAAAAAGAACAAATGCCCAACTTATCTAGACTATGTTTTTTGAATAGTTTTTAGGGAAACCCTTGGCCAGCAGGTCAAGGGAGGTCATTCTGCCCCTCTGCTCTGCCCTGGTGAGGCCCCATCTGGAGCACTGGGTTCAGTTCTGGGCTCCCCAGTTCAAGAAGGACAGGGAACTGCTGGAGAGGGTAC
>JAOXJK010000012.1:124168820-124181595 GCA_025774025.1 Xenus cinereus
CAGGCTGGATGGGGCTTTGGGCAACCTGGTCTGGTGGGAGGTGTCCCTGCCCATGGCAGGGGGTTGGAACTCCATGACCTTTAAGGTCCCTTCCAACCCAAACCACTCTATGATTCTCCCTGTATCTTTCACACAGTCCTAAAAACCAATATTTTAAAAGACAGTTCATTTAAAACAGACAATAAAACAAATCACTCAATATGGGTAACTACCAATATGGGTGAAACTACAGACAAGTACAGCATAAGGTAATTTCAAGAGTATTTTATACACATTGCATAAGCTAATGTTCCTAAATAAACAATTTTTGAGAATAAATAGAGACTTACAGATTCAATAAGCTCTAGCGTCTCTGCAAATTCTGGAATGGTTTGTAGAGATGACAACATTGTGTTTGCTTCCACAGCCAAATACCTAGGGGGTGAATTCTGCTGAACGGATGTGCCGTGGGTCTCATCCATGCTGTAGAACTCACTTGTTTGTTCCCCGAGGCTATTTAGTGTATTAGACACACAATCTTCCGTGACAAAACTTCCAGACCAACAAGGTAAGTTTCCAGCTTGCTAAAAGGTATGAAGAAACACGTTAATCTTATTTAACTTAGAAATTGAAAAGAGTTGATTATGTGACCTCGGGGAAGGAAAAAAAATTAGTATGTGGAAAGATTAAGCGTAACTATTAATTTTCTGCTTTTTCAAACACTAATTATCTGTTTGCATTAATGCAGTTAGTCTTTTTATCTTTAGTTAGATTTTTATCTCACCTCTCATTCATATCTTATACATGCTTATAACATAGATAATTATGGGTTGTATTGGAAGCCACCTCTGACGCAAGTTTCCTGTGTTCCTGAACATCAATATTTTTATGAAGTCATCTTCACTACACAACACACGTACTTTTTAAGATTAGAAACTGTTTCTAGAATGTGAAATACTTGTTTGATCCGATTTTTTTTTTTTAAAGCTGATTCTGCACTGCTAGTTTACTTAACTTCTGAACAGGATTTTAATTTTCACTGGAAATCTATAAGCCTTTCTCTTTGAAAAGATGATGGATATTGCTGATCTATAGAACTGAATGGCGACGTTATCAACAAGTATGCTACCTTTTGAAGAGGATTAAAATCTTGGCTCTTAGGAACAACTGTCAAATTGCAAGTCATTTTTCTGCTGTTTTCACAATTTAGAAAAACTGCACTAAACATAATTTGCCTCAATTGTAATACATAGGCTTTGTTTTACAACCCAACAGCCATAGGTTTCATTTAAGAAGGTTGGGTGAAAAAACACCACACAAAACCAAACACCCATTAATAAATTGCTGAGGATTAATCTCAGTAAAGCACGTTCAAATATTTACATAAATTTAGAGTCCTTACAGAAGACACTTGTTTTCTTCTGATTTCATTCTCTGCTGACATAAGTAGCAATTCAAGTTCCTTTATTTTCTTTTCTTTATCAGGATCATCGTCAATAAATGACTGCTGAAAAATTGAAGATAGAAGACATTACTATTTTCCACCTCCACCACCCCTCCACAGTAAAGATCCTACATTGTAACGCAGCTACATTTTTAACAGAAATCCACACATAGTGGGAAGAAAGTTGTTCAAGCTGTAGCACATTTTGTAACACCATAGTTACCAGGAAATTACCACCAATTACCAGGAAACAGATCTGATGTTCAAGTGGGATATAAGCTAGTATTTTAACAAGTTTCTAATACGGCCTGTAAATGCTCAGTACACTATAGCACTTTTCAACCAAAAGTCACCCAGTTCTATATTTAATCGAAGTAATGACATTAGCACCTTGGTAGATGTGTTTGTGTTTTCATGTGCTTTCTGGAGTTCTGAGTTGCTTACCCTCACTAAGTGTTCAAAAAAACAGTTTCGAATCAGCATTTGCTGACAGAGTGTCTACACAAGCAATCCTGCCACTACTATCAAAAAAGAAAATTAACTAATTGGTTTTGGTTGGTTGGTTTATTTTTAACCTCCTTAAAACTTTCTAATATTGCTGTAAATCTAGATAAGTGAGGATATATGCCATGGGTTTCAAAACTAGTTATACCCCCCAGTTTAGGGAGGACTTCAAGGAACAGAAAGCATCTTATATTTTTCTGTAGAGGGCAATCCAGGCTGTTAAAGGCTGTATGAGGTTTTGTTATGATTTATATTCTTATACTGAGATCAGGCAAGAAAATGCAACATGAAACAGATGATCTGCACAGGGAAAATTAAGGTAGAGAATTCTGCAAAAGGCCTCTAACACAGCGAGCACAAACAAAATATGTATTATTCCCTGTGTCAAAGTAATTTTTTTGTACTAATTTCAAACACGCAAAAGTTCTTCCAGGTAGTCATATTGTAAAGCAAGATCTACATTCAGTCTGCAACACATGAGGAATTTCAGGTATATTCTAAGTGAGCCCAAAGAAGCAAAAGAAATAAATATACTCTATTTGTTTTGTTTGTTTTGAAGTTTCTCAATACTTTAGAATATACTTAGAATGCTGCAAAAGAGCATCTTCAACTGATTGACAGTTTATCAGTTTATTATTTCTTATTTTTATTAAAACCTATTGAGACCAAAAAAGCGTTAGTCACAATAAGTTATTTGAACTGAGTCTTTCAGATAGGATTATGTTTATCACATATATAAAGTAGGAAAATCTCTTTAAATCTCTCAGAAACTAGGTAATACTAACAGGTCATAATTTTAACCTAAAGATTTCATTAGGAGACTATTTTTAAGCCATACTTCTGTCCGAAACAAGCACAACTGTTGTGTTTCTGGGATGTATAAAGACAGATCCTTTTTTCCTACCTAGAACTACTAACTAAGCTTGCAAGCCTACTCACAGGGGAACACTTACGTAAATTCAGGTGAACGACAAAGACTTCAAGACTTTTTGAAGTTACAGGTTTTTAAACTCTTCATTTTACAGCATAATACACATTACATTCTCTTTGTTTACAACGCCCGTTAACAATTTACCTGAACTAAGTTGGAAGAAGCTGAAGCATGTTCTAGACAGCTGCCTTCTGGTGAGGCATACTGGTACGCTTGAATCTAAAAAGACACAAGTCATTTTACAAAACCTAAAGAAAAGGAGGCTATAAAATTATTTCTAGTATTCATTGTACAGAAACTCTTTATTATGGCTTACAAATTCTAAATAACCATAATATCACAAACCCCCCCCCCGCCCCCGATCTTCATTCTTTCAGATTTGTTTCTTGTTCCAAACCCAATAAATTATGTAAAACTGGGAAATACTAATTATTTTGGATTTTGAACTTACATGTGTCTGAACAGGTACGTAAAATTGATTCTGAGTGTGCAAGTGCTCCATAGTCAGACAAGGCTGGGGCTGAAGTTTGGATGAACTAGCTCTTTCAGACTTTATACCATCTTGTAAATATCCTTCCTGTTCCACTTTTCTTCGCATTGTTGAATTCCAGTGATTTTTAATCGAATTATCAGTCCTAAAATGAGAGTGTACAATAGTGACTGGTTTCCATATGTCAAAGTTTAATATATGGCATAATTTATAAGGCTTGTACATTAGGTTAATTCAAAGCCACAAATCCAAAAAGCTCCAGTAGCTGGGATGTTAAGTTCTGTTATCAGTGGGGGTTTGGCAGAATGACTAGAAAGCTACTCTTTCCAAAACTTCCTTCTACTCAACTTTAAATCTGCAGGAAATTAAAAGTAGCAAAAGAAAATGCCTCGGTTCTGGCTGTTATCATGGGTGAGAGCCCTTTTTCTTGGCTGCTTGGAACAACTGTGTGTTCCCTGTCACTACATTATTTACCCTCTGCTACAACTTTGCAGAACGTGCTAAGGCAATCACCCTACTGTCCCACAGCATGAGGGCACTGTGGCTGGTGTTTGCCACTGGAAGATCTCTCTTCTAAAAAAATGCCAGCCTGCCTTCCCAGCTTTGTGGAAGAACATCCCCCTGCATCTTGATGCCCTTGCTCTTGCATGGGGAAAGCAGGCGTGGAAGAAGACTAGTGCGCTTTGTCAATCCCATTGGAAAGAAAAAGCCTGCAGTTTGACAAACAGGCTGAAATCACTTTTAACACTAGATAACATTAAGGCAAGAGTGGACTGTGAAGGCAGTACAGTCTGAAATACTAGCAATATTATTACTAGCCTTAGAAAGAGGTAAAATAAAAATTGCTTTTAGGCCCATTCTTGATTTAAGCCTAACTCCAAGAAGTAGTCCCTTTTTCATCCCACTAGTGTCTCTGTCCTTACAAACTCATCTTCCTTCTCTGAAATTCTATGAAGATGCAATCCATTCCCTTCCCATTCCTTCAAAGGTATACTTAATCAAAATGTCAAATTTTTAAACACACATCTCTAGGGACTCATTTTTCCAACACAAGAAGTGCTGACATTCCTTAGGCACTGCTAGACAGTCACCTCTTGAACACGCATTCAGAGAGAACACTGAATTCAGAGAGTGACAGCTTAACATTCAATTTTAATTTACAGTACAAGATTAAAAAAAAAATTTCATTAAACTCTTTACACGCTAAGATTTTTCTTTCCCCAAGCATATAAGTTGGCAATCGCATTTGAAAGAAAAACAAGGAGAACAATGCACACAATTAATTATTAACTTAGAGACTTCGTGGTAACCAACTGGCTTTGCAGTACACAATGCCTAAGCCTGGACTTGTGGAGGTTACCAAGATCCTCTTTTTTGAGTATCCTGTTTAACAAGAAGTGTTCCACAAAAAGAAAATTAAAAAAAAAAAATTTCTGATCTTAAACCAGAAAAAAAAGTCACCCCAAATGTGTATTAATGAAGGCACTTTGATATCAAGTCAAAGGATGTTAATGCATTCTTCCACTGTTACTTGGAGTGAAAGTTTTTTCTAAGTGAACAGGAGGATTTTTGAAGGAACTTACAGAACATTAGAGACCTTTTTATTGCTTTTATGGCTTTTTAAGGATACATAATCAAATGCAAAAGATCAAAAATTTCACTATCTATGAAGATCAAAATGTTGTGATGTAGGTTTCAACAGATGCTCTCTGACTAACAAATTATATTAGAAAGAGTTGTGCGATGACTGCTTTCCATAGTCCAATATTTAACATAGAGTTGAAAAGCACCTTCCAGGAAGAAGCTTTGCTATTTCGGCCCATCGGTTTCCCAAACGCTTGTGAGCTTCATAGATTATTCTGTCCTCTTCTTCTGTCCACGAAGACTTTTTTACCTCCGGATTGAGATGATTATGCCACCTCTCTCTGCATTGTTTGCCTATTCTTCCTTTCAGGTGTTTTGCAATTAGAGACCAGCGCTTTGGACCATATTTCTGAACTAATTCAATGACCTGGAACACAGATGAAAGCGCGTTATAATTCAAAACCCTAATTTTCCTAATCAAGGACTGATAACACTGGTAAATTCCCATTTTGGAATAGGATCATAATAGTCACCTTGATAAGATACTGAGCCTAAGGAAGCAGACAGTGACTTGGGGTGTTAAACTGATTTATTGAAAAATACTTTTTAACTTCAAATTCACTGTGTTTAGAATATAAGTATATACTGATAAAAACATTCATTTGGAAGTTTCCTTTCTGTCACCCATTCAATAAGCTGACATTAGGAAAGACCGAAAAAAGAAGCTGGTAAAGATCCTTGGTTTGACTTTTTTCAACAACATATGTATGGAAAAAAACCCACACCTCTACTCCCAACTTTCACCCCATTTCTGTGTGGCTTTACGCATTAGGAGCTTCTTCTTAAAAGACTTATGAGAATTAAAAAAAAAAAACATATTCACAAGTTGACAAATACCAATTTTAAACATCTTAAACCAGTTTTAAACAGTGGGAATCAGCAATCGATTTGAAATATTGCATGTGAAAGCTATATTTGCACCTCTCTAAGAGTAGGGAGGCCCTGAGGTGCTGGCACTGGTTTTGCAGGCAAAAAGCTGCAGCGTGGATTAACAGAGATGGGGAAAAGGAGTCTAAAACATCACTGGTAGCTTCTTTAACAGTAGAATATAAATTAATTTCCCTTATTCCCAACCCGTTTAAGTCTGGTGGGTTTGAGGAACAAAAGATGTAAATGAGACCTTTGATCTTTAGTGCTCTAAAGAGATCTCTACTTGGTAAGCTGGGGTGGTTCAGCTAGCAATCTGAGCAAAAGGAACAGACCAGACATTCCATCTACTTAAGAGCAGCTGTTTTTCCTTTTAATCCCCACAAAGCATAATGTAATTATCTATGTCACAAGACGCGATAGACATCATCTTTGCGGGGATGAAACCTCAGGAAAAGTACACATTCTTAGCAGTCATATGCCAATTTTATTACCATAAAATAATACAGTATCAATTAGATTTTATTACCCTCTGATCTTCTTCTTTAGTCCAGGGACCTTTAATCAGTTCTGGGTTTAGTACCTTCTGCCATCGATGCTGGCACTGAAAATCTGAACGATTCTGAAATAGTTTAGAAGACCAGTGTAGCTGTTAAATTCTTGAATACATAAAACTGTAAATATTAGCTAGCCAGAATTATTGGCTTATTTCAAAATAAAAGACTTTCCAGACCTTTGTTGTAAGTATAGTAGTTAAATTCTCATTTAATATTTCTTCTCCCATTTTGCTTATAAAAACTCTGCTCCAGAAAAAAACCAAAAACCACCACAGCCTTGCACAAAGCTCTAATCTAATTATTTCAGTGTTCTTACTTGATAAGCAAAGTCAGAACTTACTCTTCTCTAAAGAAAAACCTGGAATTCTTTTTGCCCTCATTACTCCACACCTTCCCTGAACCTTATGTGATTGACAAGCTTTTGACATTATGTATAACCTATATAAGGAAAGAAATTTTTAAAGCAAATACTTTTTGTTTCAAATAAAAGAATAAGCATTTTTCTAAGTCTCAAATGAATATATTCTTAGCTCTTTACTAGAGCGTTAAGGAAAACAGATTTATATCAAGTTTAACTAACACATACTAATTAAACAACATTGCTTTTTCTGCTCAGGACAGATGGTGCTTTTCTGTAGCTTCACTAAGGATCTTTTGAAATATTGTTCCCAGTTATGAAAGAGAAGTAAGCTTTCACTTCACCTCCTAAAAACTGTCTGTAGGGAAGTTTGGGGCTGTCAGGCTAGTTGGTCCAACCCTGAGAAAGACACAGGTAAGAGCCTGCCCCACCACAACATTGTAGTGCACCTTTTATAACGCTGGGACATGATGATTTAATCTCTTCAGTGCAAGCTCTTGGATAGCAAGTATCAATTTCAAGATTTTGCTGGGCTTGCCTACCAAGTAAAGGTGTTACCATGCTAAGATGAAGTTAAACAAGAAATAGTCTGCAAGACCAGGGGAAAAAAAACCACTAAAACACTGGGTTTTTTGCATGTAAAATTACATTGACCACAGTACCTTCAAGTCAATCACAAGTAGACACTGTGTGATTAAAACCACACTAGAGTCTGTTACAAAACATAATTATTTCCTGATGGAGATACGCTGATGGAGACAGGCTCACTATAGAATAGCTACTCCCATTTTCAATGAAAGAAAAAACTGGCCTTTTAGTGTTTGCCTCCCAGGCATTTCTGAAATTATGACATGTTTGGGGAAGAAGGGCAAAACAAGTGATGGGATGAAACAATAAAATTGTTTCAGGTATTCCTTAGCCCCAATAAATTGAAAGAGAATACAATATTCCCTCTCTTGAGAGTCACCTTTAAGCCATCTTGACTTTTTTGGGCAGAACTGAGAGGAATTTTACTTGTATCCAGCTCGATAGTGAAATGGGGTTCTGAAAACATGGCACTTTGAGTGCTTTTACATGCTAGTAACTCAAGACACACTTTGGTTTTCCTGGGCAGCCTGCTCCAATTGACCTTGCTTGAGCAGGCAGGTCAGACTAGATGATCTTGAGAGGTTCCTTCCAACCTCAACAACTCTGCAATGGGCGATCTGATGCTCTGTGCATGTTTCCTCATAATAGCTGGGGAGCCTCTTTTCATGCTCAAATGGGCACAGCTGAACAACAGCTTACTTTATCCAGATTTTGTTTTCAGCTGGAGAACTTTTTATTAAATTAAACTATTAGATCTGTTGAATACAACTCCGTACTGCAGCTGCAGATCAGTATCACCAAACATTGTATTTTTAAACAGTTTAATAGAAAAGCTTTTTGATAGTATGTTTTTCTCCTCTGCTATTCATTAATTTCACCACTTTTTTGGAAGGGGATAACATATATATAAGGAATAGCGATTTGCTTATGCACCCCTTAAATTTAAAAGCTTTGAGTTCGTTCCCTGATAGCTACACTTTGCCACCTGGAAAAAAAAAATAATAAAATCAGAAAAAAAGACATCATCCAATCTAGGTGTAGGTATTTTCTACCAGTGCAGCTCAAGCAGCTGAGGAATCATTTAATGTTTGAACCAATGTGACTTTTACTCATTCCACCTGAACATTGGAACAGAACAAGAAATTTTAAGTGCAAGTAGGAAACTTTCAAAAAACTTGCTAACTTCATAGCAAGTGAAGATATAATTGGGTGGAAAGATTTACATATGTTAGGGAAACAAACATGACTGTAAAAATAAAAAGCAAGCAAACAAAAACCCAACAAGCACCAAAACAAACAAACAAAAATCCCCATGCCACTCCCCTTCTCCTAAGGTGTTTAAGAAATTGATCCTTTTCCTTTCAAACAATCTTTCACATGCAACCCACTCTCCTAACTGCTTCAGGAGCAACACATGAACTGTAGATGAAACCACCACAAATGATGCAACCAATAGGAAGCTGGAACATATTCCAGACTGAAAACAATTAGCAAGTGTGGACAAAAGGCATCAATTATTTTTGATTATTTCAGACCATCACTTGAGCCCCAGTCTGAGCTGATAAGGTTCTCCAAGGCCTAGTTCTCAAGTCCGATTTACAAGCATCCTTTAAAATATTTTTTACTATTATGTGTTTCTGATTTCTTTCACCTCATTTCCAAACTAGGCATGAGACCAAAGTAAATAAATATTAAAACGAAACTTAAATGAAACAGAGACTCAACTTACTTGTAGATGACTAGCAATGAAAGCCCAATCATCTGTACCATTTTGTTCCACCAGCTTCTTTAGCCTTTCATCCTGTTAAGACAGAACCTCAGCCAATAAATATTACAACCTATCCCAACACAATACTAAATAATAACATATTTCATGTGCTACCGATATCAGATAGGAAAGAAATTAAAGCCAAAAAAAGCCTACCTCATCCCGTGTCCATTTCACCCTGTTACATATCTTCTTCAAGCCTTTTTGCTGTGGTACTTCATAGTCATGATCCACATATTGAAGGTCATCATCTTCCTCACTGCAGAGTACAACAGAAGAAGATAGAAGAGTTTAAAATAACTCTAAAGAACTTAGTTTTTCTGACTACTTGTAGCTTTTTTCCAATCTGTACATATTGTTCTAAAATGACATATGGAATTTGCATGAATGTACGATCTGCCTCCAGCAGTGGCCTATATTCAGCACGTTAAAGGAACAGAATTAAATTTTAATTTCAAGGCCATGAACTGAGATATGGACAGATAATTCATTCCACGTCCATACTTAAATTTGAAGGAAAAGCTGTTATGATCATGTTTTTGTAACACATTTATGAATCTTTATTTTTTTCTTATAAGCTCATTTGTGTAAAGTCGTTTGCAAAATATATTTCTGTTCTGCCTCCATCACTCAAAACAACAAACACAACAAGGCTGCCAAGCCATTCAGCATTGCCTTGAGATTTTCAAGTGGGCTCCTGCCTCGAATAAAAACCTTGCCTCAACGTTACAGGAATTAGATACAAATCTGTAAGGACAGAGACGTTTCAGCCAGAAACAGCTACAGTATCAGCGCTGACCCTCAAAATGAGGAGTCGGGGAGGTCACCTCTGTGACTCCGTGTAGACCACACTCCATCTACTGGAGAAACGCCTCATTCACAGCCTGGGCAAACAAAGCAGCACCGGGAAACGTCCCATGGAGATACGGCTTGCACTTGTGTGTCAGTGACTCACGTTCGACGGCGAAAATCCAAACACAAGTGGAAATCTAGGCCCGACGACGAGACGAGCAGTTCCTCTCTGCGTTTAGTTACAGCAAAGAAGGGGCTCCCGTCAAATTACACAGCTTTAATTAAAAGCAGTTTCACGCCGCAGCCTTTTCTCTATTTTATTATGAGCATAAAGCATAATATAAATATCATTAATTCATGTTCAAAATTAAATTTATTAGTTCTGCTCAGCCTTGAAAATTACTTCCGTTTTTCAACCGAAGGCTAAAAAGTACATTCCCAGTAATGGAATTAACCTGTGCTGGTGTCTTAACAACCGATTGGGTGGCAGATCTCTGCATTATTTTCCAGAACACACAATTCACCCACACAACATGCTGATCAACCTATATATATTTTTTTTTTTATTTCCCATGAAGTATATTCTCCATGGCTAACGCAAGTATACGGTCATTCAAGAAGAGCATTACTTAAAAGAATTCCTGCAAGACAGTGTGTTCCCAGCTCTTGCAGACCCAGTGCATTTAACCTTGTTTCTACATCCCACACCACATCTGGATTCACCCCACTTAGCCTCATGATTTAGTAGAAATAGTTAGCAACATGTAAACATATTAAAACTTTGCGGAGCCAGTGAAATACAAAGCAGTAAGGTTGTCTGAAGGTCAACAGCAAGTCCTCCACAGTATGAAAAAGTAAACCGCAAACACGATGATTGTAAGAGTTTCTCATTAAGTGGCTCGAGACTTCAGAAAATAGGATTTAAACTCACAGGTAACTAAGAGTTTTCTCTTCCCCCTCCCACCTCTTTCTTTTTTTGTGTGTCTTATTGACAGGTTCTCAACACCTTCAGGTATTGGTATTAGCAGAAGCGTATCTTGATATTACAATCCTATTTCATACCAAGCAAGCCATACAATTTACTGATAACTAAAATCTGGCCCGTAGTTAAGCTGTTTGTCAACACGACCTCCTTACTCACCCACTGCACAGCAACCTAGTTCAGGAACAGAGTCTTGAGATATATATAAAAAGTCGTGGGGAGTTTAAAAGAGGAAAGGCTCTGTGTACACAGCAGTGATGCTCTTGAGAGCACCAGTAGGAGCCAAGGCAGGGTCCCAGCCGGCAGTGGCAGTGCAGAACCCAGCATCTCCAGTTCTCCAGCAGCAGGAACGTCCCACAGCCAAACTTGCCCGGCCACCTCCATGCACTTCAAGGGCACGAGGGCCAGCTGAGCTGGCACTAACCTCTCTTGCACCTTGGTTCCGCATTAAATTAAGCTCCCAAACGTAAAAACCAAAAGCAGTTTAACAAAATTAAATGTAATTCTATTTGATGCAAAACAGTCATACTTTCTCCTTACTCCACACTTAGATTAACAATCTTGAAATCACCTTTATCTAAACTCATAGCCACAAGATATGAGAGATAGTTATGGAAATATCATCATCATCATCACGCGCTGACACAGTATTCTTCTGGGGCTACTGATCTCCAACTCAATGCTCCTCTGCTATCCACAACCAGTTATATTTTCAGTGATGACATCAAAGCACTCCATAGCCATGAGAGATAATACAAGCTAAAGCTCTGCAGAGATGAAATTATTGTTTGCAGTACCATAGATGAAAGTCTCTTAAATTAAAAAATGCAGATTAGGAGCAAACAAGAAACATTCTCCCTCTGAGCTGATTCTTGCAGACAGCTAAGTACAGACCGCTCCTGCAGGTAGCCTCTGTGCGCAAAGCCCCTTAAGGAATCTTTGTTCTTTACACAACTAGGACCCCAAAGCATCCATTTCTTGTTTTAGTTGCAGCTTTGCAGAAAAAGAATATCAATTTACAAACCCTTTTCAAGTCAGAGAAAGACACAGAAGCGGTTTTAATGCCTGTAACTTTGAAACCATCCCCCAGTTCCATGAGAAGTATGCAGTCACAGTAAGCCCCAGATGCCATAGGTAACTCATGCATTAGTGTTACTCACTGAACATTCTTTCCTTTCTTAATCCTAATCCTTCTTTTACATTTCTTTATCACTTTTTCAAAACTGATTTTCTATTTGGGACAAGAATAACCATAGCAATAGAACAGTTCTTCCAAGACCCACCTTCTGAATACAAAGTAAAGACACACCCATTTTCATACCAATAAAACAAAAGATGGAAGAAAACCATCTGGGGCTGCTGCTGAAGCTCTTGAGGAAAACAAACATTCTCCCTCGGGAATATTTCAGGCTAGATTACAACATCCTCAAATCAAAGAATATGCCAAAAATCAGAGAAAGTATTAAGTTACTTTCCTGTATACCTCATACCACTTAAGATAGTGGAAGAAATCAGCGGGCCTGAATATCGGGTGTAAGTGAACAACCTCTAACCTTACGTCAAGGCTGTGCCAAAGGCACTTGGGAGGAGAAAAGCAAGAAGCATTACTCCAGCAGGGAGGAAAACAACCAGCAGGAAAAGCTGCTGCGGAGAGAGCGATAAATGGTCGCCGGGAGGCTCAGTGCCCGCAGAAAAGAAGCGCCCAGGAGCCGCCGAGGTAAAGCTGCCACCGAGATGGTCTGAGCCAAAGCACAGGAGCGAGAGGGGAGATTTATCCCCCCGGAGCCGGTGCTGCCAAGCCGGAGGGCAGGCGGACAGCCAGCCAGATACCTGTGCGGGGTGCCGGGGGGGAGGGAGGAATAGGAGGGAGG
>JAOXJK010000012.1:124260538-124284653 GCA_025774025.1 Xenus cinereus
AGACGAGAGAAATTAGTCGCTGGCGGGGTGAAGGTGAGCGGTTCGGAGTCGTTCCTCAGGCGGGCGGAGGGGAGCGGGGCCGGCGGCGAGGGTCCCTGGGTCTGGCCGCGCTCCCTCAACCGGGAGCCGGGGACGGGTCCCAGGGCCCGACCGGCGCCCTCTTGCCTCCTCCTCCTCCTCCTTCTCCGGCTGCTTTGCGGTCAGTCCGGAGCCGGTGTTTTGGGGTGTTTTGGGGTGTTTTGGAGCAGCCCTGCGAACCTCGGGGAGGGGGGAAGTGCCTCTGAGGTCTTGTCCTGAAGAACTACAGCTTGGTAGGCAACGCTGTCTCGCCTTCAGGTACCCTCGAGGAATTTAATTTTGTGGAGGTTAATTAAAAGGCTGTTGTAAAGTAGGGAGGCTAAAGCTGTTCTGACAGCTCGTCTTATTTATTTATATATTTTTTAATTTTTATGTGAGTTTTTCTCTTCTGGCAGCTCTTAAAGGTGTAACTTCTTCTAAACATGCAGTAATTTTGCAGTGTTGAACGTGCGTTTCTTATTCCCCTTTAAACTTGAGATGCGTTTTCGTGCTGGTTCTGCCTTTCGTTTCAACACGGTAATGTCACTTGAACGCCGTTACGGTTCTTCCAGTTACTTGGAACTGAAGGTTTCTGTGAATATCACTTGCTGCAGTATTCTGGTAGCTAAGCTTTTCTTTTTTATAACTCCTCTCAAACATACAGTAAGTGTGTCCATGGACTCGTGCAGAATGAATCTGTATTTTTAAAGGCTGCTGTTATTACATTTTGGGTTCTTTTAATGTTATAATGTTAGTGTTGCTTCAGTCTGAGTGGCTAAAATATAGTTCTAATTTTTATTTTTTTAATTTTTTGAGTCTTCGTCTGCATATCAGTCTCTTCAATGACTGTAGTAAGAACTAATGATAAAAAGGAAGGTGTGTATGAAGTGTTTTCCTGAAGCCTCTAAGACAGAGTTCAGGGAAAAAAAAGTGACTACCTTTTGGAAAGCATTTTGGAAAGTTCACTGTTAATGTTGTCAAGGTAGTCTCCATGCATGGTACTTCTAATAACTTAAAGCTAGAAAACCGACCTGTTTCTTAAAAGATATTTTGAGATACTCGTTTAGGTCAGAAACACAGCGTGTTTAACCCGCGCGTGTCAGTGAGGAGTACTAGTTGGTTTAACAACCTTGACAGTTTTAAAGCTGAAGAAGTAGTCACTAATGGTTATGTGATGATGATGAATTGTGTTAGAATTGCTTTCCAACCTTAATTCCCACCTTTGACTGTAAATTACAAGCCTCACCACATCTGACGATACTGCAACAAATTCTAGTATACGTACATAAACAACTCTTCTCTAAATCCTCCTGTTATAGAAACACCTCCTTATTCTCTGTGTAGCACTGAAATATCTGAGAGGTCAACTCCTCTTACCTGCAGGAGTTCGTAAACTGTCCTTGAAGAATAGACATAAAACACTAGCGGTAGTTGCACTGATGTAACAGGAATCAAGTGGTGGTGAACTGGGCATGCGATTTGGATAATGCTAAAGGCTCGTTCTCTTACTTGCCTTTTACATTCTAGTATTTAAGTTGCTGCCTTTTTATTATCTTAACAGCTTTAGGGTTCTAGGCAGCCACGAATTCTGTAGAGTACAGGCTTTAAAAGTGTGTTTTCTGGATTGTGAACTGTAGCTTGGATTTAGGTATTTCATTATTTTAAAATCCAGATATGGATATTGGCCAATTACAGTACATAAAATCCAGTAACTTTCTCCATGTTTGATACATTTACAATAACATCAGTCTTAAATGGATCAGAATTCTCCTGGGCTTATGTAGTGAAACAGCAGGAGAACAGTTAGTGACTTACGTTAAACGTCATGTAGAAAAAGTGGGTGGTATATCTGGAATTGGAATTTAGGGTTCTTTTGCTTAATCTTCATCAAGAGGGGTAAAACGAGGCTGGGATTATTTGCTTTGTGTTTACTGAAGCCTGACTGCCCTCTTATGTAGAAGTGGCTATGTTGCAAGTGGCAGGTATCAGCTGGCTGTAGGACCTCTTGAAAGTAGCTCACAGTGCTCTTGCTGCAACTTTTGATCTCAGCTATCCTTAGGCATCTACGTTTAACTGTAATTGGACCTGGTGGGTGGGAAGGCTGAGGAAACAGGCCAAGAAATGCGCAGGTAGCGAGTGTAATGCAAAGTTGATTTATTTTTTTTATGCGTTCTGCTGTTTGTGTAATTCATGCTGTCTGAGGCACACAATGACCCTTACGGATACGATGGATGCAGGCTAAAGATGAAATTATTATGAACCTGTGTTCAGGACTAAAAGACAGCTGGCTTTTACTGGCAGTATGTGTTTTTTGGATGGATTTTATTACTCAGAACCTGTGTTCTGTCATGTAATAAACGTGAATGCAAATAGATCCAGTCCAATCAATGAATCTTGTTATATGCCAGTTGGAGTAATTTACTGGAGCTTATTTTGGGAGGTGGAGCAGAATGAATTTTCTTAGGTGCTGTAGAATCAGGGAAAGTGAATGTTTGCCTGACTTCTCCGAAGTAATTTTGATAGAGACAAAAAGGAGGAGTTACTTATTTCTTTCCCTTGGTTGAGCTTTCACTTTACCTACTATCCTTTTGTATAAGGAGAAAGAATCGGTTGAATTGGACTTTGCCCACATTGCTGCAGAGTGGTGGTTTGCTTTCCATAGTGGTGATACTAAAGATTTTAAAAAATGCAAGGTAGTGGGTGGATATGTAAACAGGGAACAGGCTTTTTCCTTTATACTGATGGCTGAATTCTCGATTCCCCTCTCAAACTGCAGTTAGAAGGGAGTGTGGAGATAAGCCAGGGACTGGCCAGAGTGTTTTGGTTAATGCTCTCCTTTTTCTTCAGCTGTAATGTTTCTAGCAGCCTGCACTGGTGTTTAGTGTTCTTGTGTTAAAATCACATATATGTAGGATTTAAAAGGATGGCCTACATGAAACCTGTTTTCTTCAGAACCCAGTTATTCAACAGCTTCTGGCCATTCATCTCTCTCTGCAGATTAGAAATCTGTGTTTTGCTTTTGACTCTTTCTGAAGCGTGTGACTTCTCCTACCGTCCCTGGTTCTCCTCATCCTCTATTTCTGCTGCATTGGATTCTGAATGTCTTCTCTCCCGTTTCCTCCATGTCAGCTGCTTGTCTGGTAACAAGAGAGCGGGACGCTATTTCATCATACGGCGGTTGAGAAAAAGTTGGCTTTCTGGGCTTTCTCAAAGATTGTGTAACATCCAGTGGTACGTTGAGTCATTATCAGGATATTTGTGGAGAAGACTGAGGAAGTGATGAAAAGTGTGCCAAAGATGATACTTTCCCTAAAGTAAGAGGAAATAGAGTAATGTTTATAGCGAGTAATAGGACTGTATCTTGCTTTCTGTTTCTGCATATGCAGGTTCCTTCTGTAATTGGAATGACACTCAGGTGGGATTTTCACCAGCTGGTTTTACTGGTGACTCAGTCCTAAAGTAAGTCTTTCTAGGCAGATGATTAGGGTGTAGGAGAATGCCTGTTCTGTTCCGATGGGTGAGTATGGATCCCGGTGATTCTTCCAAGCGTGCTTGCAGGGAGACTGATCTTCTGGGGTTTTTTTGACTGTTCTTGTCTCTCCTTCCCTTGTGTGACTCAAAGAGCTGGAGTGAGTGTGATAGCTGATTTGCACTGGCCTTGGAGGTGCTTCAGGCAGCGTGGCTACAGCTGGGGAGGCAGCAGGTGAGTATGTGGCTTCCTAATCTAGTTTTGAACATCCTTGGCAGAGATTGACTTCTAAGCACCCAAAACAAGGTATGATACGATGGTATCATCTTCATGCCGTTAAAAAAGAAAAGGCAGTGTTTCAGTACAGAATAAAAATAATCTGATTAAACTTCAGAAACCTTTTCTAACACAGCTTGAGCATATTTTACGTAGCAAGGGGTAAAAGGAGGTTGCCGTGCATCACATAACGTTTGCCTGTTTCGTGTGGCTATTACGAGGTTGCACACAATGTTGTATTTTAAGGCATTCAGAAATCCTTCGTTTGTGGGTACAGTAGATTTATATACGGTCTCAGTGTCAGGGTTCTGTTGTTGCCGTGCTCTTACTTCACATGAGGCAAGGGTCAGCCTGAAATTTGATATTGTTGTGGCTTCCTGCAGGAAACAGTGAAAATACTGCTTGCTTTTTGACAGCTGCCATGGAGGGAACGAACAGTGTAGCTGTTGATAGGCTTGAAACTTTGCCAGGAGGATGCCTGACTTCTGTTCTCCTCTAATGCATTTTTCTGTGCCTTTCCCTGTTCCAGGCCCAGATACTGAGCTTTAACTGTTCCTGGGCAGCACTAGTCCCAGTATTAACCTGTGTTATCTACATGCTCTTTTACTAGTGCCCAGGTATGATTTAAGGGGTATTTATTTTGCTACCTGGTTTTCTAAAGTTCCTTCTCTGTGCCTGTTACCAAAGTTGAGGCCAGGGGACACTACTTCTTAGTTAACAGGAAAAGCTATAACCAGAGGCGGAGACTTTTCAGCTGTTAAATTCACTGTCTGTTGAATTCACTCTTATCTCAAGGAGTGAATGGCAGCCCTCAAGACACTACAGTTTGCACTTTTGAAGCTGTGGATAAAAATATGTCTCTATTTTGCTCTCTGTTCTTCCTTCATGGAGTTACCACAGCATTAGCAGTTTTACCTGCAACTGAAACTACAGCTGTGTTCCTGAAGTACAGCAGGGCAAAGATTAAGGCAAATCTATCTGTAATTCTACAGTCAGACTTACAGTTCAGATATAAGCAGCTCTCAAGAGCTGATATGCTCTTGGCAAATAGAAATTGAAAGAAAGCTCTGATCCTCTGGAGCTTAGTGGCAAACTCAAAGTGCGTTTCTTCCAAGTTTGTCAGTTCAGCTCATCGTTGGTGACCCAGGCACAACTCGGAGGAGATGCCTCAGGAAGAGAAAGTAATCACAGCCAGTGATCTTCCAGACAACTTGAAGAAAGAAATATGAACATTGCAGTTTCAGCTTCTCAGATGATTTATTCTTCTTCTCCCCAGTAAGATGAATAAACTCTTCCTGAATTAATCTGGGTGACACTTCCTCCTTTTGTTTTCTGTAGATCTTTCAACTTCAGATCTGGAATAAAGCTCAAGTCTTCCAAGTGATATTCTTTGGCTTACAGTTCTTAGTCCAAGTATTAGTACTGGTATTTAAAGCTATGACACCAAGAATAAAAAACTGAAGGGGATGAGAGAAGCACAGCCTTATATTGTGAGAATGAGTGCAAGCCTGTTAGGAAACTTTGTAATGAATGTCAGTTTCCAGGAGGAGAAAGATGGTGGGTGATATCAGTCGGGGAACACCTAATCCGTTTTTAAAGCTTTATTTGTTTTTCTGTGATGAGCAGGAAGACAGATAAACACAGAGACTTGTGCTCAGTTCCTGAAGTGGCTAAAGATTGACATAAGTGCTTAGTAAAGTCTAAGCTTAGCAAAACACTTACTGAAAGTGGTGCCTATTGACTATTTTAGTGGACCTCTTATGATGGAGAAGAGCACAGTTAACCTTTAGATCTTAATTTTAGTGTGTGGCAACGGGTGAAGAACAGTCTTAATCCCATGCTGGTATAAAATCATGGAAAATAGGAACTGTGCCTTATTGTAATAAAACTTTGAACAGTGGCTTGCCGAAGGAAAAGAGAAACCAATTGGAAGGCTTGGATAAGCTGTGTCAAAGTCAAATAAGGAGGGGGGAGCTTAACCCTGCCCAACCCTGTAATTACCTAATCAGTGAAGTAGGGAGCAATTGAATTAAGGTAAATGCAGATGTAATTAAAAATAATTCCCTGAATATCTTGCAGTATGGATGATCTATCACTTAGCTGTGATTACAGTGGTTTCAAACACTCCTTGTTTAAAGTCATCAGACAGATCTTTGAAAATTACTTCATTTTAAATGGATACAGGAGGAATAATAGCGTAAAGTTTGAACCAGGGAGATGATCTGGCATTTGAGAAAAGGGGAAAAACGGTCAACTGACTGACTGAGACTAGTTGGATATCAAGAACAAATCTTTTTACTGGATTCCAGGGGCTTTGGCCTTCGTGCCAACATAAATATGGGTGTCTCTCTAATAGCAGAGTTGCCTTGGATTAGTTTGTGCTTTTTGGAAATTTACGATATGAAATATACAGTTCACTTTTATACTTGCCTGTTTTAAGAAAATAGGGAGTTAAATGTTGAACTGGGCGCTCCTTTTCCTCTGGGTGTCTTGAAGTGAACTGAGGTCTTCTCTTTCTTTAAAAAAAAAAAATTTCTTACCTTTGTAAGTTGGTCAGACATACAGTGTTTTAAAAGCTGAGTTGCGTTCACTAAAGCACCTCAGATGACTCTGCAGAGCTGAAGAGAGGGTTATAGCTATGTAGCATTAGTTTCAGCTGAAGTTCCTGTTGTTTGGGTCCAGTAAACAATTTGCTTGTGCTTAAGGGAGGGTGTGGAGAATACTGTCCCTCGGCGAGTGAAGATGCATCCAGTTAATACTGAGCTCTCTGCCTTTTTGGTGGCTTTGTCTCATCTTGTGACCTTCTCAAGTTTTGTGAGGAAGGTAACTGTTCTGCTGAAAGGAACAGATGACCTCGCTGTTCTGCTGAACACAAATTATGTCAAGTATGGGGAAAGAGGGGGCAGAGAAAGTAAATTATCAGACACAGGATGATACCTGTGTCCCTCTCTAAAATTCACATGAATTTTTTTTTTTTTCTCAAGTTGGCTTTCTTCTCTGATGTGATAATTAAAGACAGCGTGTTCTGACAAATCTGAAATGCCCTCTGGTACAGACTCATGCAGTTGAAAAAAATCTTTGTTTTTGAAACAAACTGTTCTGAGTGTACATGTTAGTGGCTTTTTTTCAGATGTCTGATACCAGGCTGTCATCTTTAATTACTTCTCCGTGCTCTGTCTTTGTTCCTTCAATGTATTGTCAGTTGTGAGCCCAAATCTGTTCCTAGTATGTCTGCACAACTCGGTGATTTTTGGGGTGCACTTGTGTCCTTAGAGAACATGACTGATTTCAGTGAAACAACAAAGGGCCGCAAGCATGAAACAGTGTGCAAAATCATAACAATTATGGCTGTATATCTGCATATTAAAGTTCATTTCCTGCCTGAAAAAGTTCTTGTCACGCAGGTTTTAGCACTGTGAGTGAAGAGTTCCTGTACTTAATTTTCCTTCTATGTTCTCTTTAAGATTACATGATGGAATTCACGTTTTCTCAAGAAAAGCTGCGCATCTTGGATCAGTACCGCTGAAGATACCTTCTGATCCCAACACCCGAAGCAGGGTCCTGTAACAAATTTGTCAAAAGAACGCGTACAATGGATCTCAAAGAGAGCTGCCCAAGTGTTAGCATTCCCAGCTCCGATGAACACAGAGAGAAGAAAAAAAGATTTACTGTAAGTATACAGGAGTGTAAGCATTGTAGGCAAATGCGTAGGCTATTAGTGCCTAGAAGTGCTACTTTCTTTTTTTTTTCTTAACTAGTAAGCTTGGTATTGTTTTCAACAGGTTTATGGAAATCTGCTCACTTGCTCTTGTGAGTACTGGCCATAGTCCAGTGTGAGAAGTTGTGAATGTTTTACAGTGTTTAACTGTGTTGCTTTCTGCAAAAATAATTTGACTTGACAGATTTCTGGGTTTTTTTACGCTCAAATAGCAGCATTTTCTCATATAAAATACATAAGTATCCAAATGCGGGTGTAGCATTTTGGTACCAAATCAGATTAAGATTTGGTGTTCTGCATGATTTTTCATGGAAACGTTTATTGTGTGAAGGAGTAAAGTGTGGTTTTGATTGGTTTGTTTTTGTTTTTTAGATGGCAGGTTTTTTTTTCATAGGTATTCTATTATTTATACTTTTGTGTGTGTAAAAAACAGAAATCAAATTTTTGAAAGAATTTTTTTTCTGCTTTCCTTCCTGTTTTCTGATTCTAATGCCTATTAGCTTTTTCCTATCCTGTTCCCATTTCCACTCCTTGTTGTTCCCCTCCCTTTCCTTTTTTGGCCTCCAACTTTGACTTGCTTTCTGGAAGTCAAGTCTTCCCATTCCGTGGGGAAACTGCATACTGAAAAATCAAGTAATGTGGCATGGATTTTTGTTTTGCTGATACGTATGCTAGAATATAAAGACAGCACCATAATACTTCCTTTAAAAAGCTCAAAGTATTTCATTGCTCTTGTGCAACTTCCTCTAAGCTTTTTTTTTGTTTTTCTTTTTTTTTTGGAGTGGATTAGTCACTCTTCAGATGTGGAATGCAAACACCCTTAGATGGAATTACTGTCTGAAGAACACAATGAAACAAAGATTTGCTTTGTGGTTTTATATATCTGCCTTTCCTCTTCACCTCCCTTCCTTGGAGAAGAATAATGCTGTTTGATTCTACGAGTTTATCAAGATGTAATTTGGGGAAGCAGTGTGTTGGTAAAGGGAAAAAGCGAAAGAGAACTTTACTAGTACTTTAAAGTGCTGCCTGCATGTGAAACTCAAATGAGCAGGAAAAGCTTGATGAAAACCTAAACTTGAGCAAAACAGGTTTGTTTTATTGCCTCAGTGCTGGCAGTTCTGCTGTTAGAATGTGCCAGTGTGGTATGTTTGTGGTACATACCGTGTGGTGATTTCCACGTCATTCTACCTAAAGATCTGTGTGGCAACCTCAGCAATTCACAGGCACTTTCTTTGGGCGTGCCCTTTAGGAAGCTGTACGAGCAAGAGTAGGAAACTTCAGAAATTGGGACTGAGGAGGGGGAAAAGGAATCCAACCCAGCTCGTGCTGTGTGGAGATGCACTTTGTCTTGGCGGCTTCTGCTTTCTGCATCGGGGAATAATTAGCAGCTTGACAAGAACTGCTTTTCACGACCAGGCTTTTGAGCATTATCAGATATATTTTAGGATTCGGTAACAGAAGTGAGGATCAGACTTAATTTCATGGCAGGAACTGTGAATTCCAGCATGTGTCTGTCAGTGCTTTTACTGTGTCTCCTCCTTTGTAGCTGTGTCGTAATGACCCGAGCCTGTCAGTGCTGCTTTTGGTGGGGAGCGAGAGAAGGGCGCAGGGGGAAATCTTGCTTAACAAATTTGTGGTGGATGTGGCTGTCATTTCTGATGGCAATGAAATTGGCAATTCCTCATTGCCATTTCTGGTGGCAGTGTTAGTGCAATTGCCATAAAGAGCAGTTAGAACCTTAGGGTGAAAGGGAAGGTTAAAGTGATAAAGGCTTGGAAAGACTTCGGGCGGCGGTTTTGTATAATCGTCACAGCGTATATCATTTCTGCTTCTGAGACTGTTCTAGAATCTTACTGGTCTGAATAGAAACTAAAAATTCCAGCTCAAACCTGACAGTGACTCCCTTAATGCTGGCATGGAAACAAGACAAGTATGTGCAACTTTAGCTTTTACTAGTTCTTCTTTTCTCCACTCCCGCTTGCCATGATGAAGCATTTTTAAAAACAATCGTGTCTCTGTGCTATCCTCATTCTGATTTCAATTTTTGAATTTTCAATTTTGTCTTTGGAAATGAACTCTTCATTCCTCCTGAGCATTTTTATAACCTTTTATTGAATATTTGATTTGTTTTTGTTAAATACTACATACTTTTTATATATTTACTATCAATATTTTTTTTTCTTGACAATTTCACATTTGAATTTTTGCAGCATTCTGGCAGGGAAGCTTTTTGCTTCCACTTAGCTCGTGGTAACCAGCCTCTAGGTATATCCACTCTAGTTCACTGTCCTGCCTTTTTCTGAAGATTCAGCATTCCCCTCCTTCATAAAAAGTGCAAAAGACTTGCTTGTTTCGGACCATACCTGGGCTATATTAATTGCTCTTCTGTCCTTGCTGCGTAGCGAGCCATTCTTTTGCCTGTTTTGCCAAATAGCTTTGTTTTGGATTTCTCGCTTTTATCCCTTTGCTGTTTGATGTCTGAGGCTAAATTTTTTTCTTCTGACCTGTTCTTGTCTCCATTCACACCCCCATCATATTCAGGCTTGTTAAGAAATCTCTTTCAAGGTTGCTGTTTGTCTGATTATATCTGGAAACTTTGTCTCAGACCTGTGATACATAATACTAATCCCCAGCCTTGTGGAAATTGTGGTGTGGCTTTGGGTTTTTTTTGTTGATACTTAATAAATAGTTTCCTTACTTCCGCAATGCTTGCTCTCTTGAAATTGGAAAACAGCCTGCCTTTTTACTTATCTTTAATACAAATTGAAAACTTAATCCAGGAGCATGAGCTACCAAAGCAGAGTTGAAGCTTTCTAATTTCAGTGACTTCTTTTGTGAAGAAATCTGTCACATCCAGAAATAGCTGGACCCTGTCCTGCCTGTATCCAGGAAGATAGTTTGTGGTGATGATTGTAATGGTGATGTTTTCAGGAACTCTTTTTCTTTTTCCTTTCTTAAAGCTTCACATTATTTACCCACATATTACAAGGTTTGGATGCATCTTTTAGGAGTTTTCTAAGACTAGTTTTGGTTTAGGAGTAATTAGATTTGTAAAGGTTATTATCTAAGCAAGGTTAGATTTCTCCCCCCTGCCTTTCTAGAAACAGGCATTGCACATCTCTCTAAATCATTACATAGGTGTAGCTGAGAGTAGTAATACAGCTCAAAGACGTGCTATATTTTTGGGTTTTACTAAAGTCTTTGTAGATATAATATGTGTTCTTGCCATTCAGTGCTTCCGTAGCTGTTCAGCTTGCAGTTTCTCCTTTGCTGGGTATGCAAGACCTTTGGTGGTGGTGGGAACTGGGTGAGTGCTTGGTTGCATTTATCTGCCATGCAGTCATGGAGAATGAAGACATTGCATGCTTGAACGTTATCTGCAGGACTTGATTGCTGTCTAAGATACTTAGTTCAGGAGGACACTACTTAAGTCTTTGCAGCTGAAGCTTTTGCTGTTGAAGTCTAGGGTGAAGGTGTGTAGCTGGGTTTGTGCTCACGCTTGTTTAGCAGTAGAAGGGAAAGCTAGTTTTCTAAGAAGAGTCTCATCAGCACTCTACTGGGTGCTTCTATCACAGATTCTTCTGTCTGTGTTCCCCAGGGAAGACCGAGAGCAGCTTGTTTGAGCAGTTAACGTAGCACAAATGTAAATCTTGGGCTAAGGAACTGATGGTGGTGGCTGCTGCTTCCTCTGGGGGAGTTAAAAGGAGAGAGGTAAGCTGCTCTTGTAGGACAGAAGGGAGACTGGGGCATTAGTCCAGTTTTCTACATCAGAAATTAGCAGCCTTCTGCGCTCATTTCCTTGCTGTGCCCATCCTCTCCCCTGAAGGAATGGCCAGGCTCCTTCTGGAAGTACCAGAAGGTGGAGAAGGGAGGTGAACTAGTTGCACAAGAGACAGGAGAAGCCTGCTGGATACTCAGCTCTCAATCAGATTTATGAAGCCAGGGACTGACAGTCTATCTAGTTACGGGACTCCTCTGCTGCTGTGGGATTTGAATGGCCAGAGGTGTGCTGCGGGTTCCAGCGACACCTCCCTCAATCCCAGTGCTGTGTATTATGTCACCAGTGCTGTATTTCGGCCACTGCCACATTTTTTTCCCCCCTGAACAATTGTGTCTAAGTCCCCAACTATCTGCCAGGATTTGGACTATGATATGTATTCTAGGTGTTGCAAGGAACAGTTTTCTTTATAACTGCCTTCCATATGTGCTTTCTCTTTAGATTTTGGTGAAGGCAGTCTTCAGTGCTAAAATGCTTTACTTCCTTAATATTAGCCTTTACTATGGATTATCAAGTTGTTAACAAATTTCAAAGCAAATATTTATAGACTGCTGCCTGATGGCCCGATGTTTTTGTTGGATATGAACTAATTTATGAAACTCCATTAAATCAGATTTGGTGTTAGTTTTTGCTTACCTGGTGTTACATTTACACAATACATTTAACAATCTGCCCTTATTTTCACCCCAGGATTAAGCCTGGGAGGTTTTATTAAACTTTGCTGGTGGCAATAACTTTATCTTTGTTACTACAGGTTTACAAGGTATTGGTGTCGGTTGGCAGAAATGAGTGGTTTGTCTTCAGACGTTATGCAGAGTTTGATAAACTCTACAATACGGTAAGGAAAAGGCAAGCTGTGAAGTCATGCCCAAACAGCACAGAGTAACGCTTGTTTGCAGCGTTATGGTTTGAGTTAATTCCCTCCGGAGGAGTTTGAGTCAACATGCAATAACCGTAGGAGCCTGTTTAACAAAAACGACAGGGTGGGTTTTTTTTAAAACTTTGGTTTGTTTGAATTTCAAACTTAAAATCCACTTATTTGTTGTTTTTTTTTTAATCGTTGCTTGGGATCACAATGTAATGACAGAAACTTCCAATTTACTGGTTGTCAAAACACCTGAAATGTAGTAGTAAAAATCACTGCAAAACTTAAAACATCAAGATAGATAAATTTCCCTTAAAATAAGTGTTTGACTTTAAAGCACCGAAAGCAGTGAACAAATCCTTGTTTCTTCAGAGAAACTTTCTGGTAAGTCAGTCACGGCAATTCCTACCTGCAGTTTCATAGCCAAATTTTGTGGCAGTGGTCCAAAAAAAATAGGCTTCTTCAGGAGCTAAGTATGGATTTCTGGGATTTGTTGCTAGAAGAGGATTTTGCCAGAAAGGACTTGTGCTGCTAACTGGAAGAGATACTGATATTTCTGAGGAAAGGAGAATTGCCAGTATTAGAAAATTACTCTCTTAAAGAGGATGAGATTAAGATTGCTCTTCTGGAGTGCTTGAAGAAGCAAATGTAATCAAGGCTTGGCTCGTGTCAGTTGTTGTTTTTTTTTTTGATAAATTCAGTGCTGCTGTATACGATTTTCTCATCAGTTTAGCAAGTGTAGAATATAATCAAATTGTCAAATACAGCATTGTAAAATAGGCTATGTAGCATCTGTGTAGGATTTGGGCTTAGTGGTAGGTCACCTGTGGTTTCTAAAGCTTTAAGAATGTTGTTTTGGCAAAACCCAGAGACCTGTATCCCCAACTCATCTTCAACCTCATGCATTCACCCCTATGCAAGCAAGCTAAAAAAAAAACCAAACCAAACCCGAGAGACAATTGATGGAGGAAGGAAGTAAAGAGGAGAATAAAACCAACATTGAAATCCTAGCCTATGTTTTTTTAATCTGGGGCAAGTGAAAACTCATTTTGGCAATATTGCAGAAGATGACTTTCTAAATTGAGATGGCCTTTGAATTTAAAAGGGTATGACTGGTGCAAACAAGCTCAGTACAGATTGTTTTGGGTTTGTTTTCCTTCTCCAAGCGTGCAAGTAGAGAAGATGGCAGAGAGGAGCACAATTACTAATACTCAGATGTTCAGCCTGTTCGTCAGAAAATAAACAAATTGCAATTATTTCTAGGTACTTTGATGTCTAAGCACAATCCAATTGTATGTGTTTTCTTTTCAGCTAAAGAAGCAATTTCCCACCATGAGCCTGAAGATTCCAGCTAAAAGAATATTCGGAGATAATTTCGATCCCGGTAAGTTGTTATCTTGTTACTCATTTTTGTCAGTTTCTTTATATGAAAATTGGCCTATTTCAGCCTACAAGAAGCGATCTTATGAGTTTTCCACCAGTCCTCAAAACAGTGACTAAACCAAAGTTTAGTCATGCTTCAGTCGAGAACAGGAACTAGCGTAGGTAGCTGTTCTACCTTGTGATGGTGAGCAAAGCACTGCTTAGTGGCCCAGTGCTCCTCTCGCGCTGAAGGCAGTAGCTCCTCCCAGCCCTCCCCCATTCAGGATTCTGAAGAGATTCTGAACTGTCAGGCGTAAGCCCTCTTCTAGAAAAGCAAAAGTCAAAACCCAGACTCTTCTAAACATATCCCTAGTAAATTTTTAACTTCCTTTACGTGACTTTTTCCCACCCTCTCTGAAAAATGAAATAACTAAAAGACTTGTTTTCGAAGGCTTTTGAACTCTCTGTATCTAAATGTGGTTCCTCGTACAGTTCAGAAGAAAATGCACCTCTTCCTGTTGCTGTTCCACTTCCAGAAGCCTGTTTGATGTGACCCCATTAGCAGTGATAGGTGCCAATTAAGCTTGCTCTGTCCATGTCAAAATACTAACGAAAAATCACTTGTAAAGTGTATTGAATTAGCCTAGCTGGTCAATTCATTCACTGATGAATAAATAAAAGGGCAAGTGGGAAGGCAAGGCCTTTGCTCTGGGTGTTTACACCCTTTATCGGGCCATTTTTACTTCGGGCTTTTCCTGATGGTCATTGGGAACCTCCCACCCTCCTTTGGTTTGCTGATGTGATCAAACTGCAGTTTCACCTCCTCCTGCACCTCTTTCAGGCATTTCATTTTCTCCTTTGCCAAAGAATAAATGGATCCAAAGGTGTTGAACTCTTGGGATGTGTTGGTTTTGTGTTTCTTTTTAAGTTCTTTCAAACAAATTAATTTTGACAGTTACAGTTAATCATCTTGATCCGTACGTGAAACTCCCTTTTATTTTTTTATTAAAATAATCAAATGTGAGTATCCAAGCTCTGACGTTCCCTTCTGATGAAGGTGTAGGCGATTTGCCAAAAGTTCTATGTGTACAGTGTCTCTAGGGATTTCTTGTTTTATTTTGGTTTCTTTCCTTTTCTCTGACCTTGGAGTTTTCAGAGCTGACTGAAGACCTAATAATGTCATGCAGTCTCGTCTGCTGTACAGCCAAAGGTACAGGTTGATTTCTTGGAATCGTATTTTGGAAAACTGAGTTTAAACAGGGTGAACAAAAAAAAAAACCCACAACCTAAAAGTTTATTAAAATTATATACATAAAACAAAGTCCTCAGACTTGTTTTCAATTTCTGTGAGCTATGCTGAAATACTTGAAGCATGAGAAACTAAATAGTTCTCAAGATCATTCTTGCTGGAAGGCAAGGTGGAGATGGAGCCATGATGTTCATTTAAATAATTCTTTATCTTAACACTGATTTATTGAAGCTTTGATGTAACGTTTCTACTGGTTTCTGAAATAAGTTGCATATTTTACAAATGCTGAAAAGGTATTTTACTTCTGTCAGTCCCTGCTTGGGTATGCAGCATTGTACTATTACATTGGAGTGCAGTAGCGGGAAACTTGTATATCCCTTTTCCCTAAATCCACCAAAAATACTCTCATATAACATACATTGTCATCGAAATGCTCCATTCTTATTGTCACCTGGTTATTTAAAAATTAATCTTGTTTTCACTTCAAAAATGGGGCAGAGGGAAATCACAGAAACCAGGCACAACACAGAACCAGAAAATTACAGAATTTTTTGAGCTGACACGGTGCAGGTGGTTTGTCTTCAGCAGCACAGAGAGCTCTGGGGGCTTAGAGTAGCTGATGGCACTGTACATCCACCGGCCTGAAACTGCTGATGTTGGTGATGCCCGTTAACTTCCTTATGCAAATTTACCTACCTGATTGATGTCAGTAATTTGGGATATAATCCCTAAACCCCTGTTATTGTTTCTGAGATGATTAAATACACTATGATCATTTTTCTGAATTTTCTTAATACTTAAAATACAGCTTTTAATTGAATTTAACTTTAAATTTTAATAGTTGTCAGTAATCTATGTGGGATAGATTCATTGGAATACCTTAAAAGATAATACACAAGTTAAATATTCTTCCATACAAATCCACCTGGTGTTCTACATTTCCAAGTAGTTGCAGAGAAACTGAAATTGGTTCTCTCACCTCACTTCAATGTTTTAAGCTTGTGATTTTTATATGTAGAATCCTGTTCTGAGCCAGTTACAAACCAATCTCTTTTTAATTGCTATTTAAGTCCTAAAAACCCTAAATTTGAAAATAAGTCTTTTTCGGGAGCTGATTGATCATTCTAATAAATCTATCTCTTTTTTTTTTTCCTCCAGATTTTATTAAACAGAGAAGAGCAGGACTGAATGAATTCATTCAAAACTTAGTTAGACAGCCAGAGCTATGCAACCAGTAAGTATTTTCTCTTCTGTTCTATAAAGACTATTTAAAAGACACAAGATGTCAAATACAAAATTGCAAATTAAGTACTTTTAAACAGAAAATGTATTTTACATTACGGTGCTCTTAAGAATAATAAATAAATTTTAATATGGCGGCTCATTCCTTCAGGAAAAATCTGCAGACTCATGAATAGTGTAAAAAAAATGTTTTTGCTTTCTGAAAACTGATCTACAAATGAACTTGCAGGCAATTAACTGATCTTAATTCAGGGGGCTGCTGTAGGGTGGCTGCACTGTTTGAGAACTCTGCTGTTACTTGCGCTGCTGGGAGTATGTCACTGCCTGCATCCTATTGTTAGAGCAGTTCACGTGTGTGCTCCAGGACTTGTTTTAAGTAAGTTTAAGTACTTGTTTAACCGAGTAGCTTAATCGGCTTGCTTAGGTGGTTTGGGAGATAACCAGGCTGAGCTGGCTGTAGCAAATGGGTAAGTTTGTGTCTAATCTCTTCCATCAGAGCTGCAGGTGCATTAACCTCGGTCAGTGGGACAGTGATGGGTGAGAGATGGTGACACGCTGGAGTCAGCTCTGGTTAAATCTAGGGAATAGTGCTTCCGTGTGTGAACTGATTTTTTGGGGGGTAAACTGCATTTTTCTTTCAGTTTAAATCTATGCCTAACCAGTTTAAACAAAATCCATGCAGCTTTCTATGTCGCTTGAACTAGTGAAATGGTAAAGCTCTATGTTTGGCTTCAGTGTTAAGTGAATGTATCTAATACATATGCTTTGTTTAACAATCCTGCCTGTACAATGTGTGAAGCTGCCCATTTCCCACAGGAAAGAAAACAGAAACCTCTAACAGCATATTGCTGTAGTTTGCAGTCAGATGATTTTTATTTTTTTCCAACAAATGAGCTATTTCATGTCCTATTAACCTGAAATATGTACTTCCTTTCTTTCTTTTTTTTTTTTTTTGAAAAAGCAACATTTTATATATACTAATCCCTGTAATAAGTGGAAAAAAATTCAGAACAAAATCTTTATGGTGGAATAGTCTTCTACTAGAACAAATGCTGTGAGTTTGTGGTTGTAGTAGTGTTCTTCTCTTGGAAAGAATAGAAAGCACTTTGAAGTAACTGTTGAAAGCTAATCTGTTATGTTACATTAGGAAAGGAGACTGGTTTTATTTAGCACGATCCCCTCCCATGTTTGGTTGTCAGTATGTCCAAGTGCCAAATGTTTTGTCTCAAAACATGCTGTATTTGTTCTCCTAAGGTAAAATGGTACTTTTTCTAAGCACATCACAAAATTATGTGCTTAAGAAACACAAAACACCCTCAAACCTCAAATCCACTTGTGTTCTTAATGTTTTTGTGAGCTTTTAAAATTGTTTTAAGCTCAAATGCATCTGTAGCTGAGCCTATATTCTTTAACAAGGCACTTAGCCTGTCTGATCCATTAAAACTAACTTAAACTAAGAAATAGGTCTTATGAAGTGTTTTGTTGCTGTTGAAAGTGTCTTAAATAAAAAGCTTATTAGACATAGTTCTACAATAAAAACAAAATAGGGACTGAAGTTTGTCTTGTGCTGTTCTCCTCCCCTCCCTTAAAGTAGCAGTGATTTATATGGGAGAAAAAGCAAGCCTTTAATTCACAAGTCATTGTAAAAGCATGTAATTTTATAGTCACTTCTGTGGTTCATTTAATGACTGCAGGGTAATTTGTTTTTCTGGAGTGAGCTTTTACTTTTTGCAGTGCTCCATTGCAGCAAATCATATTAATAATTACATAATCTGTCACCTTATCTATGAGCCAATGGATGTTATTAGTGAAGAAATACCAGAACTTTATGATCTTTGTGGGTTTTTTGGTTTGGTTGTTTTTTTTTTTTAAATCTGCTAGGAACTACACAAGGAATATGTGGTGGCTGACTCTTCACACATAGTCCACGTCCTCGCTTTATTAGACTGTTTTTCTTTAATGTGCTAATTAAATTTTATATTAGGTAAAATAACTTATGTAAAGTTAGTAATGTAGAAGGAAGACTTAGGAGGTTATGAATTCTCATAGAACTTTAAGGAAGTCCACCTTCCACTACATCTTAGAATCACAGAATTGCCTGGGTTGGAAGGGACCTTTCAGATCATTTAGTCCAACCATCAACCTAACGCTGACAAAAACCATCACTAAACCATGTCCCTCAGCACCATGTCCACCTGCCTTTTCAATACCTCCAGGGATGGTGACTCCACCACCTCCCTGGGCAGCCCATTCCAATGCTTAATAACCCTTTCAGTGTAAAAATTGTTCCTAATACCTAATCTGAACCTCCCCTGGCACAACTTGAGGCCATTTCCTCTTGTCCTATCGCCTGTGATTTGGGAGAAGAGACTGACCCCCACCTCTCCACACCCTCCTTTCAGGGAGTTGTAGCGAGTGAGAAGGTCTTCCCTCAGCCTTCTTTTCTCCAGCTCAAAGACCTCAGCTCCCTCAGCTTCTCCTCACAAGACTTGTTTCTCCAGACCCCTCACCAGCTTCATTGCCCTTTTCTGGACATGCTCCAGCACCTCAATGTTCTTCTTGTCATGCGGGGCCCAAAACTGGACACAGCACTCGAGGTGGGGCCTCACCAGTGCCCAGTATAAAAGGTCGATCACTGCCCTACTCCTGCTGGCCACATGTTGGTGATACGGGCCACGATGCTGTTGGCCTTCTTGGCCACCTGGGCACACTGCTGGCTCATGTTCAGGTGGCAATCCACCAGCACTCCCATTAAAACCAGTATCAGGATGGCATATTTTTAAGTCCTACCTAGGAAAACTGCTTCACTAAAAGCTTAAGGATGGTTTGTGATGATGTCCTCGTTTCTGGATGGGAAGGTACCTGAACACCTGATTTGAAACCTTTTCCTTGGAACAGGTTGCCCAGGAAAGTTGTGGCTGCAAGTTACTGCATCAGAGGTCACGTTTACAATCAAGCATAACTGAAAGAGATTAGGTACTAGATTTAGATTAGATTTTAGGAAGAAATTCTTTCCTGTGAGGGTGGTGAGACCCTGGAAGAGGTTGCCCAGAGAAGCTGTGGCTGCCCCATCCCTGGAGGGGTTCAACGCCAGGTTGGATGGGGCTTGGAGCAACCTGGTCTGGTTTATTATATTAGTATTTTAAATTCCTTTGGTGCCAGGAACAGATGAGACACAATGCTACGGACAGTCCCTGTTCCATCTGTTTCAGAAAATGACATGTATTTCACTTATACACTGGTAGGTAAAACAACCCCCCTAACAAGTTTTGGGGTTTTGTGTCTGCAGCTTCCAATCACGGGACTCACAGCTACAGCCAGGGATCAGCTCGGCAGCCCTCACCCAGGGAAACCTTAAATTTTAGGAAATCCTAAATTAAGGAAATTTTCAGCTGCGCAGATGAGGTCTCCTCCCCTTAGGGACTCCAGGGTTGTTCAGTTACAGCCTGATATTCAATTTTACATTCACCATCAAAGTATTTATGACCTATTTTTGGGTCAATTCAAAACGAAGTAACACATTCTCACAGAATATTTCTCCAAGGTGACCGACTCACCCGCTTTCCAGAGAGCAGTTCTTTGTTCGTTGTTTGAATTAAACGCTTTAGCAAATCTGTGAGATTCCAGCAGACAATCGAGGAGTTTGAAAAGCTGCTGTGACGTTAGGAAACGATACATCCCTTGATCTTGTGTATCCACATGGACATCAAAGTCTACTGCGTCCCTCTATTAAAAAAAAAAAGATTTGAAATAAAAATTAACAATTTTCTTCAGCAAGCTCCTGTGATATCTCAATCCTACCCCCGTTTTCATTTGTATTTCAACTTAAAACTGTATTAAAAGTTGTATCTGCATCCCAGTTACAGAAATCCCTTTGAACGATGCATGTTTTAATCTCCACGCTGTGCTGTCCCAGCACAGTAAATGCCATTTAATGCAAGACGTCAACAGTGTGCCAGAAGTTCTCGAGCGCTTCTAAAAATTGTAAATCAGAAGATGTTACAGGAGCTTATGAAACTTTATCCAGTAGAGAAGAAAAAGCTGCTAAAAGGAGAGCTACTGATCGGTTCTGCTCACTTGTGCTGCTGCCAGATTCTCTGCATCCTCCTTTTTGCTGGTTGCCGGGAAGAAGACAATGTTGTCGATAGTCTGAATGAGTTCCAGTTGCACAACGCATTTGATCAGAAGAGCAGCAAATAACTTCTGTTCTGGAAATTCTTTAAAGGAAAGAAAAAGAAAATGGCTTGTTAACTAAGGAACTGCAATGCTATTTTTCTTTTTTGAGCTATTTTAGGAACGGCTTGACTTTAAGCACATTCATAAACCAAGCCTGGAATCCACCCATGTGAGTTACTCCTCTAAAACCAGGACTGATCATCACATTAACAATTGGCAAGTTTTTTAAAAAAAACCTATTTTTTTTAAAGTCATGTGTCATATATTGGACAAATATTCAATGTTACCTAAAAGCCACCAGAATTAGTGATCTTGTTGTTAAAATCAGTGCAATGGCAAGAACCAGAGGCTGAGACCAGCCACAGGCAGAGGCAGCTCCGGATGGCACCGATGCCTGATTGCACTTGTGGCAAGTTCTGACACCACCAGATGTGAGCATTTTTAAGCGCTAACACATAACTTTGCACAAGTATCTTAAGGGTTTGACACTTTCTTCAAATCAGTCTAAATACACTTTGTTTTTTTCCAGCTATTGCTTCTGTTGCAGCCTACACAGAAAGAACTTTGCTCTTAAGAAAACAAGAAAATTACTCATTTACATAGCATTATAAAGGGAGTAGTATTTTTAATATTCTTCTTTGGGTCCAAAGCGTGCAAATTCACAGCTGAACTCTAGATTTTTAAAGCACAGGTCAAAAATGTGGACCCACAGGAGTCCAACAGAATCCTGTCATACCACACGAAGACAACAATTTAACTGATGTAATTTTCTTGACATCATGTTTCTAAAGTAATAGCTGGGGCTAGAACTGAAGATATCAAACATCTGCTAAATATGACTCTTCACAGATAAAAAATGCCAAATGATTAGAAAACACGCACTTGCTGTGGGCCTGGTTTTACTCATTTCTTCGCCTCCTGTGGACCCTGCGCTGGGCTGATACGGACGTCCATCTGATGATCTGGGCTGAATAGAATCGTGAATATCTACTGACTTCTGTGAGATTGTATCCTGAAAAGAAAGCAAAAAAAAAAAAAAATTTAAATAATGAACTTAGAGAAAACTTTTGGGAGATAATTAATCATGCCGTGCTCTTCATAGCTTAAGACATTTGCTGTTTCAACACTGCACTTTTTCACTCACTTTAGTCATATTTGGCTGGTTGGGCTAGATGATCTTAAAGGTCCCTTCCACCTCAGGCAATTCTATGATTCTATTTGCTATTAGAGTTCAAGAAAGATATACTAAAAACATGACCTACTAAGAAAGAATTGAAAAGCGTACGAGGTTTGCTGCAAGGTTCCGATACTGGGAAACGTAGTATCCTCCTTGATCCGCAATAAAAACCTCTAATCTTCTGTGAGAATTTGCATTCCTTTTGCAACAGCTGAAAATGTGAACACTCAGCTCTTAAATGGCCAGTCCAAACAATACCAGGTGTCATCAAACTTTCATCTTTACTTACCTTTACTCCCTTGAACGTTCTGAATTACAAGCTCCTGCTCACGTGCCTGTAGGTGCTGCAGGAATTTACCACAGTAAAATGATGGAGGAGGAGAATATGTACGTATCAAGAAAGAAAATGCTCTAATTTAAAACCCTTTTGCCAGACTTCTGCAACGTGTTCTGATTCTCCACGTTGTACCGTGTTCTCTGCTGAGCTAGAACTCAGTGACTTTGGAAGATGAATTGCTGGGGTTTTGTTTTGTTCTATTTTTTAATAAATATCTTCCTTCTCCATCAGTTGAATGTAAAGTCTTAAAATCAATGGTAATACCCATTGGTTTCATTTCAGAAAGCATTCATTTAAAGAGAGAAATGTAATTAGTAACAAATTATGTTATAATTAACTGCAAAGCAGTTATATATCTAGTGATTACTGTCCCTTTTAATAACCCAGCGCTTCTATTGGCATTTGTTGAGACTACACATTAATTCCCCACACTGCGTCATTCGCGAGATTTAAATCTAAACAAAGAGTTCCTATGAAGAATGTATCAGCTTCTCCTACCAGTAAATAACCAAGGTTTTAATCTCTATTAAGTATAACTATACTTTTAATAGATACGGCTATAGATAGCAGAACGCTTTGTTGTATTTGAACTACCCAAAGAAAAACTGAAAGGAAATATCTAAAGCCTGCAAAAATTCTATCCTACCGAAAGAAAAGATCCAAAATATATCTCCTTTAACACTATTTATTATACAAGCTCTGTTAATTTTGAAGCTGTAAAGTGTCTTTTTACACTGAAGACAAAAAAGATTTTTAAGAGCATTCATGTTAAACTATTTCAAAGGAAAAAGATCTTTCAATTGATTCATGACTAAGATATTTAGTATATTTGCCGTTTTGGCATGCTATTATATTTGGCATAAATGGATCAAAACCGTAGCCAACGTTTAGATCAAACCTTTTATACATCAAATCACTGCAACTGAGACAAGAAATAAGCAAGCACATTCAGTCACATGGATGTAAAGTACCTGTGTAATGAAAAGTGGCCATCACAAACATTTACACTCTGCAGTCAGTAAATTATGTTAACGCTCCATATAAATGGAGGAAGCTGGTAAAACTCTCTCAGTTTCTGGTTTCTCTCAGTAAAACTCATTTGGGACCATATCCTTGAAAAACTTTTATCAAGTACTTCCTTAAAGAACTTCATGCAACGATCTTGGAGAATGTCCAAAAAGCTAAATGAATTCTTATCACCAGTGAAGTAGCTAGATGGCTGCCACTTGTAGGCAAATCCAAATTTTACATCACTTTATTCAATCAGCGCTACGAAATCTGATGGTTATACGTATTTTCTAAAATAAACACTATAAACACTGATGTTTAAGTTCTTATTACCAGAGAAAATTTCGAGGGGAAAAAAAAAAGTCAATCTAACTGATGATCTTTCCACCTCCAGCGCTGTCTCATCACACCAATATATCAAAGAGAATATTGAGTAAAATGAAACAAAACCCACGCCCCAGACCAGAAAACAACTCAACCCCTAATAGAGTATTACAGGGACCTCCCAGACACAGGCCATGACCTAAAACACACACAGGTCACAACCTACAGCCAACTTCTAGAAGCCAACTTTGCAGCAAACACGCTCACACTTCTTTTTCTCAATTAATTCCTTGCCATTTTTAAGCATTAAATAGCACCTTACCTGGAAAAAAAACTTCTTCAAGTGCATCAGAATTGAAAAATGGGTTTAAACTAAGTATACTTTTTCCTTAATCTACATCACAACACATTTGTACCAAACTCTTGCAAGCTTTTAACAATATTGCTTACCAGTTTTTCTTTGGCATCAGAGGGAGACGCAGAGCCAAACTCCCCACCGACCGGTCGCCAAGTCAGCAGCCTTGAAAACAAAACACCAGTACCAAATTTACTAAGTCTGAAATACAAATCAGGACCAATATTCTAAAACGTCCACTTCAGTATGGTAGGGGTTTGGTTTGTTTTAATTTAAATTAATGAAAGCTAAACATAAAAAGAGTCAGATATAGCTACTTCCATAAATTAATAAACTGCTTTCAGTTTTAAGTATATTCTTTCACACATACTGAAAAATTTAGGTACTCTGTTTTTTGAACTTCAATGTTTCTGCCAAGTCCCTTGGATGGACAAGTGGATTATGTGCAGGTGGATTAATTTTTCTCAGAAACACTGGATTTGTCTCTAGGCAGTGCTCTAGGGCCATTAATGGGCCTTGTTCTCTCACACTGTCTGAAGTTTTACATGGAATAAGGAATGAATCTACCCCAGGACAAATCACAGAATCACAGACTCATTTAGGTTGGAAGGGACCTTAGAGATCATTGAGTTCCAACCCCCTCCTCTGGGCAGGGACACCTCCCACCAGACCAGGTTGCTCCAAGCCCCATCCAGCCTGGCCTTGAACCCCTCCAGGGATGG
>JAOXJK010000012.1:124404910-124427654 GCA_025774025.1 Xenus cinereus
ATGGGGCTTGGAGCAACCTGGTCTGGTGGGAGGTGTCCCTGCCCAGGGCAGGGGGGTTGGAACTGGATGATCTTTAAAGGTACCTTCCAACTCTAACCATTCTATGATTCTAATTATGTTTTCTGTCTCTCTTGTGCTGGCAATAAAGTTTGGCCACATGAGGAGCCAGGTGAGAACTCAAATAAGTGAAAATTGCTTGTTACGAAAAACCCCCAAACTCTAAATTATACTGGTGTTTAAAAAAAGGGAGCAAGAATTAAATGCCCAGGAAGGGCATTTAAGGACTTGTTCTTAGTGACAGCGTGCATTTGTGCTGAGTTCACGTTAGCTTCAAGTTCTCGTGAACTTTGTGTTCACACTTGCAAGTGTGCGTGCTCAAACAGTGAAAGATAAAGTGTCTTTGATTAATTCTGTGGAAATTAAAGACGTATCTGCACTGGGAACACACGTGATCATTGATGGTTTTCTATCATAGCAGCTCAACATTCGTTGAGATTTTCTGTACAAGTGCATTGTATCCTTTTTACCCGTTTATTTTTCGCTATTGTAGAACCTAAAAGCAGCCAGAAGATGTCACCCTGTGCCCTGCTGAAGGGCCAGCCTCTGGGCAGGCAATGATTAAAGGTTAACACTTGCATTTTGTTCCTCTCTTAGGTAAAATGTGCAGTCAGACAGCATATTGAATTTTCTGCTGAGTGTTTTGCCACCTGCTAATGACAATGCTCGTTTCTCAGCTTTGGAAAACACCCCTCAGGCAGCTTTCACAGCTGTCTGCAGATTTTATATTGTCACTGTCAGAAAACCTATAGACACAAATTCTGGAAAAAAAAACTAGTTTGGAGGAGCACTGGTTTTGTTTGCAAAACTCACTAAGCTGGTATTTCCATGGTGATTGAGATATAATTATTTTTGCTTGAAATTTGTTCATGGAAAAGTAAATTTATATATAATGTTCAGATTTTTTAATACCTTTTGCTTTCTTCTTTGAAAATACTGCAGTCGAGAAGAGCATGATTTGTAATATTGTAATATAATTATCTTTTTTCGTTTATATGATGGTTGGAATGGGGTAGTATAAGAGATGTCCCACGCTCTGAACATAATGTACTAATATCAGGAAATAATGGAAATTAGAGTTTACTTTGCCTGGAGACTTTTGTATTTCATATTATATTATTAGGCTGTTGATGTACAATTCCTGCATTCTGTAAAAGTGGTCAAAGTGGCCAAAAAAGCTATCTCTTTGTGTAAAATACAGCCTGAACAAGCTGGTTATAAATATTGTCACCTTGCAAAAGCAGCTAGGATGAAGTGGCTAGATCTTGTTTTTCTTAGTTTTTCTTTGCATTCTTTGCACTTTTGACTCATTTTGTAGTCAGTTTAACTACCCATTTGAATTTGACAGCTCAAGTTATATCCTAAACTATAAGCTATAATCCTGAAACACATATTGTCTATACATGTATTTGTTGTCCTGTTTTAATTATGAGGGGGGCAAGTCACAACTAACCTGAACACACAGAAAAAAATCATATATTTAAAAGCCATCATTCTATGATTCTGTGAGCTGTAAGTACATTCAGATTGGAAATTAGAAGGTGATTTCTAGTTGCCAAAGGAGTGAGACTTTGGAACAATTTTGGAATAAATTTAGAAATTCCAACAATTTTGGAGTAAAAACCTAACTGGTTTTAAGATGGAACTTGATACCCGGCAGCGTTACCGGGGACTAGACTACGTGCCCAAGGAGCTGACTTCAGCTGATTTCAGATTAAGAGAAAGTACTATATTCAAGAATGAACAAAAACCTCAAAGCACTTCAAGCCCTATTTATTTGTACATCACAAAGAAGGGGGAGGGCAAACACACAGCTTGCATGTATCCATTTAATACCGCAGGTCTATGAAGTTAAAAGCTACTCCTCAAAAATGCAAAATTATGATGCCCTTTTCAATGCCTGTTTCAGGAGAAACTACGGCTTGAAAGAAACAAGGAGTACAATCAGTATCTCAGGGAGAAAGAAGAATGGAATGAAAGGCTAAGGAAATTAGGGAAGAAAAACACAGAGGTAATACAGTTTTACTAAAGCTGATACGAAGAGGAACATAAATAATCTTGTTGATTGTTTTATTGTTGATGAAGACATACAAAGTAAGACAAAATAAGCAAAGAATGTCGTTCAGTTAGGCCATAGGTTTTTAATATATCTAGAAAGTCCTGGTTACAAGTCAATCAGTTCTTGATTCCTACTTCGGTCCTGTCTATCTGGTAGAAGGATGATTTCATTCTGCTCTGTGTCTGCAGCAAGTCCCTGGATTGTTCTTGGTGATAAAGGTAGTGGCCAAAAAAGCTGTCTCTTTGTACAAAATGTTGAGATCCACACAGTGTTCCTTAGCTTTAATTTGTTACCGCTTTTTCTTCAGTCTTTGTCCAGTTCATGAGAAAGCAAGTGCTAGCTGTCAAATACATGGTGCTGAGCAATTGTGAATAAAAACCCCAGTATTTAGTACTGAAAATGAGCTGGACACATGCATAATTGAACTCAGATTCTGAGCTGAAGCCTTTGATTTGTGTGACAGTAGACAGGTGGGCACCACGAAGCCACTGGCTTGCTCCCCCTGTATTGTAAACATCCCTGTATTGTCAACACTGTTTTTATCACTAGTCTAAAACATGGCTCCATACTAAACATGGCTCCATACAAGCTACTATGAAGAAATTTAACTCTCTCCCAGCCAAAAGCAGTGCAACAGTCAAGAGGGCATTTTTAGGTCTCGTTAGCATTGTTGTGAGACCGTTTTTTTTAGTAATCTGGAAGCAAAATACTGATCTGAGAAAGTTTCTGTACTGCTTGTAAACTGTAAAATCTTGTATAGAATGGGTAAATTTTCTTTTTCAAATATTGTTGGCTTACTTTAGTGATGGACTGCAATAATTCGGAACTCTCATCTAATGCAGGTTTGACTTCCACTTTTTTAAAATATGGAAATTCCATAGTGTACCATTTTGTGAGAGCTGGGTCGTTCTATGAAGGGACTTGTATTTGTACTCACAACAGCTGCAAGTTTATTGTCTTTCTTACAACAGTCGGGAAGTGCAAATGCCCATGTATTTATAAGTTCTATCCAAAAGACTGTTTTTTGTCTGTCTGCAGAAAGGTTGTCTTATGAGAAAGATCTTTTCCTCCCAGTGTGTTGGAGTGTCATATAGTTGAAAACTCTTGTAATTTGTGGAGACAGCTGTAAGGCAGCATTCAGGCATCTTTTAGATGTTGGAATTCAATATCTGATTCTTGCTGGCTTCTTCAAGGGCTGGAGTGCTACACAAGAACAATCCCTAGGAAATACGTGGCAAAAATGCAGCTTGCATTTGTGTAACTGACTCTATAAACCTCTGAAGATTTTTCTACATGTTTAGGCATTTATAAGAACAAACAGGGAAAAAAACTGGTGAGGATTTGTTGAGGTTCTTCCATCTCTGAGGGACATCTGGCTTTGAGTGTGAGCCAAATGAATGGGTCTCGTGATTAACGTACGTGACCTCAAAAGTTTGATCCAACAGTTTAGATAATCATAGGGTACATTTCACTTGCAAGGGACCTCTGGAAGTCACGTAGTACAGTCTCCTGCTCAGAGCAGGGCTAGATTCACAGTCTGATCAGGTTGGTCAGGCCTTGTCCCGTTGAGTTTTGAAAGGATGGAGAATCCACAGTTCCACCGGGCAACCTGTTCCGCTGCTTAACTGCTTGATTTGAACTTCCTTCCCTCTGTATCCCATTGGAATTTTCTTTGCTGCAGCTTGTGGCTGTTGGTTCTTTGAAAATCATGATCCTGGCATCTCTGTAACCACAGACTGTAATCACTGGTTCCTCCTGTCCCCATGCATGGCCTCCTTAACCTTCTTTTTCCAGGCTGGACAAACCCAGCTCTGTCAGCTGCTCCTTTAGGAGCCTTAACCGTCTTAGTAGCCATTCTCTGAACTTTCTTCAGTTTGTCAGTGTCCATGGGGAGGGGAGAAACTGGGCACACCAGAACCTGAATACTGGATGAATACCAAGCAGAGGAGAAGGGTTGCTCCCCTTGACCTCCTGAGATGCTCTTGGTAACACAGCCCTGGCTGTGGTTGGCTGTTATCACTGGAAGGGGATGCGCTGCTGGCTCATCTTCAACTCGTTACTGCTAATCCAGGCCTTTTTCTGCAAGACTGCTCTCTAGACGGTCGGTGCCCAGCCTGTACTGGTGCATGGCATCATTCTGTCTCGGATGCACAACTTTGCATTTGCATTTGTTGATACTAATGAGCTTTTTTGTCAGCATATTTCTCCAGTTTGGCAAGACCTTTCCGAGTGGCAGTGGTACCCTCTAGTGTACGGATCCCTCTTCCCAGTTTGGTGTCATTTGCATCTTTAATTTATTTTTCGTTACATTTTGTAAAGTATGATTTACTGAGATGAGTTACAGATGAAAGATTAGTGCACAGAAATGCTATGGGATTTATCAAAAACCATGTCGTTTGCTAGAACTGTGTATTGAACACTGGTGCAGTGTGGTACAGGGTTATTTTATATCAACTAAGCCATCCTTTCTCATAGAGACATCTCCTGTGGAGCAAAGAAATGGTCAGGTTAAAAGGTTGTGCCCATAGGTAGGAAGTATTAAAGATTTGCTTGAATCTGGGTAGAATAAAGGTATCTAGTCTTTTGATGAGGTATATAGTTCAGTGCTTTTTTGATTCTTTGCACCTCTGAATCTGAAGGTCAAATTGGAGTTGGTAAAAGGCCTGTCCAGGGTTTATAGCTGTTCTTCTGAAAATGTTAGATAAAAGAAAGAGTGCGGTTTTTTTCCTCAAGAAAAAAAAAAATAAAATCCTAAGCTTTTAAGTGCTCCTTGAAGTATTTGTCTTGCTCACCTCCTACCATTTCTGCAGTACCTGTGCAGGGATTGTTTGAAGAAATACAAACCCAGGGTTTTGCTCAACACAATTTGTTTATATTCATATCTTTTAATATTTTTTTTCCCATTAAACAGAATGAGATGGACAGGAATAAAAAACCTATTACTGTTACCAGACTCCAGCCAGAGCTACGTACAGAAGTACAGCCCTATAATACCGGTGTAGAACCTCCCAAAAAGGATGCCTTTACTTCTACAGAAGATGAAGAGCTGCTAAATAAGAGATGGCTAGAGGAAGACAGACTTCATAGATTGGATGATGAGGTTGAATTAAGAAGTCGACTATTAAATAAAAGACTTAATGAAGATTTGGATGTTCCCAGTCGAAGGCATCGTGGATTTCCTAGCCAATCTGTAATTCCCATTAGGAAGCATCACAGACTTGATGAGGATCGTGATTTTGGTAGAAGATACTACAGAATGGACTATGATCCTGAGATAAGTGAAGAAATGGACCCTAGATTTAGATGTGAAAGCGCTTATGACAGAAAAACTCCTCGGGTTTTTTATGCTGAAAGGTATTCTTAATTCCATTTTCCCCTTTATTTCTGTAGTTCTTGTTGACGGCCACAGTGTGCTCTCATTGAAAATTAGACAGGTTTCACATGGGAAAGTAGGATTTTTGTGCTTACTTTAAAAAGGAACTTTGCAATAATTTTTAGAAAAAATATTTAAAAATTGAAGCAGTACCTGGGACTATACATTGTACGTTAGAGAGCATTTTATATATTATGGCAAAGCAAGGATACTAGAGAAATTTACCCGGAAAAAGAAACCCACGGTACATTTTTTATGACTAGTATTTTAACAGAAAACATTAGTATTTGAGAGCAAAGCCCTGCACTGGGAACCCAAAATTCCATGTATTTTCTTAGTCTGTTATAGCTGTAGCAAGTCAGGTTTTCAATTTGGATTCCAAAATTGGTTTGAGTTTCAATTTTTGGTGCGTGCTATTATGTAAATGTAAAAATATATTTTTAAAAAAATTCTCTTTTTTTACTGCATGTCTTGCTAAATGGCAGACTTCAAACATATGCATAGTTGAACCAAGTCCTGACGGTGTTAATAGATTCTAATCTCAGTCATTTCTACACAATTTGAATAAACATTTCAGAAAACCCAACCCAAACCAAAGAAGGTGGGTTTTGGTAGGAAAACTGCTATTATGTACTGTTCAATATGAAATGCTCTTTATAGTGTTAACTGATAAAACAGTTTGGTTACTTTGACAGAAATTGTTAATTTTTCTTTTCTAGCTCACTCATTTAAAAGAAAAATATCAAACAATCATAACCTTCCCAATCACTCCCAGTTTGGCCCTCTGGCCACCTCTAGTTATTCCATTGCAAGAACTGGTTGCTTTCAAAAAGGGATGGGTTGTGGTGTGAAATAGTACCAAATTTGAAACAGATGTGGTTTATACAGATAAATTAGAATTAAATAAAGGAGCATAAAGCAGTAAAGTTTCATGTAAATAAAATTTACAAAGGTGTTTGAAAGAGTGTTCATTTGTTCACTTTACAGATCTTGGGAACGCGAGTGTTGTAGATAGTTTCTTTTTTTTTTTTTTTTCCTACCTTTGTGTTAAGCCTGTTGCCAGAATTGTTTTACTGCAGTTGCTTCAGTGAAGAAAGCATCACTGTCTTTTTCCCTTGTTAGGCAAAATAACCTCTTCTTTATTCTAGAATTAACACTTCTATTAAAAACAGAAGGCAAATTGTACCACTCTCAACAGTGTTAAATATGACAATCATCTTTCTTTGTTAACGATCTTTTGAGTCATTGTTTACAGGGATAACTTTCTGGATAGTACTGCAAATTAATAACTAGGAAAAACAAACCCTAAAATGCTCTTCTACTGCAAAAGCGTTTTCTAAATGGAATGAAGTAATGCTGCTTTTCCAGTTTCAAATGCCAACAGAGTTAAAATAACTTCTCTACAAAAATAGCTTTTGGTATTATTTCTCACCCATTTTTTCCTTTTTTTTTTTTTTTTTTTTTTTTTAAATCGTAAAGGAATTAAGTAACTATGGAGAAAATGAAATGTCTGGGAGCATTTGGGAGATGCAGACTAAATAAATGGGTTATTTCAGAGTTTCAGATTGTGTGTTCAGATGTGCTTCTAAAAGCATGTATTTATTCATACAATGTTTCTGGAAAAGACTAGTAAATGGAAACAGCGGTTTAAGAGATGGCAGGAATGAGATTCAGAGAAGAGTACGTAAAATACAAAAATTGTTCCATCCTGTAGTGTAATATTGATAGAAATGAGCAAAGGAGGTTTTAGGGTAGGGTGGTCTTGTCCTACAGCTTTTCAGAAAGAAAAAGATTAGAAGCTTGACTTGGTGTCTAACAATGTCCATATTTTTGAGACTAACAGCAATGTTAATCCTCTGTGTTAATTAACACCCAGAGAGATAACGTTCTCTTTTTACTAGGTAGCTGTTTGCCTCTGTCTAACAATCGTACACAGTCTAATATTTAAATAAAAATGTCCATTTGATAAAGTTTGAGGGTTTACTTTGTTTCTCGAAGAATATATACAGAATTATATATGTAAAATATCAGCAACAACGGTGTTTGAACCAACAGTAGACAGTGTCACGTTGAATAGAAATATACTATTTTTTAATTATTCTAGAAAACCCTGATGGTGCTTATATAAATGGCTGTGAGCAATATATCACTGGGCAATTCGTTGCTTATTTGGAGAGGCCTCTGAAACAGTTTTAGTTCCACTTTTCTTTTTAAAGCAAGTACAGAAGATACTCTTATCTTTGTTATTGGCAAACCTGGTGCATCTTCTTAAAAGGAGTTGCTGGACTATCACCTGAATTGCCTGAACTTAAATTTGTACATAAAATTAAGGTTTGGGTTTTTTGGTGTGTATTTTCAACTTTGATGAATTTTTATTGAACATTTATTTTTTTTTTTAATTAAATGTGCTTTATAATCTCCTCCTTTTTTTTTTTTTTCCTTCACAAGGAGCTCCGCTAAACCTTTTATGAACTGTATTCAGTCTCTCTTCTAGAAGAAACACATCTTTTAGTTATGGACAGCCCAGCTTCTGAAGAGTTAGCATTTTTTTTTTTCTACATTTCAGTCAAAGTCAGCTTTTCCAGAACACATTTGATTCATGACAGCAACTAAATTCCTAAGGAGGGATGTTTTTATTTGCTGTATTGAAGTTGTTTGTGTTTTTAAACGGGCTTTATTAGAGATGCAGATATTTGTAATGGGACTTTTCAGAAAGGTTTGTGTTTTGACGGAGGCGCGAGGACTGTGGCATATTTCAGCAAACAGGAATGGTGATGGGAAAGTGAGAGGAAGTGCAAAATGTTTTGGTTCTTGATGAGTGGAACACTTTAGTCTATCCCCAGCGGCCGGATTTGTTCTTTAAATGGGTTACAACAGCTTCTTGATTGAATTGGGCCAACATGTCCAGGCCTGCCATGCTAAACTTGCTGCTTTTTACAAAAAAATTACCTCTTGAGCCCTAAGATTGGTTTCTTTGCTTCCTCCCCGCGTCCTTTCATCACACCAAGGACTGGGCTTTCTATTTCCTGACTGCGTTTCAGTCTTACGTGACCAGCCTTCCGAGAAGCAGATGGATCGTTATCAAAAAGATGATCTTGATCATGAAAGAGGATCGGGTTATGCCAAGAGGATGGATGTTGTTCTTTCATGTTGTTCTTGTGGGTTGTTAAGATGCCAAATCGATGTTTAATAACCTGCTTGCATCCTTTTGCCTTTGATTATTAGCTTTTATTTAAATTAGAGAATTGAGCAGAGCTGTGGATCTTTTTACGTAAAAGAATGAGACATTGGCTTTTTTTTTTTATGATTACCTAGTTTGGGGTTTTTTTGTTGTTTGCTGAATAGTTAGTCCATAGCTCTGTCCAGCTCTGGAAAATATATAGAATCATAGAATGGTTTGGGCTGGAAGGGACCTTAAAGATCACCCAGTTCCAACCCCCCTGCCATGTGCGGGGACACCTCCCACTAGACCAGGTTGCTCTAAGCCCCATATAACTTCGTTAGCATCTATTTGGTACTTTATTCTTCATTGAATATCTACATTTTATCAAGATAACTTGAAGTCCTTGTTAAAGAGTGGTTAATTTGCAAGGCAAGAAAAGCCTGTAAATTCAGCTACCCCAGATCTTTTCAGGAAAGGCTCCCTTGTGTCCATACAGTTTTCGGCACCTTTGGAATTATTTGAAGTTTCAATTATAGTTCTTCATATGGAGGTGATTCAAATTTTAGCTCCTGAATTTTTGTGTACGTGTCTCATATCTTGATCAAAAGCCACCTCTCTCTTTTGAGTGGTGTCACGTGCATAGTGAAGGGTAGGTTGTCATTAAAGAAGCTTTTAATACCCGAATTGACTGTTTCACCAGACTTGTCCAGTCTGTTGTAGACTTTGTTGGCTAGGAGCAGCAATAATAAGGAGCAGCAAGATCTGTTTAAGTCTATGCAGTCTGAATCCTGAATGCTCTTCAGCTCTCAAAACCCTTAACTCAATAGTTAAAGGTTGGATGAAAGCGGGCTTGGGAATTCGCATTCCAGAGCGAGCGCTGTCTTCACAATCCTGGCAAAGCGAATTATTTCTAGAAATTTTGGTTGGTATTTTCAGAACTGGTCCTGCCGTCCAGTGTGCAATCAGGCCGAGGATCCATTTGCATGGAACTGCTGGACCTTCTGTTTTAGTTTGGATGTTTTCAGGCAAGCACAGCTGAATGTTTTCTATTTCTTTAAGGCCCTATCTGGATGGAATAGTAAGAGATCTACCTGCAGACTATGAAGATGAATTCAAGGAGAGAACACGAGTGCAGCAGATCTCCAGAACTGGAAATTCTAGGTGTGGTACACAGTGTATTTTTTTTTTCTGATAATTGCACTGCAAAATCACGATGAAAGGAAAATGTTTATTTAAAATCCGTGATACGTTGTCTGAAATGGCTGATAGTTTTTCCTCCAGCTGGGATGTAGTAGAACAAGGGAAATGTGTTTCCTTTGAGAGCAGCTCTTGAAGCTTGCCTGCTGGTTTTTTTTTTGAAACAGCAGATCACCCGTTCTCCAGTGTGAAGGCTTTCAATGATTAGAATAACACGGAATCCCTTTTTTTTAATATTAAAATTACTTTTTTTTTTTTCCCCTTTTCTCTTGGTTTTGCAAGTCCTGAAGTGATGTAGGAGGATGAGGCAAGAGCAGAACACTTGTAAAGCCCTTACCTGAACTCTTGACTGGCACCACTCAGTCTGTCAGTGCTGTTGAAATGCTCAACTGAGTCCGTGTTTCTGATGCCGTCAGAAACCGCAGGCGGACGAGAACTGTGAGAAACGCCTTTTTTACCAGGCGGTTTCTTCTGCTTGTCATATTTGTCTGAATTTTAGGAGAGCTGTTTTTCTTAAATGCATCGCATAGCCATGTAAGTGCATCTATCGTGTTTCACACAGACTGCAAGTACATTCTCGAGTTTGATCTTTCCATTTTCTTTTCTGTCTTTGCCAGAAATCAGGTACAAATTAGTTCTTCGGCTCATGAACAGGCCAAGTCTGCAGCTGAAATGCCGTATGCAACAGGCCTTGTTCTTGGTATGTATAAAAACCCAACTAATGACACCGAGTTAGCCTTTCTTTGCATATTTTATTTTCCTTTGGGAATAATTAAAAACTAGAAAAATTAGCTTTTTCTTTGCGCTAATTGTCCCCAGGACCGGTAAATAAATATTGTTTACAGAGAAAAAAATAAAAATTAAAAACATGTTTCTTTTCCCCCTTAGCATAACTGGCCTTTCTAATTAATTTTGAAGAGCCCAAGTTTCTTCTTAGATCCCATTAACAGTTTAAGGTCCAGATACTTTCTTAAGTTTTTTTGCAAAATGAAGTATAAGAGAAATATGTACCTCTGTATTGTTAAAGGCATGGTGTAGAATTTTAATTGCAGAAATATGGGAAATGGTACTGTTCACAACCTTGTGCAAGAACAAACGATTCTGAGCAACTCTATTATGAGCATCTCTGACTGCTTAAATGTAGCTGTCGCATTTAGCAGGGGACTTCATTGTTGAGCATAGTAGAGAGAAATTCTGTTAAAAACAGCATTCCTAGCTCAATTCAGAAAAATTGTAAGGCGAGAATAAAAGAACTGTAGTAGTTCTACAGATCGGAGCCTTTGAAGACAAGCTAGGGTTGAACTGTGGAAAAATTGTCGAACAGTTGTCAGAATAATTTCTGTGTATTTTTACATTTGAACTTGCCCTGCCACATATCACACTGAAGATCAGGTAATTTTTTGGAACTGTTTAAAGGCAACATTAAAACAGTGGTCTTAGAACGCTCAGTCTCTCTGATCTGTTCAGTCATCTCTTGCACTAACTTGAGTACACAAAGTTGTGAATTTGTACTCCTAGCGGTCCTGGTTCGGAGAATATCGTTAACTATTTCGTATAAAGATTTAGTAAATTAAAACCTGAAACTTGTGGAAATGAGAAGTGATTCCAGAATCCCCAAAAATCACAAAACATGAGGTTTGCAACATTTTGGTCACTTTACAGTCCCATCACAATAATTGAATGAAAAAATACTCTGCCAGTTGTGCATCGTGGTTAGGGTTTTGTGGTTTGGTTGATTGGTGTTTTCTGGGAGGGGCGGGAGGTTTTTTGCTTTTTTATTTGGTTGGTTTTTTTGTTTTAATTTCATTGCAGCTTCCTTCACTTTATTGTTCAGGTCTCCTTCACTGAAGATTCATAGTGACTTTGTGAATGGAAACATGTTAGGTGTTCTTGTGTGTGATGGTCCTACTACACAGAACGTGATGATGATGGTTTGGTTTGGTTTTAAAATAATAAAAGACTCCACGTTTATTGTGGAGGAACTACCACAAGTGAAAGTTTTTTGGGTTCCATAAAATCCACGAGGTGTTATCACTGTTTCCTTTTACACATACTTATCTGCCAATACTTTGTTTATTCTTAATAGTCATGGGAACCATCCTAAAAGTGGAGCAATTTGCTCTCCTCCCTGTGGGTTTTACTTTCTTCAGTTTTAACTTTCATTTTGATCCAGAGCAATGCCTCATAATTTTGGAATGCCATAGTGTATCTTCCTCAGTTGAGCATTAGGGAAAAAAAATATAAAATTTAAGTCACTTTTTTTAGTTGCTGTTGTATTGCATAGGTTTGAAATTTGTAGCTTCCTGACTACACAAAACCAGACAAACTTAGAAAATAATAATGAAAATTTTAGTAGTTTTGATCATCATATACCAAACAAACTGTATAAAAACTAGATAGACTTTTTTTTCTCGGTAAAGATCAGTGGTTTTATGCATGTTCTCAGACTGTATACTCTGCTGTGTTTCGTGTTTTGAATTAACTGAAATGCAATGGTTTTATCCATTATCTTTTATGTATTTTGTGGAGTATTTACGCAAATGTGTGGACATTTCCATTAGGCGGTCAGGACCGAGAACTTCTCCAAAGGAAAAAAGAGAAATACAGGCAAGAACTGATAGAACAGATGGCTGAGCAACAGCGAAATAAGAGACGGTAATGGAAAGTTACTACATTTTTAAAAGATAATGGCTGAAATTTAAAGGAATTTTGTTAATTCAATGTGGTAAGAATAATTTTCATAACTAAGGAATTCCAGCTGACTAGGTAATATTGCATACAATTCAACTTGTTGGCATGAGAACTTTAGTTTTTAGTAAACAAAATCACCAGGTTTCAATGGAACAAAGGAAAAAACAGATTTATTTTTTTTTCATTTTTAAAAAACTGTTTTTAGTTTCCTAAGGGTAAAGAAGCTCTAACTAAAGTTATCTCTTTTGCTGGTAGAGGATTATCTAATTACTTTGCAAAATTGAAAATGTATCTTGTTTTGTCCTCCAATTTAGGAGAGTAACCTTTTACTTTCAACGCACTTGACCATCTGGCTTATGCAGAAAGTAAAACATAAATTTCTTGCTTATCTTTTAGTGGCTGCCTGCTGAATGATAGTATGGGTGCAGAAAAACACACACTGATATTAGTGAAGGGATAAGGAATTAAAAATAAATTACTATTGTCAGTTTGACTGTGATGAAAAATCGTACATGCTGAACTAGCCTAAGCCCTGAAATTACAGTTTAGTACTTATTGCTGTACTTTTGATTCATTCATTTCAATATGTTTATTATAAACTTCTTGCTGCAACGTGAATAAAGATCAGTTTTTAAGGAATGTCCTGAAAGGCTTTTATGGTAGTTGAATTTTTATTAGGCAGAATAGATGATCACCAGATACTTCTTGAGAGTTCTGGTTATTAACAAATAATATACAGTATCCTTCTTTCTTGACTCTAGAAGAAATCAAGTGGAATCATGTCTTCTGTTACCCTATTTTTTGAGAGTTATTTTAACTACAGTGTTGTGATGTTTGTGCTTTGAAAGAATGAGTATAGTTGTTACTGCTTTCTGATTTGGTAATTTATTTATTTTTTTAAAAAACAAAAACAGTGAGAAAGAACTTGAGCTCTCAGTTGCTGCTTCTGGAGCTCAAGACCCAGAAAAGAAGGTAAAGAATTTGGCTTTTCTTTCACTTATATAGACTTTTGCTTTTAATTCCGTGTACACTGTGGTTGCTCAGTCACAAAACTCTGTAGGGCTTTTATAGGTTGATAAATGTGGTTTTTTTCCTAATAGGTCATTAGCATAGAATAAAATTGAAGCCAAGGATGATAAGGTCGTAACTCATTACACATGCTTTCAGCTTAAGAGGAAAATATTTTCATGGAAGTTATCGAACATTTTCCTTTGCCGTGACCGAGTGGAAATTTTGTACAAGCAGTGGGTATCATGGAAAAAAATACTTTCCAGTGGTAGCCAGTACACACACACGTTGCTACCTTTGGGAATGGAAAGTATGCTCTAGAATATTTTTGCTCTTTTTCACTTAAAAAAAAGAAATCTGGTTGTTTTGCAGTTGAGTTGACCTCATTGGAGCAATTTGTAATTACAAATTTGTAATTGTTTTTGAAACTATCAAATGTAGTATTTTTTCTAGGATTTTATAAAAAGCAAGATGCTTAATATTGTGTTGCTTATAAGACTTAATACAGAGTTACTGCTGTCTCCACTTCCTTAGTGAGGTGATTATTGTACCGAGAATTTTAATTAGCATATATGAAAGAGCAGATTGTCAGGGTTAGTAACATTAGTACCAAACCAACTGTCACAGAACTGGTACGATTTGCACGTGTGTTTGTGAAGTGCCCAAAGCCGTCGCATCTTGGGTGCACTCGAGATCAGCTGCTGGAGACGTAGGATGGGTAACTTTCTCAAGGAAGATCAAACTGGTTATTAATTTAACAGATTACCAGTTTAAATTATCATCGGTGCCATTTCTGGAAGGCTCAGCAGAGGTGGAAGGAGTTCCAGAAAATGAAGATGTATAATTAGCTGTAAGATGCTGTCCGCCAGCACGTGAGGCAGGAGGCTGAGAACGCATGCAGATAAGCAACGAAGCTGAACCAAAATTCTTACTCCTAAACGGGGAGGGAGAACACTGACCAGTGGCCTGGCTGCGTGTTCCTGCCCTCTCTGCTTGAAGTATCTCTCCTGCTCGTTCAATCCCTTTTGTTAAACAATTCAGCTTAGTTAAGTGGCAAAAATCTGTGTCTCTTTTGCTAATTTCATTAGCTTAGAGAGGTCAGTTGGCTAATCAGGGATTCAGATGGTGAAAGGGAGAGGGATGGAGCGTACAGCTGGGAGCCAGGCAGGAAAAGAGGGAAGAACGGAGCAGAGGATGCTGGCTCTTTCAGCACAGCGGGCTGTAAGGTCAGTATAAACAGGTTTGTTTCATCAAAGCTGAGGAGGCAGGAGCACGCTGTGCTGAAGCACTCTATAGACCCTATGCATCTCAGCCGGAGACTGAGATGCACTGTTGTAGGAACAAAATTATATCCAGAGCAAGTCCAGGGCATGTATAATGTTTTAAAACCATTAATTTTGCTGAAAGCCTTCAATTAAGTAGAATTGCTGCGTTCATTAAGCTGCAGTCACTGTTAGCTTTAAGTTGCCTCTCGGGGAGGGATTCTAATTAGCTAGATTTCTTGATTAATTACAGGTTGGTAAAATAGCAATGCCTGATTAAGAATCTATAAATGTAGCCTGTTGTATATAGTGCTTGTTTGAAAAAAAACAATCCCCAGGATGAAGCGAGTACCGTAGTCACATCTGAAATGAGCTACAGAACTGAAATCTGGGGCGCTTTGGGAACAGTTCACATCAAACTTATTAGTGACAAAGGCTGTTTTCAGTGTTCTCCTGCTCAAAAAAACTGGATTTGAAAAGACAAGTTAAAAAAAAAAAGTCTGTAGACTGCTTTATAATTCTCAATTGCTGTGGCTCATTTCTATTGTCTAATTTTTTATTCACATCTAGAAATTTGAAGTTAAACTTTATAAATAAATATTTGCGTCTGGTAGGTTTTGAGAATCTTTTGAGAATCTTAATGCTGTAGTTTATGATTGGTGAGTACTAACTGCCTTGTATATACTGTCTTGCAGCTAAGTGATGAGGAGGTAAAGATTTAATATTTTGCTGGAATACTTCTCTATTATAGGGTATATGGTTTGCTGTTAGAGAATTAATATTTAGTTGTTTGCTGGTATTACTTTCTCTGAATGCATGTTAATCGAAGGGCTACAACGTTAGGATGAGTAAATTCGGAAAGAAAATCTGGTTTACTTACACAATGTATGATTTTTTTTTTTCTGGTCTTCTATTATATTGACTCGTTTAAATGAACATTAAAATATTTATGCGTAGCAGTTGATACAAGGGCTTTCTGGGTGTGATAGGATAGTTCTGAAACTAACCGACTTGCATGCCTTTGCCTTACCTGCATGTTGCCTTTGACCTTTTTCTGAGGCTGCCAGTTATCAATAAACATTTGACGCTTCAAAACAAAACAAACCAAAAACCCTTCAAAATTTTGCAATTGTTATGGTTGCAAAAGCTAATAAAATCAAAGGAATCAAAAAAATGAAATAACAGTATTGCAAGGAAATGTTTATTGGAAAAAGTCTCAGTGTGTGTTTGTTCTTCTTTTTACTGATTATGAGCTATTTTAGTTTTCGGGGTGAGGAGGTGTATTTTAGAAACTTTTCCTATGCATAATATGGTAATACTGTCAGTGTAAGAAACTGGTGGCTGTAGATAACCTGTATTACAGACAACTATGTAAATACTTTTTTAAAGTTCTGGGTAATACTAGAGCCATATACTTCCTGAAACCATGGCCATAGAGGCTGGATTTTGTAAATCTGAAAAACACGCTGGATTTCCTTGTAGTATTAGATTTCCAGGAATTCCTTGGGAGAAAAAAAAAAGCAATTACTAGAATTTGAAGAGTTAGTTGGGACACAGTGAAGTGTTTAACACAGCTTAAATGGAGGTTCAGAAGGTTTCCTGGTAATAACAAAGTAACTGCTTTTTTTTTTCTCTCCTTATATTTTTTGTCCTCTTTCAGCCAAATAGATTGAAGCAGTTTGGCTTGACAGCCAGAGCTTCTGAAGAGAATGTACCTCCTGAAAGGCCTAGGGTGGCTTTCCAAACTCCAGTGCCTGTCCCTTCAGCCTCTCCAGTGAATGAAGACTTTCACAGGGGCCTGGCCAGCACTCTTGGTGAAATAGCAGCCCCCAGGTGCTTCGCCGTCATCTTCATTTTGCATGTGAAATAAGCTTGGTGCTGAGCATCTTATTACTACTTAGTGGGTGCTTGTGTAGAATCATAGAGTTGCCTGGGTTGGAAGGGACCTTTCAGATCATCGAGTCCAACAATCAACCTAACCCAGACAAAAACCGTCACTAAACCATGTCTCTAAGCACTATGTCTACCTGTCTTTTGAATACCTCCAGGGATGGTGCCTCAACCACTTCCCTGGGCAGCCCATTCCAATGCTCAATAACCCTTTCCGCGTAAAACTTGTTCCTGATATCCAACCTGAACCTCCCCGGGGGCAACTTGAGGCCGTTTCCTCTTGTCCCATGGCCTGTTCCTTGGGAGAAGAGACCGACCCCCCCTGGCTACCCCCTCCTTTCAGGGAGTTGGAGAGAGTGAGAAGGTCTCCCCTCAGCCTCCTTTTCTCCAGGCTGAACCCCCCATCTCAAAATCAAAGCATTTCAGACTGGAGAGCAAATCAGAGTCCAGAAAGAAAATATTTTTTTGATTTAAAAGTATGTTAAGCTAATGCAACAGATTCACAAACTTGTTCTGATTCTTCCTGCTGCAACTGGCTTCCAGGAAGAATATTACACCTGCACAGAGTAAAACTGCATGAACAGTAGAGTCTTACCTGGAAAAGCCACTTGAGAATTGGTATGGGACACAAGATACAACTGTAAGCAGAACTTAGAAAACCATTAAGAGCTAAAGAGAGCTGCTGGGTCACACCAGAACTGTAAGACAAAGATGGGTGGGGGGAAGAGGAAGGGGGAAAAAAATCGATTAGTGGTTCGATCAACATTTTCACAAAAGTGTAAGAACTTCCCCACCCCTCAGACCATCGTCAACAGCAAACAGAGATCTGAACATCCAAAACAGATGTTATAATTATGCTCTTACCTATATGAAATACTATAGTAATTAAACTTTATTTGTGATTTAGAACAAGCATCTTTTTCTCCAGAACATCATACTATATGATTGGAAACGTCTGTATTACTGGAGAATAACAGCTTCAAACCAACCTTGATTTACACTGTTGTACTCTGAATCATTATGCCTGTCTACCCAGCTGGGCTGCTCTCCTCAGTGAGAGCAGCAAATAAGATTTTTTACTGTCCAATGGCTTTTACCAACACTTTTAGAAGAAAAGAGAAAAACAAACAACTCTGAAATGTTTACAATCATCTTTTAAATAAATATTTTGGCAAACCAAAGCAGTTAAAGCCAAACAGTGCATCTTACTGTGCGAGTTTGTGAGGTGCAGACGGTAGCTTTTGGAAGAACAGAAAAGATGCCATTTTTATTACTGAACTATTTTAGCTTTAGTCTTCTTTAGAAAATCAGGTATGTCATAAGCAGCTGAATTAATGCTACCCAGTTCCCCACATACCCTTCTTTAGTCTCCTCTATTCTCAGCACCTACTACGAGAGGTAGCTCTGTCAAGAGATCTGTGTCCTGACTTCTCCACGTGCCCTCTACCTGTCTGACTGAGCCAGTGGCGAGGAAGACATCCACGTGCCAACTGGACAGCCAGTACATGCCAGCTGTGCCAACTGGGAAGCACGCATAAGCAATTAAGTCATAATTGCCTTCTGGAAGAGATGATCTATTTAATTTTCATTCCTCTAGTCACTGATTGACAAGATACTTTGGAAGCTTCTATCTTTGTGATCTTCAAAACGTTAATAGAGAGCCCTGAAGCCAAAGGAGTATATCACAAACATCTCTCCCTCAAGAGATGAGGAGAAGCCACCCTCCTCCTCCTCACACCCACATATACAAAGTCCCTTAAGATTAAATGAATTATCTCAGTTTCACTCATGCAAGTTTGGAATAAAACACTAACTGAAATAATTAGAATTTTCAGGATTTGCACTTGTGGCATTAGGCATGAATCTGTCCAGCTCTTTGTAGCCTGACAGGCTCACAAATACAGAATATAAATCCTGAGAACGGTTGTTTATATACACACAGATGCTCTGCTCGCCCAGTGACTCAATCTAACAGATGCCAGAAATCTTGACTGTCTGCAATCCTCTTCAGCTGGAGCCTGAGACCCAGCCCATTCAGGATGAAAACACGTAAGAGACTTCCAGCAGCAGAGGACGCGACTTTGGCAGGTCACAAATCAGTTCACCACAAAGGTCCTCTTTCTGTCTCGGGATAGCTAAGCTTTTGCTTGTTATAACATTTCACTTCTGCATTTATCTGCCCCTCACTGGCCAGATGATCAACAATAGCCCAACACAGAACAGATATGGAAGAGGCCAGAACAGCTATTTTTTTCCCCCTTATGCCACATTTAAGATGTTTTTCAAGAATCCCAAAGGAGGAAAGAAAGAAGCTTCAAGCAACATTTCACTGTTCTGTAAAGTTAACCTGAAAGGAGAATGCCAGGGAAAGGGGGTCAGTCTTGCCTACTGAGTAAGACGGAGCTCATTTGCATGCAAAGACATTATTTTATCTTAAAAACTGCTAACACTGAAGAAAGCCATACAAGTACACACGGAGTGAAGAAGATATTCTTACCTAAGAAGGAGCTTTTCTATAGGATTCTGAGGGATGAAATGAAAATTCCTCAGGTCAAGGTTATGTTGAGTGAAGATTTTCCCAGAGGTTGATAAATCAAACATAGCTTCTCCAGGGTGGTGGTCAGGTATAGCATCAGCTATTACTGAAAACTTCTTTATAAACGCTCTGTAAAATGCAAAATTGCTTTTAGGAATTTAAACATGGAGAGGCCCATTGTCTGGGTGAGACAGTTATTTCCAGATGAACACATTGGCCTTATGCGAATGCTGAATTGTTAAAATACAGTAGCGTCCAAGAAAAATCCACCCAAATCCAAAAGATTATAAAAATGGTTCCCAATAAATATATTAACAACAAATGATAAAAAAAGAGATTACAAAAAAAAAAAAAAAAGGCTAGAAAAGCAAAGAACTAGATTTAATTGGTTTTGGAGTTGGAAGGACCTGTGCTCTTCTGAGAGGTCTTCATCTCCACGGGCATTCTCCTCATCGTCTCCATCTAAAGAATCGGTTTCCCTTCTTTGTATGTCTTCCTGTAACTGCTTCTCTAGTTCATCTACCCTGAAATAACAGCAGCAGCAGAACACATGATCACCATTTACTATTGACAAGAGAAGAAAACAAAATTTAAGCTGTGAATGTGAATCAAGGAGTCAGTAGCCAATTATGCACGGCAAGAGCATGTGAGACTTCGCATCCGGGCAGAAAGCAAGTGCCTGCCTATTCCAAGGCAGAAAGGGGATGTTTCCCAAAGCCTAAGGAATTTCCACCAGCACATCCAACTGCTAGTTCATCACAGACAAATACACTCAACCAACTTCTGACAGAATTTTTTGCAATCGCACAAAACTTGCAATCTTCTGGATGGTTTGTTCTGTGGGTTTGTTTATTTTTAAACATCATCCCAGTATTTGATTTGTTAAATAGTATTAGTTCTAGGAGCATTCACTACTCCAGCCAGTCAGCCCATAGTTACAGGGTCAGATTCTTTAATAAAAGCAGTTAATCACACATATTGACCCATCACCACCACTTACCACAGATCACATCACACTTTCTACCCCCGTCATTAGTTCTGTTCACTCAGCTGTGTAACGACTCGGATACCAACAATCTACTCAACTTTGGAAACCAAAACTCAGCTACAAATGCCTTTGAAGCAACCAGAGCCGTCGGGCTACAGAAATACTTCTCCTTCACGCCTGAGCAGCAGCTGCCAGCTGGCTCAGTGACCGACAACGAAGGCATCAGTAAATTTAGTCTGGTTCTTAAGGGCTGGACAGATCTATCGCAAATCACTCATTATTGCTGGGAAGGAGCCCGTCGTTCGGCTTTTCCAGTGAAGCTGCACTTGTGTGTCTGTCAGATGTAAGGCTGGTGGCATCAGCTGGCAAAGCTTAGCTTGCTCCTACCCAAACTCCATCCGCTTCAGGGAGACAAGGTAAATCTAAGCTTCGGCAACTCCATCCCCAAATTTGCAAAGCAGCTCGAAGAAACAAACCTTTTAGATTCTGCTTTCTCCTTCAAGAGATTTTCTAAGCTGTTCACATACGACACCTGGCTAACAACGGGAGGCTTAGAAAGCTGTAATGAAATAGTAAGAAATTAGAAAAGAAATTAGAAAAATACCACAAGCTATCAATTAATTCAGTTAGACAATAAACATAATCAAAATAGAAACCTCTTCCCGTTTTAATGACAACATACCAAACAACACAAAGAAACTCTTAACCACTAGCAGAACTAGTTTGTTTTTCAGCAGCCAGTGTTTTATCCAGCTAGTAGCAGACAACACAGATTTGAAACCTTTTATGGCCATGATTCAGTTCTTTGGTCAAGAAGTGCCTTTGTGACACCACCTTCTATAAACTGCAAGCCTCTTACTAGTAACAAAGCTTCTTCCATGAGCTCCTTCATTTTAGGAGAGCACAATTCAATAAGAGCATACCCTCTCCTTTGGGATTTTCTATTACCCAAAGGTAACAGAAGTTAATATAAGAAGTTAGTGTCCACCAGGTAATAAAAGAAAAGCCACTTAATACAGCATTAATTTTTCGTATTCAGAGATATCTGGCAAATATAACAGGCAGCACGTCTTAGGGAAGTCTTGCGGGAAACCTCTATTTCATAATCTAGTTAGTATGTCTAACACTGTTTTTGTATACCTAAATAACTGAGGAATCAAGACTTTATTCCAATGTGCACATATGCCCCTTCTTCCAAGACAAGAGAAGAATGCTAGTATACACAAAAGACATGGCAATGGAAATTTTGGGATAGTTTTTAACTGTTTTGTATTACTTAGTCATTCATTATGCAGAAATAGAATAGGCAAACATTGTGGTCACATACATGTTCCACAAACATTTGGTCTAGGCTGCCTGTGTTTATCAGTCTTAATAATTAATTACGTAGACGTGTTGGTTAAGATTGTGGAACACGTACGTAACCACACAAGTCTGATTTATAACTTGGTTGCATAAGGAATTGTAAGGAGAGATAAAATAATGACGGCTGTTCAACATCTGCCTAGGGAGATAGGAACTCAGTCAACAAATAAACAGTTTCAGAGATTTAAGAACAGGAGGAGAGGAAGACAAGAGTACTTAAGCAGGGATTCTGCTGTTTGGTTTCTACTGTAGAAGATCGCTGTGGGCTGACCCCCGACAGCAGCTAAGCACCACACAGCTTGTTCGCTTCCTGACCCAGTGATGCAGGAGAGTGAATAAGAAGAGCAAAAGCAAGAAAACTCGTGGATAGAGATAAAAACAGTGTAATTAGGGAAGGAAGAGGGGATAAAGGGGGAAAACAAAAAGTGGTGCAATCACTCAGCATCTCCCACACGCACAAGGATGCCCAGCTATACTCTGAATAACAGCTCAGTAACAAGCCAGACCAACTCCCCCTGCTCCGTGTTTATGAGCATGACACTATGTGGCATGGAATATATAATATCCCTTTGGATATCCGGGCTCAGCTGCCCGGGTTGTGTCCTCTCCCAACTTTGTGTCCACTCCGGACTACTTGCTGCATGGGCAGAGTGAGAAGAAGAGAAAGTCTTGATGCTGTGCAAGTACTGCTGTGCCGTAGCCAGAAGACCCAGTCTCTTAACTGTTTTTGTCCAAAACACACAGCACCATACAGCTGCTATGAAGAAAATTAACTTCCGCCCAGAAAGACTCAGTACAAGATCTTTTTATTTAAATGCAGCCACTTCCAACCTGTACCAGCTTTGTCAGGAATGTCACGCTAAGTCATATTGCAGGACTTTCCCAATTAAAACATTATTTTTACAATAAAACTTAAAAACTCATTGGACAAGCTGATACTGAACAAACAGGCTAATTTTTAAAAACACAGATCGATTAATCACCAGAATGTCCTGTAAACTGGGATTCAAACACTTCATTTGACCCTTGTGAGGAGTATAGAATCATAGAATGGTTAGAGTTGGAAAGGACCTTAAAAATCATCCAGTTCCAACCCCCCTGCCCTGGGCAGGGACACCTCCCACCAGACCAGGTTGCTCCAAGCCCCATCCAGCC
>JAOXJK010000012.1:124477864-124488061 GCA_025774025.1 Xenus cinereus
CTCACCACCCTCACAGCAAAGAATTTCTTCCTGAGATCTCATCTAAATCTCCCCTCTTTCAGTTTAAAACCCTTCCCCCTCGTCCTATGGCTCCATTCCCTGATAAAGGCTCTCTCCCCAGCATGAACACCTGGAGATGTTCTGCATTCAGTATTTGGGATATATTCCAGCATCATGGTTCTATTTCCACTTGGGATTCACTGCTGTTATGAGGCCACTGACAAAACTTCTGATCTCTTCCCTGCTGTTTTCCTGTAGCACGTTGCCGTCTTGAAGATTTTTGCTTAAGCACTAAAAAAATTTCTACATTAATTGTAACTCACTGAGGCTCTCTGTGCCTGCCAAGAATTGGGGGAAATTGGATTAAATAATCTCAGAGGTCCCATCATCTCTTGTTCTATCAAACCTACTGCTACAAAGTAAGATTAAGGTTGTCATTGTTAAGATCTCAAACTATTTAGCCTCCGAATCCCAAGTGAGATTGTGTTAAAGATCCTAAATTAACATATCACTGATCTTCACACAACTAAAGACCATATAAATAAAAAGACAAATCAGATATAAGAAAAGATAAAATCTTGAGGCATGTAATGAGACAACAAATATAGTAGAGCAGAAAATTGAACTGATTCTTAAAAGCTATCAGGACACAAATTGTAGATTATTCTGGATTAGATGCTGTTAGATACAGTGTAATTTCTTTTGGGCTATAAAGTCTTAAACTTCGATCTGCCAAAGGAGGTATTGGAATAATAAACCATTATGAGCCAGTAGAGGCCAGACCAGTGTCATTTGTGCAAGGAACCAATTCTGACTCTTTAATTTCCCGAGGACAAGAGGGCATTCACCCTGGCTTTCTCAGCAACATGAAACTTGAGAAAATTTCAAATAAAAAAAAAATTATAAACAGAATAGCAAGTAAATAAAAAGAAGAATCAAAGAAACTATTAAAATGAGCTAACGAAGTATGGGCTGGATAAGCAAACAATGAGGAGCACTGAAAACAGGCCTAAAGCAGGTGACACCCAGAAGCAAATGCTATGAACTAGTTGACAGACACAGGAGAAGTAATAACGCAGCAGTTCAACACTAAGACTATCAGATATGAAAACAAGTAGTGTTTCACCTCAGTGTTGTTAGGGCAGGGGGAAAAAAACCCCTCATACTTGGTATAATGTGATTTTCAGATGTGATTTCTTGTTATTCTGCTCTATGATGTATATGTGTAACGTATTACTCGGAATAGTAGAGCTTTGTTCCAGGAAACTTCAGAGTTATAAGAGGAAGGGAAAGACAGTTACCAAATACGCAAGATAATCTTCATAAGGAGATTAGGATTCAGAGAAACACATGATGAAAGTTCACCATCAACCACAGAGTCTTAAATCTGTTACGACTGTTGCCGTATTTCAGCATTTTGTGGAAAAAGCTTCAGATGTAATTACAAATAGCAAAGTCTGCCTATCAATAGCATTCTTCTGTTACAAAAAGAAAATGACCAAAAAAAAAAATCAGATAGGACTTCTCAAAAAATCCAACATTTTAAAATTAAATCAAGGTACAGTTTTGGGTTGGGTTTTTTTTGCTTATCTCCCATATGCTACTTCTAGTTTTTAACAGTTTATACTACTTTTGTGTTGTAAATGATATCTAGTATACCTAGCACCTAATTTCTCATCGTGTTCCAAGAAAGTCTGCTTCTATTTAGTCCCCACATAACAGCTTTCTGTTCATGCCACCTATTAGACATCTAACAGTTTGAAATCAGTAAGTCATCTAGCTAAACTATTTTACAAATTATAAATATTAACAGTCGTCTTACGCGTGAGGGATTGTAGTTTTGAAAATATCCAGCATACAAGTGCAAGTTTTATCCCAGATTTCTAGGGTAAACTTTTCACCATTCAGGATGACAACATTCTCCAAACAGTTTGTACCAGACCGTGCCAGTTGCTCGTTGTCTGGAAAAGACAAAACAGGGCATTTGTTTATTCACATTCAACACAGTGAAACGTTAAATGTCGTTTAACAGAAACTGGTTCGGTCCTACCTTGCTGCACGCACCAGTACAGCTGTGCAAATATATCGTCCAAGAGAACATCGCTAAGTACTTCTAAATACTGCGTGAATACATCGCAGATCGCGTAAAGTGCGTGGTTGCAAGTAGTCGTCATCCATTCGGCTTTCTAGGATGGGGGAAAAAAAAAAAAAGTTACAATTTGGTTTAAGGTGAAACTTTGAGGATACACATCCCTGCATCCCTACACATCCCTCAGTTTGCATTGTTTTATATTGACATGCAATTCCTTTCTCCATCTCGACACCCCCAAAACTTGGAGCCCCAACTTTTGCTTTGCTAACCAGCAGGTTTAAAAAAAAAACCTACAGAAACAGACAAACTGTTCCTGGAGGCCAGATTAAAGGACTGACAAGGACTTTCCACCACGAAACACCGAGTTTGACACAAAACTTAGCGTCTAACCCTACCTCAATACTTTAACAAGCTAAGTTTTCTGTGTTTCTTCCAAATATTTTCCAGGGAATAAGAATTTAGAAAGTGAGACGTGTCTCCTTCTACAAATAGTCAGTCAGAGCCTCCCCAACAGTTGACAATTTTGATCAAACTCCTAATATTAATAATTTACACATAATTTACATTAGCAAGCCCATTTCTCTTCCACTTCCTTGTCAGGACAGTACTTGCTCCTGGTTTGGCAGGTCAAAACCTGTTTGGCTGGTCAAAAGGCTGCAGTGAAAGCACAACACTGGTTTTTAAGGGTTTTCTTCAGTTTGTGGTTTAGTTTTGGGGTTTCTTTCCTAGTCATCAACAAGTTTTGTAACTAGGAGAACTTATTTCCTTTAGTTGTGGCTTCACTGCTGATTACAAGCCTCATTCCATGGAGCGTGTTGAGGTTTAACTTCATTATTTTGAGGTTTGCCTTACGTGACTTGATAAATTATATTGCTAACCAGGTTTTCTATTGTAACTATCGATCCCGTGTAGACTTTCTTCCCTCCCTTTTCTCACCTCAGTCTGCTGTTCTGGCAGCTTCATGTTGTCAAATATCCTGAAGACAATCCGAAACAAATCTTGCCACCAGTGCTTTTCGTAAGTATGGCCGTAGGTCTTCATTATTTCAAACATTACCGTTAAGCCCCTGAAATGAACAAAGAACAGCACACATTAAGAGTTACAAAAAGAAATGACGAGACCAAATACGTCCAACTGCAAAAGCAATAACAAACTCAAATACTGTTGAGAACATTGTACATTGATCCGATGTGGATCGGTCACACTAGTACACCAAAACGAAGTAGAAAACCAGCTTGGTTAAAAAGCACTTAGAAGTCACAGGCAATAAGCCAGAAATACTTTTGAAAATTGTGGTAAGTTCAAATTAAAAGAGGAAAATAACTTATTTAGAAAGGACCACAAAAATAAAGGAACAAGGATTTCCAGGTAAGAAATACAGAGGTCTAGAAACGAGTATTAATCTTCACCAGCTAAAGGGGAGTCCAGATGCACAGCTCACATGTAGATGTGTAAATTTAAAATTATTTGCATACAACCTCTCACATTTAGCATCAGAACTGCAACAGAATACACTTTATAAGGGGAAAGCCATACTGAAGGAAAAAAAAAGGCAGGATTTACATGATATCCTAGTACAGCTTTGCCTTTTCAACTGTTTCTGCAATCCTCAACCAGTTAATGAATCACGGTATAAAATCAGTTTTAAAATCCTCAAAGTAAGTGTAACGGGCAAGACCCAGGAAGGCAGGCGGGACCGGGGTCAGGAGTTTTAATTAAAACGAGAAAAAGACTCTAACAGAATTTTGCTGTTGGGAGCCCACTAAAACAAAACCTACTCATTGCATGGAACATTTTACATTTCTTTTAAACAGAGCAAAATGTGAAAAAGCTATTAATCCAATGTAATATCTTATTTAAAAAAAATTGGGGGGGGGTGGGGTGGGGCAGAATTTAATGCATATTGACCATTTAGGGGTTGACCTTCTATGTTAAAATGATGTTTATTTGTTTTATGTCAGGAAAGTTGACTTTTACATTTTACTGTGTTTAAACTGCCTCCATCGCATCTGACTGGAAGTTGACTTGAGCTGTTTTAAATAGTTTGCAGGTTCCTTAACAAACAGAAAACAGTCACTATATTTTGATTTTTTAAGCTTTAATTTATTTTCAGATGAACTGTTTAAATAGTTTCTTACCTTTGTGATTTCATGGCTACTCATCCTAAACAGGCACTATTTGGCTATTTCACAAAATGTAATACTTATCTATTTAACATAATGCAATCACAACCACGTAACTTCATTATTTATAATGGAAAATAGAAATTTGATATGTAAAGAACAGAGACTTAATTTCTGCATCCCAGCATCTATTCAAAAGGTGTTTTTAAAAAGTCTGGTATTCCCAAAGTGATATCACCTCAATTAAATGCGCAAGTCATTTTCAGATGGTTACGTTCACTAACAAAGTTGTTTGTATTTTAAAAGTGTAAAGTAAGCCTTTTAAAATTTGAATTACAAATACTGATTGTTACCTGGTTCTTACATCTAATTTGCATCTATTGATGATACAGGACAACTCAAAGAGAATCGGGAACCATCCTCGTACCCACACTCTGTCTTCGGGAGCTACATTCATATCATCACTTGTGTATTCCTTGAATGCCTTTAGAAGAAAAATGGGGTTATACAGAGTTGTAAGAGTAAGTTTCTTCAAAATAAAACACAGTTTGGACCGTAAATAACAATCTCTGCTGTACTAGTATTTACAACCTGATGCCTCAGGTGAGCTGGCAATCAAAATAACAACACTGAGAAGGTGAAATGTTTTTCAAAGTAATGCTCAGGATATTATGAAAAATAAACTGCAAAATAAACGAGATGTTACATTCAAGCATCACTTTTTGCTTGCAGTTCAGTCTGAGTCTCTTAATCACTTTTTATAGAGACAGCACTGTTAGTGCAGATCTACTGTAACGTTTTGAGGCTATCAAGCATTTTTGCTCATGCCGTTATCTGTTCTTCACAACCTTTCTCAGTAGAGAGCAGATCCTGAGATACGCTGATTTCCAGCAGCTCTCAGGAAAGCTGGCCACCAGCTGAACTGGGCGGATGGGGATGGGTGGTGGGGAATAAAAAAAAAAAAAAAAAATTGCTGATAATTTCAAAGCTTGTGTCATTGTATACTCCTATTGCTTCTGAGCAAAGTATGTTTCTCATTAATGCCTGAAACTTGAAGGCAAGCCAATAAGGTTAGGGTATTTTTTTTCTGTATAAAAGCCCTATTGATTAAAGTACTTACAATTTAGTTAATACAGACTATACCTGAGGTCTATCAGACACGTATTTTGCACAGTGGCGAATGAGGCGGATGGCTTCCATACTGGTATCCGGGAATGCTGCGTTGCAGGCAAATTCAGACAAGCACTTTACAGCATCCTGGAAAGAATCTATGGTTGCTGGGAAGTGTTTTTCAAACACAATTGCTGGGAGAAAAAGCGTGAAAAGAAGAAGAAGAAGAAAAAAAAGTGTCACGCTTTAAAAATCTATTAATTCTAATATGAAGTGATCATAACAGAAGTCAGGACTGACTGATTCATTGATTGGTGCTGTCAAATGCTTGAGTAGCAATAAAAACTCAACCAAATGAATGCTCAACCAAAAAAACCCAAACACCACCTAAAGGACATTCTGTTTTGACAGTAAATAACTGTCTAAAAAACTGAAGTAGCATCTAGTCTAAAGGAGAGAAATGTAACAGTTAAGCAAGAAGAGAGAAACAGGGTTAATGCTTAACACCAGTCCGTGTGATCAGAGCTTAAGAGGGCTACATAAAGCATGGGGTTATATCTACCAAAGACTTCCCTCAGCAATATGGTCCTGTTGCCTTGATTTTAAATAGTCAATTTTGAGAAAAAAAAAATCAACATTATTCATCAATGCTGAAAAAGTTCTAGGAATGTGCAGAGATTGAAACAGAATAAAGAGATTTCTTATGGCACTTAAAGCCTGAGATCTAGATGAGAATGGGTATAAGGGAGGAAAAGAAAATACAAAAATATCATTGTGCCACCTAGCTCAGCACTTTGTTTTAATCAGGGACATAGACAAGCACAATTCAGAAACAAGGAAAAAGATAAGCAAACAACACAATAGTAAAATGACTACTTTTTTTCTTTTTTTTCTGAGGGAAAAAAAAATAAATTCTTCACTTAAAATGAAAACGTACCCATTCAGTAAAATTACCTAAAGCTTGACTTGCTTTACTATAGAATGCTACAAAAAGATTTTTATTTTCATTTTAAAAAGGCAGAAAGGAAGACAGATAACTGTAATCCTTTTGAATTATTTTCTTTAAGCATTTTCCCAGAGGATCGGTTGAAAAGTGTAAAAACGCTGGTTCTAAAGCAGGAAGCAGGCTTTCCCGTGCAGGCTGTAGAGATAAAGAAAGCTTCTCAAGTCTCTGGGGTCACACACACTTTGACGACGTCCGAGTATCGTCAATACTCACTGACGATGTGTCCTGTGGTCTGGAAGGCGAGCTCCACTATACTCTCATCCTGATCCGAGGCCGCCAGATGAAAGACTGAAAAAATGTTTTTCCAGCCGGAACGAATGTTGGCAGCCTGGGAATTCACCATCTGGGCAATACACCGTACAACCATGTCTCGAATAGTAGGGGACCTAAATTAAGATAATAAACAGTAATTGTTTAAACTAAATTACATAATCAGTTAGAATAGTATAATTCTCCAGCAACCCATTTTACAAGAGCGATCTGGAACGTTAAATGCCAAAGTTGGTACTTATGATCCAAGGTGATTCAGTTAATTTTATGTTATTACCTGTTTCTCTTCATGATATGTTCAAAAGGTCTTAGGAAGTCCTTCTGGAATCGAAAATTAGCAAGCTCTCCTTTTTCTAAGAACTTCATTGATAATTGCCTTAAGGAGTCTACTGCAAAAATAGCCACATCTTCATTGGGATTGCAGCCAACCTGATAAAGCAGAACAGAAACGAGTAGTAAGCTTGCAGCAGAATTCTTACCGATTCAGCCCAAGTTGCCTTTACCTTTGGTAACAGAGAAGTAAGCAGTACTGGAAAATGAACAAAATTAAACAGTAGCCAATTCCCTAAACCACATCGTTAAGGCAGTTCAATAATCCCTAACCAATTCTAGCTATTTTCTACATTATATATCCTAGCACTTAAAACTTTCTAAAACTAAGCAAGCTGTCTAGAAAGACTTCAACAAGCTGTATTAAAAAGGCATGTCAAATATTCACCGTATAAATAGTCCATTTAGACTTGGAACAGAAAACAATGTCTTATCCCAAGCTTCACAGATCACCCCCAAAAATTAAAACACAGAACTAAAGGCAGCCAGTTCTAGATGCAGGTAATGATAAATAGGTGTACTCCTGCTTTTACATTTATTATATTGTGTCTCTCTGCCTTCTCACAGGCCTTTCCAGCTTTACAATGTTTGTGGTGTTTTGAGCTACTTATACACAAGGACAGAAAAACCAACACAATTCAGAGGAGCACGCGGTTTTCCAACAAATCCGTAAGTTTATTTGTATCAATAATGCAAGGAGTATGCAGTATAATAATATCATTAAGAGGGATACCTTATTAAAATGATCTCCAATAACTTCCCAGATTCTAGACCACTGTAGCCTTATCCGGCCCATGTTGTAGTAAGAAATCTCTACTATCTTCTGCAGGCTAAACATCCGGGGGTGGGTAGCAGAGAGGAGCTCATCCATAGACACAGCACAAAGCCAGCGAACGAAATCCACTGTTAAATGATCACAGATTTTAATGCAATGTTTTAAAGCAAAGTTGCTTTGTAGGTTACAGGGAGGGGGGGAAAAAAAAAAAAAACCTACCAATAGCGTTTCCATCCAACCTTGTAGATCCTGTAAATATTCTGTAAAGTGCAGTTTAAGACATTGTTATAATTTTGTAAAAAAGTATCTATTAAACATGTATTCAAGATTTAAAAAAAAATATAGAGACACCCCCTGACTACTTTAACTTACTTAAAAACTATTAGTAATCGTGGAAAAATACTGAGCTTTGAAAAGAAAATCAGAAATATTTTAATTATTTCTAATATTTAAAAATAACCCCCATAAGCACATGTGGAGACTGGGAGATGGGCATTGTTTCTAATACTATTCACTCATTGACAGTGACTGATGAATAATATCAATATACTCAACCACAGCAACGCTTGTAAGCCTTCCAAATGATACCCCTTTGTGATTGTCTAATCGTCTTAACAACTGTTAAGAAAATGATATTTTCTGATTTCTTATATGCTGAGAGCAAGATCCATCAAATACTCCAGTCTGATCAGTACTTTACCATATAAACAGGGAATGTTTATGATATGTATCATGGCTGATCAAACCCAGTTATGATAAATATGATTCATAGAAAGGAAGACTGGAGTAATAATTTTGATAAATTCAGACAACATCTCTGTAACCTAGAGGAAATCAGGGAGCCAGTAATCACATTGAGGAGAAAAAGGGGTCTGTCAATAATGCTCCCTGTACTAAGGCAAAATGAGATTTGCCGTATGTTACCACATATAGCAAATCAAGATCCACCGGACGGTACAGCAGCCTTCATTCTGCAACTCTCCTGTCATAATTTTACATCAGTAAAAAGGCTTTTTGCCTAATCTTTGCTCTGTTCCCTCTTGCAAAAAACACTTCTGCTCCATAAAAAAGGAAAAAAACCCCACAAAACCTAAAAGCACTTTTAATACGGTAATATTTATGTAGTTTTTTTTCCAAATAGAGGTAAACTAATAACATCCTATTATTAGCACAGGGTATTCAAATATTGCTTAAAAACTTGAGGTGGCAACAGCAAATTTAATACAATACCTGTCTACAGCAACGACAACGCTTTGGGAGCTGGTTTCACCAATGGATTCCTGGATACTTGCGATCTGCTTCCAATCCACGTTCCCACCAACTGCAGTAAATAAAAAGTTGAAAAATGGGTAAGAGATAACACAGAAAACACCAGGAAGAAAAAGGAAGAGAGATCACGCCACTACCAGTATAATTATTTTTAATTAATCTCCCTTGCAGGAGCAGGGCATCTCAGTGAATAGATGCATGTTGGTCCTATTTCTCCATATTCTCTGTCCATATATAAACAATACTAGTCCCAGAAAACTGTCCACATTTGGAACAATTGTATGAATAAATACAAGTGAAAAAAAATAAATCAAAAGCACAAGAACCACCAAAAAAGCACAAGCTCCCACCAAAACTCCATCTTAAAGCTACTTCTCAAGTACAGCAAAATTATCACCTAACAACAGTGAGAAAAAAAATCTGTAAATAAAAATAGCAATATTTATTTTGGAGGCTAAAAAGTATAACCCACACCTGAGAAAGCTCATGTAAAGAAAGTTTCTGTAAACAAATTTCTGAAATTTCTAAATCTAATCTCTAAAACTCCCCTCCACCCCCAATCAAAAAAAAAAAGCGGCAACCATTCTGGGTAATTCCACCTAACCTGTATTTAGAGTTTTTAAGTCTGACTCCGAGCCCTGTTGTTCTCCACACGTGGCTGGAGATGACTGGCTGTCACCTCTAGATAAACTAACCCAGCAGAAGTATTTTTCAGGGCACTTATGGAATAACCTTTCCGTACATACATGCATATACATATAACCTTGTACTAGTATTTCAGAAACTTATAATACTGTTGGGTTTGATCAAGACTTCTCTTGTAAACACAAAACCTGCCAGTATCAATTAGTTTGAAACTTAGAAATACGTCAACTAAGAAATATATTAAACGAGCAGCTGTTTGAAGGGCTCAAATTTGAGAATTTGAAGGGCTATTTCCAAGAAATCAGGTAATCCCAACCAAGTCTGTCAGTTTACATGAGAATTCCTTATTATCATAGGATTTATAATCAATGCTGGAAAACCTAAATGTACAGCAGATTTATATTCCAACAGTTATGAGGTCGAGGGAGGTGATTCTACCCCTCTGCTCTGCTCTGGTGAGGCCCCACCTGCAGTACTGTGTCCAGCTCTGGAGCCCCCAACACAGGAAGGACATGGACCTGTTGGAACGGGTCCAGAGGAGGCCACAAAGATGCTCAGAGGGCTGGAGCCCCTCTGC
>JAOXJK010000012.1:124556114-124570235 GCA_025774025.1 Xenus cinereus
AACAAACAACCCCCCCCCCAAAAAAAAGTATCAAAGAAGAAAGCTTTTTTTTTTATCTAAAGATAAGAATGTGGAGCCATTCATCTAAACACTGTCTTTTGCTTTACAATACTCAAACTAAATATTTCTGTGGAAATTACTGCCAGAACCGACAAGGCGACGCACACCTTGTAAGAGAGCAGTAGGTGGAGGCCACAGGAGCCAGGGGGACAGGTAAGGGTGTATCTGACACCAAAGGACTTCTGCTATCACGATAACATCAACAGCAAGCACTGACCTTTTGCTTCTTGTCAGAAGGGCAGAAATCCCAAACACATTGATTTTTCAACTGCTCACGACTGAATTTTAGTAGCAGTCCCTCAACGGAGCTCACAAAGGAGCTCTTCCCTGGTGGCTTTGCACAGCGCACACCAGAGCTGCAGCAGATCCTTCCAGGATCATGGAGGATCTCCTTTTGGTTTTAGGCAGATGTCCACATACAGACTTTCTGTTCCAAGAAAGTATTTAATGTTTCCTTTTATTGCAATTATCACCAGCACACGCATCTGGCAGTCATTTCCAGCTATTGATTCAGAGCAGCAGGTAAGGAGCACTCAGGTGCTCTCTGAAAATGTTTACTTGCAAAGAGAAGTGCAACTTGTACCACCTCATGACTCCTGAAGGCCAAGAAAGCTTGTGAGTACCTGACCTTCTCATTGAATATCATAGAATCATTCAGGTTGGAAAAGACCCTTGGGATCATCAAGTCCAACCATCTACCTCACTCTACAAAGTTCTCCCCTACACCATATCCCCCAACACCACATCTAAATGACTCTTCAACACATCCAGGGATGGGGACTCAACCACCTCCCTGGGCAGCCTATTCCAGTCTCTGACCACTCTTTCTGGGAAGAATTCTTTTCTAATGTCCAGTCTAACCCTACCCTGTTGCAAGCCCAAGTTGCTTCCCCAGCTTGATAACCACCCACAAAGGGAGGCTGTCTCAAACAAGGCTCTCCAGCTTGCTTCCAGATTTTCTTCTCATAACAGGATGCCCTGTTTTAACTGTTGGCTGTAGAGCTGCACATCGGAGAAGGTGCCTAGAAAGTACCTGAAGAAAGAAGTCTTGACAGGAAGGAAAGAGAAGCTACCTGGCCTTGAACCCCTCCAGGGACGGGGCATCCACAGCTTCTCAGCTGTGGATTCAGATGGGTATTCCATCCCATCTGCCCCATGCTCAGTATAAAAGCTGAGGGATCAAAGGGTCAGCTCTTTTTCTTCAATGGCCAAAGTCCAAAGAGTACCCTGTCTGTTCATCTGCCTTTGATCCCGATCCGTGTATTCCTGACTCCAGAGCTGGAATCCAGTTCCCATCCATCGCTGAGTCCAGTCTGGGACTTCCCCAGTGCCTGCCAGTGATGTCATCCTGGGGGCTTGATACGGTTTTGTGTATATTGTATCTATTTCATTATTTCCTTTTTTTTTTTTTAATATTAATACTTCATTAAAGTAGTTTAGTTCATTCTAAACTTACAAATCTCCTTATCTCTTCCTCTCCTCTCATTGGGGGGTGGGAGGGAAGGGCCATTTGTCATTCTGTTTGGCCAGTTCGGCCTAAACCAGGACAAGTTTCAGTTTACAAAATGGGAATATTCTGACTTGTAACAAATTAGAAAATTAACAAATTTACTGAAAATTATGACTCTCTTAGCTTTAAACCCTAGCTTCAGACTCCTGCAGGTCTTTGTAACTGATGTGACATGACCAGCATAACGCACGCTGAGTTGTTTTACGGATTAGGCATTAAATAGCCTAGATATTGGGAGCATGAAGTGTTAGTTTTAACCTATTTCTTTACATGCCGAATGACTCTCTTGCCCTTGATCTGAGGTGAATTCAGCGTGTCGCTTTAGAACTTGTGCGTTTTCAAAGGTTTATGCAGATCTCTTTCAATAAGCTGATAATAACAAAAGAAAGTTTGAAAATGAAAAGGATCTGAGAAGAAGTTGAATGGAATTCAGCTGGAGAAAAATATCCCTTTAATCTGTGGGTAGGGTAAGTCAAATGAATAACAAGGATGGTTTCCAAGTATTTTAATATCCGTGTTGAAAAGCTTAGACAGAGAGGTCATAAAAGTCATGTGAATTAAGGTGAGAAGCAATGAGACTGCAGCAATAACCACTTTGAACTGCCATGAAGTGATCTTTGAATCTGCCTGATTGTTTCCTCCAGCAACGGCAGTGGGTTATTTCCTGTCAAAAATGTAATAACTGGTATTTCAGCATATACGTTATAAACTGCGGCTTTGTGGCAGCAATGAAAGATTTTGAATATGAATAACTAGAAAGATAAAATGGAAGGGGAGTTATGGATATTCTTGCCTTGAAGAAAGACATTAAAGAAGTACTGTAGCGATTCGTTCTAGTATCCCAATTAACTCACTAAGTATTTACTAGATGGGTATTCACGCAAATGTCTTTACAAGACATTTTGAAATACCTACGAGAGTTTTGATTAGGCTTCCAAGATGTTTCCACTTTCAAATCCGGTGTCAGAGCTGTCATACCATCTGGATCATTAAAAACTGGACTGACTGGTTCACAGCACGTAGGGCGGATGGTTTCTCGTGACATTCAAAGCTGCCGCTGTCGGGGTTCAGAGCCAGGCAAACCTGGAGTGTGCAGGTTTGATATCTGAAAGTGTGTGTTGTGTTGTGTTTCTCACTAAAAAGTTCATAATTTTTAGTTCTCCTCATACAGGAGCAGGGACAGTGGCTATTGGAAAATGTTGCTGTGCCACTGGCGAGACTGTTGAGGTGTAATTTGTAATTATTTGTGGCTGAGAAGGCCAAGCAAACAAATGTTGTTGGGCTGCTAGAAACCTCATTTATCATAGTTGTGAGACATGCAGCACATAATTCCACAGGGCCAAGTTCCTCTAGATCCACAGAGCCATTGCTGGTTTTTGTGACCGCTTCCCTTCTCAGTTCCCAACGAATGTGATCTGAGGTTAAGTTGTGTTCGCCAGCACTGCAACCTTTGCTTAAACACCGGGTCTATAAAGAGGAGGCTTTGTGCAGGGCCCTTAGAATAAATAGATAATGATGCAGGTAAACAATAATTTTTACGGCATTTTATACCTGCTTGGACCAAACTGGCTAGCACTGGGACTAGATACATTTTGCAATAAAAGCTTTCATACGTATATGAATTTAATAGAGAGGTATGGCAGTAGAGCTTGAATAGGTTTCATTTTGTATGGATGGGATGGAGGTCACACCTTAAAATGCTCACTCGACAAACCACTTCTCTTCATTAATTTGTTCTTCATTAACTTTTCTTGGACTGAGCTCTTGCCAGCACGTTGCTTTCCCTTTGCCCACCGTTTCCGAACGGAACTAAGACGTGGGATATCGCACGTAAATGGCACGAGCGCAGATGTAAGAAGGAAACAGTATGGCACGGTTTTTCAACACGAAATGTGCTGGCAATAAGCTCTCTCACTTGGATGAGGTCAACCCAAATCTGGGTGGTTAGAAACCAGAAAACTCAGCATGGGAATTTCAACTGGAATTTCTGCCTTTTTTGGTGCAGAAGTATATACGGCACCTGCAAGACAGCTTCCTTAATCTTAAGGCATGATAGTCCATGGAGAAATATGCAAAGGAGGGTAGACGATGGTGCATATTTTTAAAATAATAATTTGTGGCATTCATGTTACAAAATGTGAGACCTTACCACAATTTTCCCCAAGTTTGTGGAGGTTTAAATGAATGGTTTCACTTCTTTTCATTGTAGTGCTGGATCAAATGTAGAAGATTAAAATCCAAATTGACTTTAAATTCACAGCATACCATATAAGAATGAGGTTGTGTCCTTCAAAATAGGTGTGAGCCCTCTGTGGAAGCTGACTGGGCTCTGTTTTAAAAATCCAAAAGGTAACAGCAATGTCTTATAACTGGGCTTTGCATATTTGTGCACATTTGGAAGTGTGGTCACCGTATGAAATGCAGTATTAAAACGTTCTGTTGTATCTGCAAACTTAATGTTGTTGCAATAATTGCAAACATTCATTATTTAAAAAAAAAGACACAGAAATCTGTAGTCCCTATTTCTATGCATAATTTCTGAGGTTATTTTTACTATGTCATTTACTAGAAAGCATTTAGTTCACTCACACAATTCTAATAAATGTTTTACCACGAAGCTATGACTGCGTTTTGTTTTTCCTGCTCATAAAAACCTCTGAGCGGATTTTCTTTCTAATGAAGGTATTGGCTTTTATAGGAACAAGATTGGTTTCTGCAGTGGGAGCCTGAAGAGGCTATAGCTCACTTTGAATATTTGTTTACTGGTCTCAATTACTGATCATTTGCATCAAACGTGAAGTTCTTATACATTCTTATAAGAATAAGGTAACATTTTTCCTTTAAATGTAGGGGGTCCTTTAAAGTCAGTAGCCTTTCAATATCGTATAATGCCTGCTAGAAGCAGGAAAAAGATAATTAACGGAGGAGACTGACTGCTTAAAGGGGTGTCTCCTATGGATTTAGCAGGCAGCTGGCAGCCAGTCAGCTGCTGGGGTAAAATCCACAGGGTCTCACCAACCCTGGAATTTGCTATTTTCAGTGACAGATTTAGAACTGCCCTGTGATAGATTTTGAATACTTTACATTGCTTGGTTATTCTTGTACTGCTGTGCTGTGTGTCTTTGCTATTTTCTGAGTGCTGTATGGTATCATTTGTTCAACTTGTAAAAATCTGTGCTGGAACAAAGAAGAAAAAGAATGCATCAAGCAGCTAACTCAAAGTTAGACAGCTAATTGTTATTAATGGGGGCTCTTACATTTTTTGGCTCCCTCTCCAGCAAACTACAAGGACGAGAAATGAAATGTGAATGTAGAGTAACAAAAATAACTGGTGGGATTAAAAGAGACATGAGAGAGAGGGACAGAAAGGGAGAAGCGTTCATGGTCCACAGCACCTGAAAGACGCCAGGCTTCGCTTGTGGTGGCTGAAGAAATTAGGTCTCCTTGAATTACAGTTGAAGTTACATGCCAGAAATATATGTAGACAGTTTGCTGATTATGTGTACATTATTTTCTATAGAACAAATACTTACAGCTAAAATAAATAACATTTATTTTTAGGAAGGCTGTTTGTTCCCTGAACGTCCCATGTGCCATGGGCAACCCTGAGAGAAACCAGGCATCTGAATTCAGCCAGAACTGGTATGTAAGCATGGCTGATGTATTGGTCATTAAAGGATATGTCTCATCCTAGGGTGGAATTTGTCTTAATTAATTTTAACAGTTATAAAAGCTAGGCACCTAGTCTAAGCTGTCATCTGGGCTCTTGCTGCGCAAAAAGACTAATGAGTTACTCATGCAATTCCAATGGTACCAAGCCTAAGATAGATGTGACCTATCATCCTCGACATCCCTTATTTTCCTCTACCGACTACAGAGGAAATGAAGTCAATTTAGTTGAGATGAGTAGCTTTCATATAGTTGACGTCAGATGAGTTAAATCCCACCTTTGGAGCAGGAGGACTGTGAAATTCTCCTCCCAGGCAGGTGGAAGTTGAGGCCAGCCAGCCCAGGGGATGGATACAGGGAAAACAGAAAGGGAATGGCAGCATCAGTAAGCTGGTGACCTCCTTGTTCCTTAGTACCCTGCATTACTGTCCCCCAGGAGGAGGTACAAGGGTTGCCTGGTTTTTTCCAGCCGTGAAAGAATGAGAGGATTTACTGAGATAACTCAGAAATCTCAAGTAATGCTTTTGGCTGTAGGGTTATTGGCAGTTGTTGTCAATATGCTGAATAATAGTGAATGGGCTGTTCCAGATTTGGATCTTTTTCACCATGGTGTATAGAATTGTCAGGGAAAACCTAAGGGAAAACAGGGAGAGGTTTGTGATTAATGTTGTGAGCCTTGATAAGTAATACTCTTTTTGTATAACAAAGATATTTGAAGAGTTTAAAGATTATTATTTACTTATCGTTCCTTTTTTAAAAAAAAGATATATACTAGGCAAAGAAACTGACTCTGGCTGCGTTAAAATGATTTCCCACCCTGAATGACAAGTAAAATGATACATATCCAGTAGTTTTCCCTTTCATTGCAGCCTTGACTTCTGTGCTCCAGTGAATTTGAGCATAAAGTGTGGTTTACAGAGATATATGTTGTCAAGACTTAGTGAAGCCTAAGAGCCTTCCTTGGAAACGTTCCCATATAAGCCTCATCTCCTGCGTTCCAGTGCTGCTTTTTGCTTGGAATTTATTGCATGTCTTTAATTTCATCCTGTATATTGGTGGTGCCGCAACTTTATCCTTTTCGGCTACGGTATCAATCTCTTCTGGAAAAGCTGTGAACTTATGAAAATGCATTGCAATGCAGAAGAAGAGAGAAAAATCATCATTGCCTGGCATCATGGATGTCTAATGAAAAGTGGAAGAAGAAATGCACTTCTACCATGCAATGGGGTCAATATTTTGATGAATGAAATGATCATGACAAATGAAGCTTTCCGTAAAGGAAGCTAATCTTAACCCTCTATACCTTTTGGTCTGCAGCATCTTACAGCAGATACATGGTGCTTTTTACACTTACACACGTTTCCTTGTGGAAATATGGCCCAAAAGTAACGGAGATGACTTCTGCTACCTCTTGTCTGGAGTCTGCTGCTCTGCTTCTTCACGCAGCAGATACTGATCTGGGTTTGCTGTGTTAGGCTTCATGCACACGTACAGCTGGAGAGGTGGAGATAAAGTGCCAGGTTCCATGGAGTGGGAAACACTGGAATTGCCAAGGAAGGTAGTAAGCATTACTAGATACCTTTACCTCTTTGCTAATAGCCACATGCACTAAAAACTAATGATGTCATAGGGTTCCTGAATAGTAATTAACATCATCCCCATGGGAGTGCTCCAAGGGCAGGTAATTTTTTAGGTAGGAGAAGCTTGGTTGTGGGCTTTGACACCATCAGATGAACGGAGAAGTGATTCTCTTCATTTTAGTGTCCCTCTAGTCTTCCCTGCTTGTTACTTTTAGAAATAATCCCAACAGTATCTGTTTACTTTACTTACTCAGGATGAAGATATTTTTATACTTCTCACCGAGTGTCATTCATTCTAAAATGATTAGTCTTTGCTTGTTTGCCAATTTTTTTCTAGCTTTTGTTCTTCCAACTGCTGGTTAGTCACAGATAGCCATTCACTCTCCCAGTAGGCCATCGGACCCAGCAGCCCTCTAATTATTCAACACATTAACATTATTCAACATTATTTCCTTTCATCTTTCTTACGTATTGGTGCTTCAGTGATTTTATCCCTGGTTAAAAATAAAAATGCCTTTTTTATGCTACTCTCTGCTGTTCTTGGGTCCTAGAGTCTTGCTATTTAATTTGCACTTTTTCCTCTACTCCATGTTAAACTTCTGTCCTTTGCCTTTATTTTTAGTCCTGATACTGAGTGAAAATGGAAAACATGCTCCAAATGTTCCACCTTTGCTCTGTGCATTCAGAATTAGAGTATGAAGATGATACATACTGTACTTAGTATGGTTTTGGATAAAACCTTCAATAAATCATTTGTCCTCCAGGATTATTTTTTCCTCCTGTACCTACAAACTGTTAGTTTTCAGCGGAATGGAAATAACTGAATCCAAAAAAAGAATTTTTAAGAAATAACGGGACCTTCCTTTCTCTCTTAGAAGTCTGATACAGACTTTAATGTGTTTTTTTTGTTTGGTTGGTTGGTTTTGTGGGTTTTATTTTTTGAAAAGTGCGGTCCTGACAGCTGTTGAAATGTGATGTTCCTACTCTCAGCTCAAGAGGAAAGAGCTGTAGATGAGTTTCCCAACATGTATTACCCAGTCTGCATCAAAACTGCTCTCTGAAGAGTAGCCCCTTCTTCAGACACGTTTGCTGTGAGGTGTCTGCTGAGACGTCTCCTGAAGGTTGCACTTATTATTCGCAGCGTTGGTAGGTGTGTGTTTGACAGGTTGTGGACTGCATCCACTGATTCCCTAAACAGCCTCCAGGATCACAGCAACTTCAGGTTATATTTCTACCTCAACTTCTTAGAAAAGAGGCTTTATTTCTTGGAATAGAAAACCCATTAAAATAATCACAATAGTCTTAATAAAGTCTTTCATAGAATCATGGAAAGGTTCAGATTGGAAGGGACTTTAAAGACCATCCGGTTCCAACCCCCCTGCCCTGGGCAGGGACACTTCCCACCAGACCAGGTTGCTCAAAACCCCATCCAGCCTGGCCTTGAACCCCTCCAGGGTTGGAACTGGATGATCTTTAAGGTCCCTTCCAACTCAAACCATTCTATCATTCTATGATTCTATGATTTAGTCTTACTCTATGAAATCTGTGAAAGGAGTTTGTAGAGAGGTGGGGTCAGTCTCTTCTCCCAAGGAACAGGTGACAGGACAAGAGGAAACAGCCTCAAGTTGTGCCAGGGGAGGTTCAGATTGGATATTAGGAACAATTTTTACATGGAAAGGGTTATTAAGCATTGGAATGAGCTGCCCAGGGAAGTGGTGGAGTCACCATCCCTGGAGGTATTTAAAAAACAGGTTGACATAGTGCTTAGTGACATGGTTTAGTGATGTTTTTTTATCAGAGTTAGGTTGATGGTTGGACTAGATGATCTTAAGGTTCCTTCCAACCTGGACAATTCTGTGATTCAACGTCCTTCCCCTCTGCTCCCCATGACAAACCTTTTGAACCCATGGGGCAGTTTAAGTCTAAACAGAAATAGGTGCAGATGTCTCAAAGGTAATTACATTTCTTGAGTTTCTGACAAAATTGATGACTGAGTAGAGGTAAAAGATCCACATTTACGCTACTGGAAAGTTCAGCGAGCCAAGATGATGTACAGGGGCTGATGTGCAGCACTGCATTGACCACAGCACACCTTGTCTCCTCTGGGGTGGGGCCTTGAGTGACCTTGGAGAGATAGAAGATCGAATTTCTGTAAAGGTGAAGCTGTGGGATATGTTCTTCATGGGAAACTAGACTTCATTTCTTTCACTGTTCATAAATAATTTGGTTATCACCAAATTGATTGCCAATAAATTTACATTAGTAGAAATATTTGACTCTTCTATAATGCTTTTCATCACAAGATTCAAATTTATTTTCCCAATAGAGAGGTATCAGTATTTTCGTCATTATAGGTGGGGAGTGTTACTAAGAGGACTAGTTTTGGGCTGAGTACAAAATTATATGGTCTCCTAAGTCTTAGATTAGTGCCCCAGCCATCAAATAATCTTGATTTACTAACACCAATTTAAACCCACTCTAAATATTTTTCCAGGCTAAACGCATTTGTTTCTGGCAATAAAGCTGAGGGGGAGCCAAATGGTAAATAATGAAATACTGAGAGTTCAGTTTGAACTGTCAAACTCTTTTGAAGACAAGATAGATGCTGTCATTTTAATACTTAGCTGTTGTCCATTTTAAAGTATATTCCTACACAAATAGTAAGATCAGTAACAAATACAGATTTCCTTATTTTGAGGACTCTGAGAAGCCTTTTAGCTGTTCTTAATTGGATATCATAGTTCTCCTATGGCTATTGTGCAGCAGATGTGCCCTGTATTTGCAGGTGACGGGCAGGGAGGGACTGGCAGCTGCCTTCCTTAGCACTGTACCCCCGTTAGATGGCAGTGGCCCACCTGTGCAGCCCTGCCCTCAGTTTTTGTCCAAATCTGTACTTCATAAAGCTTCCAAATTTTGTCATACGCTTTTATGACTTTGTGTCCTCATAAGTCTACAAAGATTGAAACAAAATGTAGAATTTCTGTAGTTTCTGATGTTTTTCACCTTTTTGCCTTATGTGTCACTTTAAATTATTTTTTCTTGATGTACTGTGTGTCTCACTGATGTCTTATCCCAACCATCTAACACTTACTTCTCCATATTGCTAGTTGCACCAAGAACTTCTCTTTTATCGAGTGTTTTCTGCCGTTGGCCTCTTCAAGCTTATTGGTGCTGCCTGCAAGAATGACAAATTTCAGTTGTGGTTTCTCAGCAAAATGAAGAAAACACAAATTCGAACTGCACTCCGCATATTTTGTTTGCAAGTATTTTTGAGGGACAAGAGTATCAATAGCTGAACTATTCTTCTTCAAGGTAGTTTTTCCTTCACAAATTTTCATTTTCCCAGCCATGTTCTTCTTAAATGACGATTCCTAGTAGGCATTTGGATGAAATGGTGCTTTGATTTAGAAACACCCAAATCCCTAATTTTCTATGAAATACATGCTCATAAGTCACTCAGAGGAATTTGAAAATCCCAGATGGATGTCTTATTTTGGTTTCAGCAATGCTGTAACTTACGCTGTACTACTTACTTATGAATTACAGCTTTGCTCCTTCTTCTAGTCACAAATTTACCAACAATCTGTTTATGAAATGTTATGTACTTTACCATCATCTTAGAATCCAAACTCCAGGTGGCAGGTTTTTTAAATTATTGAGGACTGAACAGGAGATGATGGCCATAATCTTTATCTTTATATTGACTCCTTGGCTGCCATTTCATAAATATGCACAGTAGTTGTTGTACGAGTATTATAAACAATTTCCAAGAGCTAACAAATTGGCTGTGTTTGTATGAAGTATTTTAAGATAAAATACTTCTTTTGATCTATAATTTCCATATGGTAAGTTGTATCATTTCTTGGGGGCTGGGGGAGGGTTTTCATATTTAAATAGTGTGTAGAAGCCTGTTTTCTCCAATACCTCAAACATGGGTTTGTTGGAGGAGCTTGGCTGAGGAGATAAAGGGGAGTTTATGGAAAGTTTTAATCTTTGAAGACAGATGGTTGGCAACTTTCTAATACTCTTTAATCTTACTACTTCTCATTGTTCTATGGTTTGTGATGTCTATTTTTAACATTATATTACTTTTACCTGCTAGTTACTATGAGTTTTAACATGCTTTAAACAAACTGTGTTCAACTGAGTTTCAGAAAGTTTAACTTGAAAGGAGAGATTCTCAGAAAAAGATGTGGGCAAATTTGAAGTCTGCTTGCTGAAAGTATATGAGCAGCATATAGTGACAGTCAAAAATGTATAGTTGAAAAGCTAGGAAAAAACCACCACCGAGAGTCTGATGCATTTTATAAATATGACATTTAAAAGCAACATCTTAAAAAAACGGGATACTTTTCCTTTGGCTTCCTGTAGTAGAGGATGAATACCCGCTTCCAGCTGGATCTGGGAAGGTCTTTGATGTGATTGTGGTCTAAGACTTTCTGCCAGCAATGGACTCCACAGAAAGGCTCTCCTTAACCCTCCTGTCACCAGACTCCTCACAGAGTTCATGAGGTTGGATGAAATGAAAATTTACAACTCCCATGCCTGAGGACATCAACCATATTCTAACAGCCCGAGATTTCAATATTAGGGCAGCACATAATATAAATTCACAGACATTACCATACACACAGTAATTAAAACCAAAGACTTCCACTGGAAATGGGAGCCATGTAATCTTTTTTTCCCCCCTAGATCTCTGCCCCTAGGGTGAATTTTTATATGCATTCTCTGGTATTTAGTAAAGGCAGACACACTGTAGTCTTTCCTTTACAGGCTGGTCTTTCTTTCTCCCCGGCTGCCTATTTAAATTTGTAGGAACTTAATTATCTTTGAGCCTTATCTGGCTCTGTTGTATTTGATTGAAATTGGCTGGTGGATTAATAAATTACTGAGGGAATGATGGGTGGACAGGGAGACAGATGCATATGTTCACACACACATCCACACAAATACAGGATCATGCATTTCCTTGCAAAACTTGTCTAAGAAAATCCTCCTCTGATGTAAGAGTTTTAACTAGTGTCCTCAGATCTCTATCATCTTCCTCTGTGTTGTAAAGATGGGCTGCTTAACTTACTTGGGTATGGCAAATTGAGCACCCCAGCAGTTCATCGTCTAGGCTGTCCATTGCTCTTGTTGAAATATCTGGTAAAGGGAGTGAGGTATTAAAATTTGCAGTAATTTTGGTTAGAGTAAATGTCTAAATTTACTGCCTAGATATTTAAGGAACTGTACAGCCATACAAGAACAATCCTTTTCCCATTGTTAATCCCACGTACAAAATTTAGAAACAAACCTCGTTACCGCCACACGTCAAATTTCAAAGCCATTTCGAACTATGGACACATAAATGAAAACGATCTAATGGATGTGACCAAAGACATCACTGCTCGTCAGCTGAAGCCATCACCAGCTGCGTGTGAGCTCTTAACCCGCCCCAGTTGTGGGCTAAACGACATTAGCACGGAACACACTGGAGCCCGTAGCAGGAATAAACCAAGTTCAAACACGTAACGCTGCTGTGCCTCGAGCCTTAAGCTGCTGCAGCAGAACCCTGCTGCTCACGTGCTCGCAACTCACGCGAAGTCGGAGGATTTTGGAGTGCTTGGAAATGTCGGCCTTTAAGCGGAAAAATGTTTTCAATCTTTGCAGCGCAACTGGTGCTCTGCTGTGGTGTTGGCGCTACTTGGCACAATTGGTCATTGAACAGCTTTGTTATTTACTCATGACCACTTGTCTCGCATCCAGTGTGTAAAAGTTGCAGCTTTAGAACAGAACAGCGTGTCGGGTTATGCGTTCTAGAGACTACAGGTATTCCAGCAGCTCTTATGTGGGTTTTTGCCTCAGCGCGTACAGACACAGATTCTTTCTTGGTTGTTTTTGGGCTGCAGATGTTTTGAAGGTAGGTGCGTGCCCGTGTGAGCAAAATCTTTTCTGATACTTAGAGTGACACGCCATGGGCCATGCCGCAAGGTCGCCTTTTCCAGTTCAGGGCCTGAAGGAAGCAACTGCTCCTCCAGAATTAAATTTCCAGTTAAGTATCCAAACCAGAATGCCTTAACAACGCTCCTTCAGCCTGCGTTCCTCAGGACTTTCAGCACCTCACGACGAACACAACAACCGCGGGGCCGCCTCGGCGCTTTGCCGCACGTCCCCCGCCGCAGGTTCGGACCGCACCGCCTCCCTTCCCCTGGCCGGGTCGTGACAGGGGCGAGGGGGGCCCGGCAGCTGCCGGGGCCGGGGGCAGACCGGCGGGGAGGCGGACGGCCGCGATACCGGGGGCCGGCAGCCCGCCGTCCTCCCTTCTCCCCCCGCCTCGGCGTGGACGCGACCCGCTCTCCCCCGCGCCCCGCCGCCGGCCCTGACCCCTCTACCTGTCGGCGGACGAACGCCGGCGTCGCCCGGAGTCCGGGCCCCGGCGTCCGGGCCCGAACCGGGTGTGTGAGTGTGGAGGAGGGGTTGGGCCTGGCTCGGCCTCAGGCGCGGGCCGCCCTGCGCTGGCCGCCACCGGCCGCAGTCACCGCCCGCTCGCGCACTCCCAGCGCCGCCAGCAGCGCGGACATGTTGGGAGCCCCCGTCCCAAAGGCCGCCGCTGGGCCCGCCCTCCCCGCCGCCCACGTCAGAGCGCTCCGGGAGGGAGGGAGGGAAGGAAGGGAGAGAGAGGCAGGGAGGGGCGGGACACGGGACACGGCCCCCGGCCCCGACGCCGTTGCCGGCCGGGCCGCCCCGCGTCCTTCCCAAGCTACTGGCTGCCGCTGCCGTCGCTCATCCGTTTCCCGCCCCCTCCCGATGGCCATTGGCCGCCCGCCCTGCCGGCTCGACCCTTCCTCGCTGCTATTGGCCGATCCGTTCGCCGCTCACCCGCCAGCCCCGCCCAAAAGCTCTTTCCTGGTTGGGCAGTTCCCCTCTGCTTTGGTAACTATTGGCTGCGCCCCATGTCAGTCAAGGCGCTACAGCGCACGGACTCTGTATTTCTCCGCACTTTTTTTCTTTTTTTTTTTTTAATCCGGTTTCGTAGCCTGGGCAAGGCTGACGGCAGCGGCTGCCAGCGAGCGCCCTGTCCCCGCCCCGTCTCCCTCCCCCCGCCCCATCCCTTCCCTCCCGGCGCAGATTGCCTGCAGGCCATTGGCTCTCAGCGCCGCCACTCACGCAGCCTCTCTCGCCCTGGCCTCCGCTTCGCCAAATGGGAGTGAACCGTCCCGGTGGGCGTCTTCTTCTGATTGGCCGTCGCCCCCTAAGCATCATCTTAACCACATTAAATTTTTGACTCGCCCAAACAAACCCAGACTCAGAAAAACT
>JAOXJK010000012.1:124578206-124590818 GCA_025774025.1 Xenus cinereus
GTGGTGGAGTCTCCTTCTCTGGAGACATTCAAACCCGCCTGGACACGTTCCTGTGGGACCTGCTCTGGGTGACCCTGTTCTGGCAGGTGGTTGGACTAGATGATCTCCTGAGGTCCCTTCCAACCCCAGACCATTCTGTGATTCTGTGAAACCTATTGAACTTCTTTTTCTCTTACCTGTCTGTGTGGAGAGCTTGCCTGACAAATGTTGTTATGTATTTAAAAGGTGCGTTTTTAAGATTTTTTGTTACAGAGAAAAATGCACTTGTAATCGCACTCTGAAAAATGGAAGATTTCCAAATAAAGATACCATTGCTATCATTTATCATCATCTAGACACAGAGACATTTGAAATTGAACTTTTAAAGAGATCGTCCTAAATTTTAGAATGACCTCTAGGAATAGTTTTATCTCTCACAGTTGCACAGAAGGAGAGGCAAAGTAATGGTGAAAAACAAATCCTACTTTGAATTATTTCTTCACAAATAATCTATAACTTAGTATTGCATTTACAGTATCTGATAAAGGTATGCTTTTTAAGATTGTGTTTTATATTTCTTTTTTAAAAAAATATCTGGTTTTATATGTTACTTGCTGGATTTTGCCTCTCAAATGCATTGCAGTTTAATCTCTTTTATTGCATCAATGGAGTTAATCTTTCTGCAATCAACTGCCTGAATCAGTTACAAAACTTCATCTTCCGCCTTCCTCACCAACCACAACTGGAACAAAGTTCACTTTAAACAGTGTTTGCTTTCTTTGTTTTAATAAAGGTAGTCTCCTTCTCACTATAGGTAGGTCAAAGTCACAAATCTGTGCCGGAGGAAAACTTACACAAAGTGCTAGATGCAGGACCATATCTGTATCTTACACCATAGGCTGACTGAAGAGCGTTAACAGCATTATAGGCTGCTAATTCCTGTGTGGGGCAGAAAAACAAATACATAAATTAGACTTTGAATTAAAAACTGTAATGGGATTGGAACACAAACTACAGATCATTGACTTCCTGCACGACGCTGTGTTCCATGAGTCCACAACAACTAATTTAAAATTATTTTAAAGGATAAACGCATTATTTATTTTTATTGACAGAAATTCCCTAATTCCCTGAAAAACTTGATTCAGTATTTTCATGGCATAAAGAAGCTCCCTGCACTGAGAATGATGAGCTATTAAGTATTTGTAATTACAGGTATATATACCACTTCAGTGACACAACAAATTCAGGCAACACGTGAGACCGCGAGATGAAATAACCTCTTTTTTAATGCAGTTTAAAAGCCACGCAGGCATTTTCTGCTGCTACCTGTGGATGCATTTCCCAGTCCACTAAACCTCATCTCTGTTGGGCTTGTGAAGGAGGAATGATCTCTTGCTGACACTCCACAGTAGTTCAGTGAGTGGAGTGGGAAGAAGGAAGGAGGTAAATTCCACCCCTGATGATGGACAGATGAATATTCACTGCTGATCTAACCTTCTCTTGATGATATAGGCTTGGAGAACTCTTTCCACTGTTGCAGAAACGGGATTTCAGTGCTGCATGGGGAAAACCCACACCTACATTTCAACATCCCTATGGATGCAGTCTGTTTAGGATGTTCATGGCATCCTGTGAGACCGGGTGCAGAAGGCCTGGCCCACGGCAAATACTGAGGCTTACGTGCGGATAATGCATCCAAACACAGAGAAAGGGCACATATATTCAAAAGAAAAAGGAATGTTATGATCCCAAAGAAAAGGATCCTGGAAAAGGTACAGTGAAGGCTGGGAATATCTAGGAAAACACAGAGCCGTCTCCCTACAGCGAGCAAGAAATGAACACCGTTGGACCTAGAAACTGCTGGACTTTGAACCACTGGGTAAAACTGCAATGGTTGTTTTAGCTGTTTTATTTCTGTGAAGAGCTGTAGGTTTCAGTTTATGCAAGTCTTCATGAACCTGGTCCTTACCTTGTTATTCATCGGGCACTAGATGAATGCCCTAGGGAAGGATTACTCTATACTTGCCTTTCTGATCATACATTTTCTGTAGCCTTCCAGTTGTTTGCCATTGTCAGGAATTGGGATTCTGGGTAAATCCTTGGTCTGACCCATGCAGACATTCCTGCTGTGGGTCCTTGTCCACCCAAGTAGAGAAGTCAGAGAAAACTGCTTTAAAATGTCATTTCAGAAAAAAAGAGAAGAGTTCATTTTCACTTACTGGCCAGCAAGTAGGGCTTCAGAGAGTTCATTTTACATTGAGAAATGCTCTTAGCAAATGGAAGAGCACTTTTTTACTCCATTATAAGAACATATTAGGCACAACTAGATTTTCTGTTTGTTTTCCAGCTGGAGACTCTGACATTTTCAGCTTGGCCCTTCTCTTCCTCTTGCCACCTCCACCATAGAGTGTGTGGAGGCAGGGATGGTTGAAGTCAATGCTGCCAGGAACTTCTGCTGTGGTGGGATGTGGTTCCCAGACCAACCTCTGACTCACCCTGAGACCAACGACGAGGTGGGAGGAGGTCCGAGGAAGAGGGAAGTGCCATCGCATGGGACTCTCCCTCCTCTCATAGATGGCTCAACTTCTGTTGAGTCATGACACACAAGACCCACGATGGGGTTGGAGGTGTCGGACCCCGTGAGGGCGGCGAGGTGGCAGTGCAAGGCCATGGTGGACAGCAATGTCCTCGTAAATGCACCATGGGAAGGAGAACATAGCCACAAAGGAGAAGACTTCCCATGCATGAGTTACTCATTGTACAGCAATAAGACAAAGAAGCAAGCCCTGTTGGAATCTTTCTAAAGAAATGGTTTGGCAATGCCCATTTAAAAAGCCTAGCAGTACTGGGTTCTGTGCAGAGGTGGCAATGGCCCAAAAGCAGCCTGGGAGTGACCCAAGCCCATGTCCACTATGTAGGCAGGCATCTCCAGGCACTGTGAGCTTGATGCTCTCGGCCTTGAGGGGTGCTACTTGCTTCCACTGTTGGAGTTATATACTCAAAGAAGGGGAAAGTTCTCAACTGCATCACACCATGGCAGGTCGGATCCTGAATAAATCCAGGCAACCAGCCTTTGAACATCCTCAAGGAGAAGGCTTCACAAGAAATCACCAGATTTTTACAAAGACATACACAAACTCAGTCATGCCATTTAAGTTCACTGCAAACACTGCAAACACAAACGACTGTGCAGGAAGAAAAAGGATGAAAAGTAGGTGAAAGTTAAAGCTCTTGAGGTAGATGGATGTTTCTGCTGTTTTTTTCAATCCAGAAGTGCTCTTTCGTTTTAAGTATCTTAAAAGAACAGATTTCAGGAGAGTGTTAATAGGAGAGTTGTGCCTAAATTAGAACAGAATATGCATGTTGTGATCAGTACACAGCTCTCCAGTTTCAAAGCAACTCTGAATAATTGAAGACTTTAATCGAAATGGTAACTGACAGCTCACTAGAATGATACGACCCAGACAGAAACATCCTTTCTTCTGCTCAGGATTAATTGTGGCCCGCTGTTAGCACCAAATGTTATGCTATGAACGTGGAGTCCCACAGTTGCCCACTGTACACAGCCCGCGTGGACCAACAAAGCTTGTTCCATCAGCAGCGGGAAACAGAGATCACCAGAGTTCTCCAAGAGAGCTGGAGAATCTGAAACCTCAGCCTCAGTCACCATTTTAGACACTTCAAATATTAAAGACTATTCATTTCAGAGCCACCAGGGGATGGAGCCTTTGCCTGTAGGCAAATATTAAAAAACAAATAAATAAGCAACAGTATTCCATTCATTTTCACTATGATCCCCAAAATGAGCTTTCTAAATAACAGGAAATTACTTCAGCTTCTTATTCTGACCTCACTGTTCTTTTTGAGCCACTGCAATAAAAAGAAGTATAAAGTCCAAATACTGGAAAAAATATTCAGAACTGGGATTTGGCTCCCATTTGTCCAGGGCTGTTGTCTAAAACAGTGTCTTTCTTTGTCCCTTTAGGTCTGTGCTTCACTCCCTCTGATGAGAAGCCTGATCCAAGGTCTCACAAACCTGGGGAACACCTACTATTCATCAAAAACTGCGTTCCTTTGGTCTAAAAGCCGTGGATGGAAAGGTAGAGTGTGTGCACAGAGGGGCAGTTACTCCCTGTCCTAGGATGGAAATAGCCTTTGAGCAACAAGAACAACACATACTGAAAATTTACTGGTATGTGTGAAATCTCCTTTTTCTTACAAAGAATTTCCTGGTATTGCCTTATGTTACTCATCAAGAGTATTATGTCTTTTCATCAAGATACCCAGCAGTCATCTTCTTGCAGAGCCGATGCTCATTCTTCCTAACCCTATGTCTTTAAACTTCTGCTGTCTTGTCTGTTCTTAAAAAAACGTGCTTGCACCTGCTGGTCTTCAAAGGAATGAGATCCCGTGGTTGTAAATTCCCAGTCTATGTTTTTTGGTAAGTAACAGTCACCAGTTCACTCAGGGAACACACCACAAAAGAGGGTGAAGAAGATAGAACAAAAAGAAGGCTCATGGATTTATTCACAGTCAATGCAAGGTTGGGTGGCCAGTCCTCACGTCTCATATTTTTAGCTGCTCTGGCTGCTTAGTTAACTTCTAATTTGCTCTGTTTACCAAGAATGACGTCAGACAGGAGAATTTTTAGTAGCTGCTGAAATTAAGTGTCTTAACAGAAATAAACCCACAAAGAGAGTTGAGTTTGTGGAGCGCTGGCTGCTCAGCCTCCCGAGAGGGCAGCTGAGTGAAACTTCAGCGAAGCTCCGGGGACTAACAACGTCATTTATTCTGCACAGGATAAATCTAAGGTGCAGTTAAGCTCCTTTTGGAGTAAACTAGCTTAAACTAGTGAGTTAAATGACACTGCAACTTTCAAGTCCAAAATGGGAGATACGGGGACAATGTAATTTTACCATGGACCGAGGGCAAAAGAAAGAGATTTGCTACTGGTTGGTGCGATGTGTGTCTGTGAGCAGGAGCAAAGGGAAAGTGAAGCTCGAGCCACATTTCCCTAAGAGAATAAGCCACAGGGAGGGTTTTATGTCCAGGAGGCTTAAAAACAGGCCTTAAACTGTGAGCAGAGGGAGTAGTTCTCCTGCATTTGGATGAGCATGGAATACCTGAAATGTACGCATTTGTAAATCAATAGGCTTGCATCAAAAACCATACTCTTATTAATTTATTCTTCTAATAGACAAAAACTCCAAAGCATCTGATGTTAATCAGCTGCCTGTCTTAAAGGGGTAAAGCCGCTACATCTGAGCGGGATGACACAAAAAGCAATAGAAGCTTTACTTTTGGTGAAATCTACAAGATTTCTTCTCTAATTGATAAATATAAGCCATTTTGATTTTATTTTGTTCATAAAATGCAAGATGATCTTCTTTGGGCTTCTAGTGTTTAAGTTCTGAGCGTGAAGGGACAGAATTTCAGCTAGATGCCCAAGGACTTAACTACACAATTCCCATTACAGTTAATTAAATAAAATGATCATAACTATAATTAAAACCCAGGGATTTATCCTATAAAGTAATTTAAAGGGACTGATGGATGGAAGGCACTATACCATTTTAATCAAATTACCGCTGACTCACTTTGAATGAAGGTTATATAACCAGAAATGCGATTGCAAACGGAACCAGAATAAATACTGCTCGATATTAAATATGTGCAAAGCATTGAAGAAATAAGCCTTGTCTCAAAACAAAACGTACCAAAAAATATTCTAGGGGGAAGCATATTCTCCCAAGCTTTAACGTACTTACCACGCAGCTGAAGTTTGGAATAGTTGCATATTTGTAAGAGTAAGGGTAGAGCAGCATCTGCGCATATGCGTGGAAGGACAAATAGGCTTTTATTTGTTTCCGATGCTTCCGGAGAAAATGAGCAACAGCCTTTACTTCAGGCTCGGACTCAGGAAAGGGACCGCAGTAGGTGTCATCGCATGGGTGAAATGAAGCACCTTCATCTAGGGATTGAAAAAGAAAGTTGATGGTGAGCGCTCGTGGAGAATTTCTAAGGACCAACTTCTGGCTCAGCCTGTGTGGGCCTGCACGCAAAAGCGTGGAAAGCAATAAACAAATTGCTTTCTTGTGACTGACGGGCATAAGCCAGTGGGACCTCAGGACAGGAATCTGCTCAATCATCTAGTAGATACACCCAGTTGCCAACTGGCCACCTACATGCAGTTCTGCCCAAAGGACATATTTTGAACCCAACAGAAAAAGGAGAGTCTGACTTCACTGTGTTTCCTTCCCTGGCTTTCTGTGTGAGGGGCACATTTTATGATAGCATTCCAGTGGTAAAACTATTGAAAGGTCTCAGTTGGTCTATTTGAAGTCAGAGTGCTAGACCTCTTTCACTAGTCACTACAAATCTAGCCTTTAAGAGCATTTTAACATACTAGCTAGTACAGTGATGGTAGGTAGGTAGATGACCTCAAAAGGCATTATCTTAGAGACCGGTTTAAAACATGAGAATAGTCCCTGACTACTGCCTATTTTTACTCTTGCAAACCTTATGGGGAAAAAATGACAAGCCGCATGGGATGATTGCTCAGTTAGCTAAAATAGAAATCATCTCCGTTTGCACAGGGCTTATTTTTGCCTCAAGTTTGGTGCAGGGCTTTGGTTGTGAGGGTATCTTTCACCACGTCAACCTGCTCAGGAGGCAGTAAGCTGCAGATGTGTAGCCTACATGTAATATCCCGTGAGGTACTGAAAGACGAAACGCAGAAACGGAGATGTGGCAGTGGCTCCTTTATCATTTAGCAATTCTGGATCTAAGCCACTGTGTCTCATTTACAGCTTAGGGCCTGGGCATAAAAGAACAATATTTATGCAAATCCACTCCTCTCTTTTATCCACTGTGGTTTCAAAATGCTGCATGTTTTACACTGACCTGCAGAATAATAATTGTTTGTTTGCAACATTCCCTGGTGTCATCATGGACTTACAAAAGCAGTGTTTTATTAGCTTTCTTTTGTATAGTAAGTACTCCCATCTTCAAATAATAAGAAAAGAACACTGTGTGAGAAGGCATAGTAATATGAACAAAACTGGGGTTATGCAGTCAACCTAATGCCAAAAAAAAAGTAGAAGAATTTCATGCTGCAGCTTTATTTGTAATATGAAAATTGAGGCTACCATTCAATGGCCACAGGTGGGGATTTCAAAAAGTATTAGTGCTTCGATTGCAGTGGATATGGGAGGGTTATATAGAGGGCAGATGGTCTCCTCCCTGCAGAACAGATGGCCACCAAGTCATCCAAATCCCAAGAGCACTCTGCCTCGATGTCTTGTCAGATAATATAGCTAAAGGAGAGCTATTTAACAGACCCTCCGTAGCCTTTTTTTTTTTTTTCATGGATACTACATCTCCTGTAACAGTGTTGTATACTGAATCACGAAACTGGGCATCACTGACAATAAACAGCAGAATCCTACACGCTAGTGGTAAAATGACCCCATGGTAAAATATGACTCAGTTTAGTGACTTTCAGGGAAGAAAAAACTCTCTAAACTGTCCAGCCTACTGCCACAAACCGTTGCAATCCCAGTAGTTAACGTTTTTCCTTAAGTGAAGCTGGTAGTAAAAAGAGAGGGTTTCCATGGTGGCCTTGGATAATGTAAGGGCATTCTCGATTTTCATACTGGAAGTTCTGCTAAAGTAACACAAGAAGGAGACCGTATGCATCAACTCCTGTGAAATTTCTGAGTTACAGTCATGACAAGAAAATGGCATCGCACAAAATGTCACCATGCTGCCTTATTTTTGTACCTGATAGCACACCGGGGGAGGAGAAGAATCCTCCAACATCCATCAGGAGATCAAATGTACAAAGGAAATGTGTGCAGGGACTGATAAAACCCCATGCTTTGGGACAGAAGGCAGGCTGGGAGGATGGATGAGCTGCAGGATGATTCTCAAACTTCCTTGCAGCCAGTTCTTCTTCCCAGGATGGGGAAACTGTCCTCAGTGCGCTGAAAATTGGGGTGCACTGGAAATTTTAACCCCCACTGCTGCTCTCTTGGGGGCTTCGGATGCAACCCATAGAATCACAGAATCACATGGGGTTGGAAGGGACCTCTGGGGATCATCTAGTCCAACCCCCCCGCCAAACCCCTTTAACTGGATTTACCCTATGACATAGTTCAGTTCTAAGTACCTCATTACTGGCTTTAAAATTGCTATTTATTTCATGAACATTAAAACCCTTGTGCTAGTTATTGCACGTAGATATGTATTGCAAGGAGCATTTCCACTCGGAGATCCTGCTGTCGGTATTCACCCAGGTCTGTGCGCAATTTCTGTGCACTGTTTTGGGCACAGGGCGCTGCAAAGCGAAATCTGTCACCATCAGCGATACAGCCCTTTTCTCGGCCTCTAGAGAATACAGAAAAACTATCACAAAGCTTACATCAAAGCCCTGCACTGGGAGGGAAGAGGAAAGCAGAAGGGAAGCTGTGTTATCTTTACCAACTAGTTCAGCGGCTTTGCTGCGGCCGGATTCTGCCACAACCCACCCGCCTGGAAGGACCACGGTGAAGTTCAAGCCTTATCTCCAAACCCTAGAGTGCAACTGAACCGAATTAAAAGGTTTATACAAACATAGGTAGTATGAAATGTCAAACACACCGTGATTATTCAAGCCTCAAAGCGTGATACGGTCCGGATTCTTCTCTGCCTCATTTAGTGTCAGATTAATGAGAATACAGGGCGCCGGGTGAGGATCTTTTGAGCACCAGTCAGCCCAGTTCATGAACGAACTCTTTATTCTCTGGCAAAATAGAGAATCAGATGGAGTTTGGGGTCCGGTGTGGGAAGCAGAGCATGTGCTTTGGGTGGGATGATAAGCAACCTTGAACGAATTTTTATTTTTTAAACTGGGGTGGGGACCCGTCTTTGATGTTCGGTGCAGGGGAGAAATGCAACAAGTAGTGGATTACGACACACAACGTGTGCGTGTTTTGTGACAGCTTCACTCAGCCTAGAAAAAAAATGGTTTTTTACTGAAAACTAGGCAAACATTTTCAGGACTGAGTAAAAAAGTGTGCTTTAATACAGCCACTGGGGGGCAAGAAGAGGGAGGAGCAGAGTGATTTGAACCCAAGGAGGATTCATTAGGACTAGAAAGAAAATGCACTGTGTGGGTATTAATGTCGCAGTGACAGGTACCCATAATATGGCTCTGAAGACTTTGTAAGAGAACTGTTCATTCCAACTATGCCTGTGGTGATCTTCTGAACAGTAAATTTATGTCCCCAAAATACCTGCAGCTGTGACTTACACACTTAGGTACAAGATGGTAACAGTGATGCAGGACTTTGGTTCATTTTTTTGTTATTTTTGCAGCATGAAATTGCCTTAAAGATTGGGATAGCGGCCCTGGGACACTTCTGTACTGGAGGGATTCTTGGCTAACACAGGCTTTCTGTAACTGCTTCCGTGTCAGTCATTTCCTTACCGTGAGCAGAGCGAAAAAAAATAGGTAGCATATTTCACAAGTCCTTACTGTACTGAACGTATGTTTCTGTTCACTCACACCTTGTAATCTCCCCACTTTTACCCTTACAGTTCTCAAAAATCTACTTAAAGAATCCAATCACCGCAAGCCGGACTGTCCGGTGCTTACTCCTGCTGCGAGGAATTGGAGAGTTGTGGAAACATCTAGAGAGTTCCAGTGGAAGAGGGACGGGCTGAAGGCAGGGCCGTTGTGCTAGCGCTGTGCAAACACGATTTCTGTCTTTACAAGTTTATGATGTAAATAAGGAAGGTGGACGAGTGCTGGAGGAGAAAACAGCTGCACAGAGAGGAGGAAGAAGTTGCTCAAGGTGGGAGAGCAGGTCAGCAGAAAAAAAACAGGTGTGTATCGCTGTATTTCACAACAAAGTGCTATTTCAGCTGCACCAGAACTTGTGTGGTTGCTTACTCCTGTGCACTGTCTCGCTGTAAGATTTAATAAAACCATTTCTTCTTCAGTGGACCCATTCCAAATCTGCTAGTATTTCATTACTGCTGCATTCTCTATGCAAAATTGAGGTCAATTTTCATGAAAGTATTTACAGAAGTGCTGGGAGTTTAAAATTGGATCTCCGTGCATTTAGAAGCACCTTCTTTCTTTATTAAATCACTAATAATAATGGTCTTAAAATATTCTCAGACATTTCTCTGTGAGGCAAGCAATGCAAGTCTGACATTTCCAAAGCTAAAGCCATTTCAGAGAAATAACGAATTAAATAAAATGAAGTTTAAATGTTTCCTAAAGCTGTAGTCAGGTAAATTCTGAAATGTAATGGGCCAGGCTCATTACTGTGCTTCAAGTTATTTAGATGATTGCAGAAATACACAACAGCTGTATGTGTGGTTTTTTGCCTTTGCCACACTTGCCATAAAAACTTTTAACTTCTGATGAGATGTGTCTTTCCAAAGTTCAGGAACTTAATTTTTTTAGAAGCTAGAAGGAAGATTTGAACCCTGGCTTGTGGCTTTATGGGGAAGTACCTTCAACTTTAACCATGGAAAAGAGAACACAAGGGGATGTGATCTAACCTACTTACTCTCCTGGATAATTAAATACAGGGTAATCTGAACTAGTGGACCAAAGTATCTCCAGACTTACCGCACCATTTCACTTTCCAGTTGCGATTAGCATCAACACCATGACACCGAAACCTCGTGTTCTTTGATCTTGTTTTTCTCCAAAATCGATCCTATCATAAGTTATAAAATAGTTAATAATAATAATATTACTATATTTCGGCAGAAATCAATTTGTACACATAACAAACCAACTCTGGTAAACATATTCGGTATTATATTTTAACTGGAGTAATCTACTCCCCTTTTGCATGCCACAAAGTGATGGATCAGATTATACAGAAAGTCACCTTTAAATGATGTAGCAACCATTTGATCTTTCCTGCCTGAACAATTTTTTGAGTAATACCACTGATACTACTTACATGTGTCCAGCTGAAGTGATATCCATCCACGTTAAATACAGGCATGACATAGAAATACAGCTGAGTTAGCATCTTTCTCATGGCAGGATCCGTCTGGTACGTCTGAAGAGCCTAAAGCAGAAAAGCCAAAGAAAGTAGTTTCCATAATAAAAATAATTTCCCGATTAAGTGTTGTGACAGGCTGAGACAGTGACGTGGCCTTTGGCAGTGCAGAGACATCATCTCACGGCACCACTGACATCCTCAGGGCTGTGCTTGAAAGGCTGACGTCTTCCTGCAAATGCGATTAAAGGCAGCATGTGAACATGTGAAAAAAAGGTGTTTAAAAGACCCTGTTCTCTCTGCTGCTTAGTTACCTTCAATAGCCAAGAAAATACACCTCGCGTTCCAGAGAAGCAAATGCGTATTACAAAGGGTTTCTTGATGTAGGAGCTGAAAGTCAGTGGAATAGATTCTTAGTGGAGGAAACAAGTTTAGCTCCTGTAAGACAATGGAGCGCTGTTGTTTCCACCAGGTGATGATTTGGCAAGGTCAGAGCATAAACCTCAAGCATAAAGGTTAGTAGAGGAAGTCTAGGTAGGGAAAGTTTGTTTTGGTTTTTCTTTTTTCTGCTCTACATCTTAGAGAAATGCAGCAAACCAGCGGCTCCTCAGCAGTTCTGGTTGCTGGTACCGAAGATGCTCCTTCTGTTTCTGGAAGCTTGGACACCATGTGCCGTAGCAAAACCTGCCCCTTGTCAGAGCTGGACATCAAACTTGCAAGTTTCAGAGTGTGTTTTGACTCTGTAAGGTGAGGAGTTGCTTCACCTGGAAGGTGGAAAGCGTGTCCCACTGACACTGGGTTCAAAGGGGTGCCACAGGCTGGCTACTCTCCTCCCGGTGCTGTGACTACAGCCTTCTGCTCTGCCGTACTACTGGCCCTCCAGATCCAAGAAATAATGGGTTTGGGGGGGACAAAGGGAAACATTTGCCCTGAAATCAACTAGGCTAAAAGCTTTTCAATTGACAAATTCTAGGGAACAGCATGAAGTACAGGAATTCAATGCTTCTGGGCTCCTAACCGTGCCGCTGGTTGGATTATTGAAGCTGCCACTGGAGCTGACGGATGCATTTTGTGGAATACCTTTAAGAAACACTCATACAATTGGACATGTCTGGGTCTGAAATTTACTCATGGAGGAGTCTGAACATTTTTTTTCTTTATTGAGGGCCTAGTGAGACTTCTATCTGCTTTTTCTAAGCCGTTCATTAACCACCTCTCTGTCGTGAATTGCTTTCTCCTCACCCGCACGTGCAGGTCCTTCAGCCTCACTTGCCGATCCAAAGCAGGGCGCCATCCCTATGGAAAGCCACCAGGTCGCCCAGGGCTACTCCACCACTGGCTCCTCTGCCATTTTCAGCCAGGAGAGAGGAGGGGAAGGTGAGCAACAAGAGGGCAAAGGGGGCACGGGGCAGAAGGACATGAGAGATGTGGGCAGCAGTGGGGACACTGTGGCATGAAGCACCTCAGGGTGGGATGAGATGCTGAAAGAGGGGAGGGTTATGGCAGGTGAGAAGAGGATGGCAGAGGGCTTTTAGAATCAGAATGGTTTGGGTTGGAAGGGACCTTAAAGATCATGGAGTTCCAACCCCCTGCCCTGGGCAGGGACACCTCCCACCAGACC
>JAOXJK010000012.1:124602395-124620737 GCA_025774025.1 Xenus cinereus
GGGACCTGCTCTGGGTGACCCTGCTCTGGCAGGGGGTTGGACTGGATGATCTCCAGAGGTCCCTTCCAACCCCATATTATTCTGTGATTCTGTAGCAGCATTGTTATTTCTGTACTGTTTACTCCTATGTCCTGGCCTCTTATAAGGCCAGGATCTTTCTGCTGCGCAGAGAGATCCCAGAAAAATCAAGAGGCAGATCCTTTAAATCAGAGGAGGTATTACTACACTGTAGAATTCCACAGTGATGGGGTAGGAGAGAAGTGAGAAAATTGTGTGTTTATAGGAAGAACCTTGCAAACAAAGATTTTGCATCACTTATTTTGAGAAAAGAAGTGTATGCATAATACTCAAAGCACATCTGTTGGGTTTTTTTTTGAAGCTGCTTTTGACTTGTGTAAATGGCATTGCAAAATAGTCTCCACTCTGCAGCTAATATCCCTTCTTGAACAAAAAGAACAAGAGGAAATGTCAAAATCCTGCAAACATACCTTGCATCTGAGATGACTCTAAAATTAGAAGAGATTAAGTGCTGATATACAAAAAAATAGATGCACTGGACAAGTGGAAAAAAACAACTCCAATTTCTTTGATTTCAGTGATTTGAAAAATGGAAAATGGATGGATATGAAGGCTAGACCCGAGATATCAAAGGTAAAGGGAGCATAAATCCAATAAAATAAGATCAAACAAACACTGGGGAAACCACTTGATATTCAGAGAATATGAAATCCATAATTTTAGGTGAAATCTGCGCCTATGGAATTGCACAAAAGAGAAATGTCTTTCTTAATTTCAGTCCTTAAAGCCAAGATATTGCTGAACTGATCTGAAGCAGTACGCACTGGCACTGATTTACCTGGACCTTTACCAGAATTAAAATCTCCACATTTTCAGATCTTGGAATAAAATCCTACTTCGTATCTCTGCCAATATGCGTCTGGCATATTTTTATCCTGTGCCTAGCTGTGTCTGGCTGCCACTATCAGCTTCGTTTATCAAGCACTTAAGTGTTCTGCAAATAATAAAAGAAAAAGGGCGGTATAATAACTAGCTATTTTTCTTATTACTAATATGTTAGATTTGTTATAGCAAAAATGCAATGTTTGTTGAACTGAAGGAACTGTATGACTGGAAATCATTAAACACTTACTTCTTTCACGAACCACTGGCAAAAGGCAGGGCCAATCCACTCTCTTGCATGAATCCCACAGTCCATCCAGACGGCTTTCTTGTAGGGCCGGGATCTTTTACCTAACTTGAGGTGTGAATATTCATAGAAATATCAATAGGTCTCGTGACAGTGTGACACAATAATGAGAAAATAACGCAACATTAGAAACACTAAACAGATTGGAATTTTCTCGTAAAAAGGAACACAAATTTATTGTTTTCAAAGTTATGGCCAAGATAATGATATGTAGGTTTGCCAAGATAATGAAGCAGATCTATGGGAAAAAAAAATTACAGGAAAAGTGAGATCTATCAATTCCTCTTTTATGAAGAATGATACTCTTAAATATCACACGGAGCAGGGTGAGGAAAAACAATGTGACAGGAATAGCCTGATCTGATGCAGAATCAAATTTTCAGAACTCGGCACCAGCAGATGAAAAGAAAGTACATTGAAAGTAAATCTTGCTGACACCATCTAATTTGTGGTCCTAATAATGTGAGCTGAGAGCACACAGCCCTGAAATTTTCTGAATAGCTAAAGAGGAAGCACATGTGGCACATGCGGAGAAGCTGAGAAGGGCTCCAGGGTCCTCTGGGGTTTCTCTCCAGCAGAGCTGCTTTCCAAGTTGTCTATAAACACAAAATTTTCCAGTTCCCTGAAATCCAAATCCTGCTAATTGAACTTGTCCTGTAATATATCTCCGTGCATATCCAAACCAAGCAAATAGAATTTGGCTTTTCGTTTTCTGCCTTTTTATTTTTTTTTCTCATTAAAGATGACATTCAGGGAGATACTCAGACCCTAGGAAATCATCCTTGGTAATTACTGTTAACCCACGTCCCCACTGTACATGGTGTAATGTAAGTCAAAAAGTGTCTGACCCCAATTCCAGACTTTAGTCTGATTAATGACTATTTAATCTTTACCTTGAGTACAAACAGTGGTCTCCCTTCGTAGGATTTTCCGACAGAAAACATGTGAACAAGATCTGAATGAGTTTCATTCAGATGATGCATCCAATCCTGGATCTACAAATACAGAAATAAAATTGTTGCTTCAATCTTTGCATTTCATGGGAAGCAACTGTAACGCACTTATTAATCCCAGACTCTGTATGGTTTTGGATTTTGCTGTTGTTTTCCATTTTGTCATATTTTTTGAGTTTTTCTGTTTGGTTGGTTTTGTTCTCACACTTGAACTACCATTGGGCTCTCATAGTTCTTAGTGCAGAGCCTTCAGTCACATGGGATATTTCTCCCATTTTTTTTGTTAGATATTACCGGAATGCATTAACCAGTCATTGAAAACCTGGGGATGGGACTAATCTGCCATTCCCACTACGTATTAATGGAGTGAAGGAAAAGTTCCCTGGCTGCCTGACAGGACACTGAATGGTGAACAGATGGACCTGCAGGATCCAATACGACCAGCACAAGAACCTGTTGAGGTGCAGCACCCTCCCCACTCAGCCTAGGGACTTTTTTTTGGTGCAGACTGAGACTGTATATTTGAGCACACTGGAATCAACATAAATTATAGAATCCTTTTGGATAATCGAGTTGGAAGGGACCTTTCAGATCACTGAATCCAACCACCAACCTAACACTGACACAAAACATCACTAAACCATACCCTGGTGGAGTCCTAGTGGACAACAGGATGACCATGAGCCAGCAATGTGCCCCTGTGGCCAAGAAAGACAATGGCATCCTGGGGTGCATCAGGAAGAGTGTGACCAGCAGGTGGAGGGAGGTCATCCTGCCCCTCTGCTCTGCCCTGGGGAGGCCCCATCTGGAGCAGTGGGTCCAGTTCTGGGCTCCCCAGTTCAAGAAGGACAGGGAACTGCTGGAGGAACAGCAGAGGCTACAAAGAAGGTTAGGGGCCTGGAGCATCTCTCTTAAGAGCAAAGGCTGAGGGACTTAGGTCTTGTCTTTTCAGTCCGGAGAAGAGAAGAATTAGGAGGATCTGATCAACACCTATATAAATACTTAAAGGGTGTGTGTCTTTTTTCAGTGGTGCCCAGGGAAAGGACAAGAGGTAACAGGCACAAACTTGAACATAATAAGTTCCACCTAAACATGAGGAGGAACTTCTTTCCTGTGAGGGTGGCAGTGCCCTGCAAGAGGCTGCCCAGAGAGGTGGTGGAGTTTCCTTCTCTGGAGACTTTCCAAACCCATCTGGACACGTTCCTGTGCAACCTGCTCCAGGTGGACCTGCTTTAGCAGGGGGGGTTTGGACTAGATGATCTCCAGAGGTCCCTTCCAACCCCATATCATTCTGTGATTCTGTGATATCTTTAAGCAGTATGTCTACCTGTCTTTTAAATCTTCTCAGATATCATCCAGGATAGTATCCGTTATACATGAATTTGTATGTAAGTGTTTTTAAGTCTTTGGGCCTCTTGTGCAAACATTTAAACATTTGCTCACATTGCTCACTTAAATGAATCAGTGAGACTAATAGCTCACTGAAATCTCTTACTCCATCAGAGTAAAAGACTTGTTTTAAAAACAAAACTCAGAAGCTGTCAAAGACAGTTTCATGTAAAGATAAACCTTGATTAGAAATATTAAAAATAATACTTATTTTTAAGAAGGTGCCCATTTTTGAAGAAGAAACTTTTAGAATACTTCTGAAGGTGAACAGACAACCATAACTCGTAGAGAGAGCAAAACCTTTGCCTCTGATATTAAAGACAGCACCGTAGCAGATAAGAGGTATGATATTAATTTTCACGTACTTCTTCCAGGGGGTGATACACTTCATAGTTATACTCAGAGAGGGACCTTCGATTCCGATGTGGCCTCGATCCGGTTTGGTTTTCTATTGCTTTCTGTAGGTCTGATATGAGAATCCTAGGTAAAAAAGAAAGTGTATTACTGAAAATCTAATAGAATACACAGGCTAAAGCAGAACAACAATCACATTTAGAAGAAATATAGCAGGAGTTAAACCATCCTGATGTTACTTCTTCTGCTATATTTTAACAATAGAGTGCTTCAGGCTTATTTGAATGTGTGCTGCCAAATAAATACTCCATCTGCTTTGAAACGTAACAGTGCCTTGAAAAAACACAATGAGCTTGTTAAGCAAATGAAACAGAATGATGTAAATAATGCAGCCAATGTGAAGAAGAAGCCACTTTCATTTGTTTGTGGAGCCGCACTTGCGGTCTTTTATAATCCAGTTATACTATGTGATCATGGATCTTCAAAACTTGATTTCAAAACCATAATCAAAAAATCTTTTTAGGCTTAGAAAAACATGTACATACTTTCTCTCAGGAGTTATTGTACTGGCACAGAACATTACATATACCTACAAGTTGTAGAGGCAAAAAGAAAAAGAAATTAAGAACTTGGTGCATTATCATTCTGTCTGAAACACAGCAAACAAAGAAAAAATCTCAAGTGTGGTTTGTTGTTTACAATTATCTGCTCTGCAATAGTTGCTTAGCAGTTATTTTGAAACAGCTCAGGAAAAACATGAAAAATGCTAAGTGAAAATTAAATATGCTTGCATAAAAAGCGAGAAGCTCTTCATTAAGAGCAAAATGCAGAAACAGTAGTGTAAGCTGAAAACTTTCCTATTTTATGGGAAAACCGAATAATGATACAAATATAAAAGTATAATGTAGGCAATATGTAAAAAGAATTATATTGAAGAAGTTGGAGCATCTGTCCTTTCCACCACACAGTGGTGGGAGCTGGGAATATCGTCACTGACATCAGCAACAACATCACTGTCATCCTTGTGTACCACCTTCTCTGAAAGCATGGCAATGTGCATCACTGCTCATTCATCATTCCTGTTAAACGATGGTCACATTCAACCTTCTAAAGTTTTATAGGCATTAGCTGCAGTGATTGGGAAAAGATGGAAAGAAACGGCATTCACTCTGATCCTAATTCAACCGTGCAGCAGAGACCTCAAAGGTAATAGGTCTATCTACATATAATATCAAAGTAAAGGTTATCCCCATCTTCAAATGTATTAGTGAAGTAATTGTGTAATTAGGAATTACATTGTTCTACCTCAGCAACTTTCATTAAGTGAATTAAGGGCTTATAGTCTTGACTTGCAAAGTGCTATACACTCTAAGACCTGTACTGTAAAACATTTAAGTAGTTAGATTAAAGCAGCGGTTTTATTCAAGTCATTAGGACATATAATATGTTAAAAAAATACTTGCCAGTTTTTCTGAATTCTGATTAGTGATTCTGATTAGATTATTAGTGAATTCTGATTAGATTCTTCCAGGATCAAGCTCTGTTTGTTCACTTTTGCGATAATGGATTTAATTTAACAACTCGCTGATTGTTTATCTGTCTGTGCTCCAAATGAGACTTGATAATCTTTCTTTACTTTTAAACAACTGTGTTCTGTGTATGCTTATAACACAAAGGCTCTTAAATCCCTCAGGTCTGAGTACAACCCAAGTGGCTTTGTTGCCAAAGAACTTAACAATGGGGCAACGTGGTGCACTAAGAGTTTATCTGATGCCTGGCTTGTTTTCATGACCCTTTTCTTGTCATAAAGTCAAACACAAGGACAGATAAGCCTGTCTTACAGGCAAGGGCCAGTCACCTCGTTGATTATTAGGGTTTCTTAATTAATGTTTGCTGTCTTTAGAAATTTGTCATAATTCAGGCAAGCGTCACCCTGTCAGGCTGAAGTTTTACATGGTGTTTGCCTTGGATTTTCCAGTTCCAAAAGGGATGCTGCAATTTAACTCCTTCGCAAGCAGTGTATCAAAAATATAATTAAAAAAGAAGAATTGGGAAAACCAGCCTTGTCTGAGGCTTTGCAGGATTTTGCTTCTGATGGCTGGGTCCCAGCGGGCAAGGAGTCAGAAACAGGCAGCGTGGAGATGGGGAGGAGAGCAAAGGAACAGTCTGGAGTCGAGAAAATGCTGCCACCAAAGGCAAGGCCTTTCGAGTACAGGGAGTGTTTATAACACATATAAAATGGCCTTCTGTCATTTCATTAAAGGTAATTACTGTGAGCAGGAACAGCAGCAGACGTGAATACAACTGCCGGGGCACAGTAATTAAGGGATTGTTTTTTGTATAAGCGTAGGAAAACAATTACAGGAATCCCCATCTCCTTTTTAAACACAAACAAAACCGGAGCAGTGTTGAACCCACATGAAAGTCACCCTGAACTTTGGTTACTGGGCCTGCATAATTAATTTCCTTATGTTTGTTTTCGTATTTTTAGAACAACAAATTAGTAAGAGACGATGGTTATAACAAAAAAGGATTTCTGATAAGAGTACATATAATACAAAACACGATTTGCGCCACCCTTTTCTCACTGAGGAATAAGTATAAATAGCCTCACGTAGGGCTTTATTCAGCAAACGTTTGAGAATTCAAATAACTCATCAGCTGATTATTCAGATGCTTCAGCATCTCACTGAAAAGGCTCTAATGACAAGATCATGACTCTTGTCTGGTTTATCATATTGATAAATATGAAACGATGAGTACACTCCAAAAGCGCCCTGAATGCTTTTAAGAAATGCTATAAACGATGTGTGATCCGCAGCGTGTACTTGTTCTGTGCGACCTGTGCTGGGTCACGAGGAACGGGGAGTTACCAAGCAGAACGAGTGCATTCCTTTATAATTCATGAAGAAGGCTTGTCTCCGCGTCTGCAGCACGCCTGTAAACAAACCTTGCCCCCGTTAAGTAGAGAGAGAGGCAGAGCAGGCTGTAGAATTAGTAATTACCATCCCTCTCTTAACAGACATGATTTCCTATACGTTGAAAACACTTCAGCTTGACTCCAAAGGAGGACATTTAATTAAAACTGCCTGCCTGTGGGGGATTTTTCTGTTCTCCCATTAAAATGGTTGTTTTCCTGGCAATGTCTAGCTGTCTGCCAGTCTAATTGCTGTGGGGTGGAACGTATTTGGTGGAACAGAAGGTCGCAAGTTGCGCCAGGGGAGGTTCAGGTTGGATATTAGGAACAATTTCTTCACTGAAAGGGTTATCGGGCATTGGAATGGGCTGCCCATGGAAGTGGTTGAGGCACCATCCCTGGAGATATTCAAAAGACGAATTGACATGGTGCTCGGGAATATGGTTTAGTGTCGGTGTGTGTGTTTTGTTTGGTGTGGGGTTTTTTGTTTATTTGTTTGTTTTGTTTTTGTTTTTTATGGTTGGACTAGATGATCTGAAAGGTCCCTTCCAACCCAGGTGATTCTGTGATTCTGTATTTTCAAGCACACTTGGCCTGGTAGCCACAGACTTGCCTTGGAGGCCACGTCTCAGAAAGCAAAGCGGAGGCTTACGTGTACTGGATGTTTGCTTGCTGGAGGTAGGGCAGCAGGCTCCGGGACGTGTTCTGTGGTACTCGCACATCGGTGACCGTACCTTCGGCGATGTAGAAGGGGCTGCTGGGCTGCCACAGGTCCACCTGTAGTGCAGGAACCAACCTGTAATTCACATGCGTTCAGTGGAGGTGGGGAAATCCAGGAGATGGCACGCTTGAAGCTATGTAGATAAATGCTCTAGGCATGGTATAGACAATAAATACTGCGTTGGCTGGTCCAGCTCGACATCTACGCCAATAAAGCAGATTTTGAGGAATCATTGTACCCACCTTTACCACAACTCTTGTGGGAGAACCCACAACAGGAAAAGGGAACAGTCTCAGGAACATGCCTCCTCAAACAGCTCAAAACAAAAGCTACCTCCAACTTCATGTGCCTCCTCAGACTACTATACGTCCCCTATGTATTACTTCCTATGGAGCCCATGAGTCTTTTTTTTTTAATTTCACAAGGTATTTTCTATGTTCACTAATGAAAAGAATGCTAAAGAGAGGTAGAAAGTGTGGCATCTACCAGTGATGTTTGCAAAGTACACCCAATTTTACTCTTGATAAAGCAGATCAGAGGTCAGTAACAGAAGGTCACCAATACAATGAAGGAAGAGGTAATCTACCCAAAAATTTTATATAAGATTTCAAAATAACAGGTTTGAGGTAATCAAATGATTGCAGTCTTGTTAAAAATGATAGCTACTAAATGATACCACAGTTATTAATGTGATATCTGTATCTGCGCCTACCTAGGGGATGCTTCCTGTCCATTCTTACTTTCTTTTGTTGCCAAATCTAAAATACACTTGGAAATTTTAGCCCAGAACATGAATTTTTAAGAAAGCAAGGAAATTCGCAAGCAGGAGTTTGAAACTCAGTGTCCTGCACCCAGTGGCAAAATTGGGTCGTACTGCTCAGCCCTACCAACTCCAGACGTACAGGCTGCTCAACAGGGCTGAGAAGAGCTTCTCCTCAGCCCCTGCGAGGCCAGCGGCCAGAACACAAGTCAACAAACCTCTTCCCAGAGCTGCTGGAAAGTCACAGGAGACTATGGAAAGGAGACTCAGCAACAACCCATGTCAATGTGATAAATACGCAGATCAAGATCCGCAGGCCTTAAAAATATATGATTGTGAGCTGAATACAAAGAGGGGAAATGATAGGGACTACCATGTCCCTGCATTTCTTAAAGAGAATTTAAAAAGAATTACTACATGATAAATACCTTTTGAAGTTTATTGCAATCAGCTGTGCTAGGCTGCATTGATGAAAGTCATGGATACAGCTGAAGAGCGTCCCTTGCGTTACTTGCTTTCCAGGTTTCTAAGAAGGTTGTTTTTTTTTTTTTTTAATCTGTGTTTTAAAAGCTGCTGACTTCATCTATGCCATATGAGCTATTTTGGAAATAGCTAATGCATTTCACCTGGTCTTGCTATGAACCTCATTTGATAAGAGAGTATAATCTTCCAACAGGGGTTTAATACTCACCATTTCTCAAAAGGCCCTGAGTAACAATATTTTGATTACCAAGAAGGCATCTGAAGCTGAACCTGATGCTACCTCTCCAAGCCGTGGTGACCTTAGTCCCATTAATCCAATTAAATGCCTGCTACTTTGGAAGGAGAAAAGCTGAAACACAGGGGCAGCCTCTTCTATTCCTGCCAAAACCACGCTTTGTTTCACGCTGCCACAATATGGTCTGGGGATCCGTGTGACAGAGGTGGGTGGCCACAGCATCTTTTGAAGTCTAACACCAGGACTGGCAAAGTTCAGGAGGCTTGTGAAGCTGACAGCAGCTACGACAGATGGTCAGCAGAAACCAAACTCATGAATTAAATGGTGCTAAATGCTGCTTATAAATAAAGATCCTCTCTCTCCGCTAGCACCTTATGTTTGTTAGTTTATCTATCTTTCGTATTTTGATTAATTATAGGCATCCAGTGAAATTCCCTTCCCCCCGACATCTCCCCCCAATTCAATGTGGTTGATTTCACACATGGTTAATTACAAATGTGTATTTGACTTTTAAGATTTATTCCTAAAAATACGTATCACAGAGGGTAAATTAGTTGCTCTTAGAGTAACAGTCTATCAGGCAGCTCAGCTTGAGCCATCTTTATAAAAATAACAACAAATTGTTATACACAATCTTAGAGCAACTGAAGTGTCTCCAACAGCAATATCTAAGCACGCAAAAGTGGAAAAAGAAGTTACAAAAATGAAAAAAACCCCACACCATGATTGAGCTACACCTGAAATTTGTCTTTTTTCTTGATAGTTGCTCATGATTAATTTTGGTGAATTACTCCATCATCGTGGAGGGGTTAAACCAACCAATATTCACACTACTGGTAGCAACATCACCAGGCCTTTTGATTTGTAATTGTCCCTCAAATTACTGGTTGCAGGGGAATGTCAAAAGCAGAAGCAATCTTCTTTTAACTAATGAAGTCAGGGGTATCCTGCACACCACTATCCTCTTTTGGCGAAAACACAGTATTTCACTCCTGGCATTGTCCTGGAAGTGAGACAAAAAAATCCCATTTTTAGAATGCAAATCACTCCTCTTCAGCTCAGGTCCCTATTTGGGTAGTTTGGGTTTCATTTGACTCCCACTTCTCATCCTTCGCAATGTAAACAAAGCATTCAGTGCTCATCTGGGAGATGTTACCTGTGTCCAGAGCACCCCTGCGACTGCCGACTTGATTTCTCTTTATAAAGCACATAACAAGAAACACATTTCTCCGCAGACATTTATATTGCGTCTTTCGGCTTGTCCTTGGCTGTGACACAGAGACAGTGCATGAAAACTGACAAACAGAAGATGGATAGCAGAGCAGGCATGTATGGACTGAGCAAGTCCAGCTATCCTTTACTCACTGTCAGCTTTAGGAGACCTTATCATTGCATCTCCCGTGGATACTGAGAGCTCCATTGGTGTCAGGACTCTTCTTTCCACATCATTCCTCCGGGAAGCACGCCTTGGATTTCCACACCGGGCTCCGCAGGCTAGCGAGTGGTGGTGATATTGTTTTCCTATCCTCTTTGCTATCTGCGATGAGGTGTTGTTATCCCCACACATTACACATCAGCTACTGGATAAGAACAAATGAGAAGCTCAACATGAGCCGGCAACATGCGCTGGCAGCCCAGAAAGCCAACTGCACCTGGGCTGCAATAAAAGCAGCGTGGCCAGCAGGATAAGGAAGGGGATTCTGCCCCTCTACTCTGCTCTGGTGAGACCCCACCTGGAATACTGTGTCCAGCTCTGGAGCCTTCAGCACAAGAAGGACATGGACCTGTTGGAAGGGGTCCAGAGGAGGCCACAAAGATGCTCCGAGGGCTGAGGCACCTCTGCAGTGAGGACAGGCTGAGAGAGTTGGGGTTGTTCAGCCTGGAGAAGGTTCCAGTCCCTAAAGGGGCTCCAGGAGAGATGGGGAGGGACTCTTGATCAAGGACTGGAGCCATAGGATGAGGGCGTAACAGTTTTAAACTGAAAGAGGGGAGATTTAGATGAGATCTCAGGAAGAAATTCTTTGCTGTGAGTGTGGTGAGACACTGGAAGAGGTTGCCCAGAGAAGCTGTGGCTGCCCCATCCCTGGAGGGGTTCAAGGCCAGGCTGGATGGGGCTTTGAGCAACCTGGTGTGGTGGGAGGTGTCCCTGCCCAGGGCAGGGGGTTGGAACTGGATGGTCTTTAAGGTTCTTTCCAACCCAGACTATTCTGTGATTCTATGCTGTGGTGTCCCAGGGAGCAGGTTGGGATTACAACAGCCAACCAAAGAGAACTTATCCCACTGTGGAGTGTCAAGACAAACAGGAAAGGAGCTTGGTGCTTACTGTCCATTCTTCGTGTTGCATTGCAACTGAAGGAACTGGGACACAAGGGTTTAGCCTGGAAGTCTATTATATAGGTAGTTGCCCCATTTAGTAACTAATTCCTAAAAAGATTAAAAAATCCAGAAAGCCTAAATTATATTAAAAACCAACCTGCACACACAAAACCACCTGAGACAGAAATTGGAAAAGTGTTTTAATCTGCCTTATAAGAAGCTTCTTGCTATCTTTGTGTCACGGAAGCAAGTCAGAGTAACTTTGGTTTTCTCAGTGAAGGAGCCGATGAGTTAAAGTCCTGTTTTCTCCATGAGATTAATGTTGCCTGCCTTGCCTAATTTTACATGGGAGGCTTAATTTTCAAGGATTGCTCAGTTTTTTGGAGGAGAAAACAATAATTGAGAGAGGCACCTCCAAATTAAAACTGTCTTCTTAAAGCTGCTTGTAACAGATGGGAGATACTTAAGTTATTACAGTAGTAAACCAGCAGAACCTCCCTTTTTGTATACAATTTTCTTTGTAAATATGTGAAATTATGTTAAACCTCTTCCAAGGAGTAGTAAAGATCCTATGTAAGGTCTAAATTTGAGTTGACAAGTGGAAATGATGGGGAAGATGGGACTAAAAGATTTTGGTGCTGCACGTATGTATATAACCATGCATTTTCAAAGCCTGTTTTAAGCAGGTTGGAACTTTCCCGATTTCTGTAGTTTTCATTTGTCAGAAACCTTTGGTTGTCAGTCATACGAGGTGGGGAGATGGATCCTCCTGCTTCACGTGTTTCTTCTTGCTTACGCGTTGTCAGAGGTCATCAGTAAATGGCAACCAGTATATTCTGGTGCTGCCAGTGCTCCTGCTCTTCTTAATGGGCAAGAAGTCTCTGCTTTGCTTCTACTGGACTCTTACTCAGTTGTTAAATGAGTGGGTCCTCCTCGCACAAGGAAGACCTCAAAGACATGAGGAGCTTTATGAATATCTGGGATTTGCTTACCCTAATGAGTACTGGTCAGCAACAGGCATCTCTGTGAAAAGCAGCTGAAAGGGGATTGGGGCAGGAGGTAACTCTCCAACTACATTTGTTTCAACTTCATGAAATAGGAAATTGTGTCTGTGCTGGGCTAGAGAAAGGTTATTTAACGATCTCATTTTGCTCTCTTTGAGACAGGTATAAGCAGAAGAAAGAACTGGAGAACAGGTTGGCCTCTATGGGAACCTTTGTGGAGAGTGGGCAAGCAGATGAGGACCAGATACGGGAATTTTACATACTGCAAATCCAGAAGTGGATCAACACCAGCCTTGAGGAAATTGAGAGTATTGACCAAGAAATGGTCATCCTGAGGAGCAGAGGTACAGGGAAACAGGTAGGAGATCTCTTGCGCTGCAGGTCCCGTGGGCTGGGGATAGTTAGACCTGAAGATAGACAGTATTGCGGGTAAATAAACCTCAGAGTTTTGTAAGCTTTATTCTGTGAATTCTTGATTGAAATTTAGCTCATTCACAGCACAAGCAGATGGGGTTTGGTTCAATTCTGAAGGGGCAGTGGTCTGATTTTTGGATTAGTCACTGTCCGGTGCTACCACGTCTTCTAGACAGTCTGAGTATCAGAGCCGAACCAGTCTGTGTGCAGAGGCTTTTCTCCACTTTGCCAGACCCTTAACTCTAAAGAAAGTAAGTCCATTTGGAAATTAAAAGAAGACCCTTGTGACTTCTTTCAAGCCTACGCTTCTGGTCTGCAAAGTGTGCAGACGTTACAGGAAGAAATGCCCATTCTGAAGGCTGAAAGCTTCTCATAGACCTGTGATTCCTTTGTGGAATAGTCTTCCCGGGCTTTATGTTACTCATCTAAAATGTCTATCTAGAAATAAATAAATAAATAAAAAATCATAATGTGCTGACATAGCCCGTAGTCCAGCTTTGTTGGCACAGCTGGTTTGGGCAGTTCGTTATTGGCACTGCAGAACCCTGTTCTTCTGTGGCGCCCTGGGTGATACCATCAGGAATGATGAGGTCTGCTTGCTTCAGAATGTACTGTGTTTGATCCCCGGGAAAAATAAGCTATATTTCATGCTTTGATCTGAGCTGATCTGGTTTAGCTCTGTCAGCTTTTCCGCTTTGATCAGAGCGGGTGTAACAAAGGCACAAAGAGAAGTGATTTGTAAAAGCTCACAGATGGAGTTCATGATTTAAACTGGATTAAGGCCTGAATTGTCCATCTTGGGAAGTTGCTCTGACAGCAGAGGCGTTTCTCTTCTACAAGACTTTAAAGAAGTTATTTGGGGTGGGAAGCAGAGAAGGGGATTCTCATCTACAGGGCTACCTTGTGACTATTGTTTGCATCTTCAGCCTTCAGCACCTCCACATGGTACCTCTCGGCAAGTCAGGACTCCATTGAAACCTTTCATTCTTACTCGGGACGCTGTTCAGGCTAAGTATGTTATTTTCTGATTATTTAGACACAGTATAGTAGAGTTTTGTGTACTCACGTCAAGCCAAAGAGACTCGTTCAATGGCAGAAAACGAGTCATTCCCTTCAGGCGTTGTGTCACTTCACGATGGCAGGGGGAACATCTAATGTATTTCTTCCAGTTTCTCTAATTTTTTTCCCTTGCCAACGTGCTGCAGTTTTTTTGACTAATCCTGTTTTTCTCCTACGGGGATGGCAGAAGAGAAGATTGTATTAAGCAAATATTACTGTGTTAGTTCATAGGCCACGTGCTTGCTGTTTGGTAAGCAGTGGAGAGGTGAGGCTTATCTGCCCCTCTAACCTCTGTGTGATACAACAGGATTGTTTTTCACTGTTAAAAATAAAGAGCCTGGCAGTGAAAAGCACATGTGGTCTCTTAATCTAATGTAAACTCTGGAAGATTTCAGTGAATTCAAATAAGTAATCTCCACGGCTGGAAAGATGTGACACCTCCCAGAGAGTCATTAGTCGCGATAATATGGGTTTTAACTCTAAGGCTTTCCCTGGGGAGTCAAGTTCTTAACACTTTGTGGCACTGTGAGATTCTTGCAAGGAATATGGCAGCAAAATCACAAAATGGGATAGAAACCAGATTTCCTGTCATGTTTCTGACACTATTTGGCCTTACATATATTTATTTAGCCAAGCAGTGCCTAGTTCAGCTCCCAGGGGGCTCCTTGGCAAGCTGTGCCTGCACAGAGTGTTCTCCTTTGGGCTGGAGAAGCGAGTCGGGGTCTTTGGACTAGAACAACCCCACCACCAGCAGAATGGACTCTTTAAATGCCATTGGGGCTGGATTACCGGCAAGTCTGTTGCTGGTGGTCAGGGCTGTAGAAATAACTTTGTTCTCAAGCCCTCCTTTATAACATGCCTTGTATTGTTCTGTGCAAGGTTGTCGTCTGCTCATTTGTAGCAACGTAAAGTGTCGTCTTTGACTGTCTGTCTCTCTCCCCGTAGAGTGTTTGGTGCTGGATACCCTGGGCTGCCCACCATGACGGTAGATGACTGGTACGAGCAGCGCAGAAGGCAAGGAGTGGTGTCGGGTCAGAGCGCCCCTCAGAGAGCACCAGGTAGAGACCTGCAGAGCAAAGATTGGAACAGAGAACCCGGGGAGTCTCTTGAGGAGGAGGGTGAACAGGGATGCGTTCAGGGTGTAAAACACCCACTGACTGAGGAAGAGCAGGAGCTGAGTTTATTAGACTGTGGAAATAACTGGATTTCTAGACTGCTTTTTGGCAATTCCAGTTTTCTCTCTAGACTGGCTCCTGGCAGGGCTTCTGTTTTGAGAACTTGACCAGGGATCTTCCACTGCCCCTCACTCCTCTTCTTGCCCTTCAGCAGGTATAACTGATGAAGAGTTGCAGAAGCAGCAGCAGGAGAAAAAAGAGGAGGAGGATGATGAGGAAGCCCTTCAAAAAGCTCGGAACTGGGATGACTGGAAAGATACGCACCCAAGAGGCTACGGCAACAGGCAGAACATGGGCTGATGCTCTCGCCACAGAGGGAGGAGGGCCTGGAAATCCTGTAAGAATTGCCTGTGTCCTGGAGATACAGGAGTAAATACACTGTACATATGCGGAGGTATCCGTGGCTTCTCTGGGAGGCACCGGAGTCAGAGGAATAAACATGACAGTTGGTTTTGGTTTACATTAAATGTCAGACTGAGCGCACTGGTCATGTACAGTGATACAACAGAGCTCCTCTCAGGCGGAGCTCTTTCCGAGGGGTCAGGCTGCCTCTGTTCTCCCAGTCAGAGGAAGTCCTTGAAAGAAAAGGACATGAATTTGGAAAACTGCTCTTTGTATTGTGGGTGGATGTATTTATTTTTTTTTTCCTCTATATTTTAAGCAAAATAAAATCTCTCGTGCTGCCTAGTTCTTGCTGTGAAAATCCCTTGCTCTTTATCCTGGGCTCTTCCAGAGATTTACAGCAATCAAGGTAGTTGGGGATGGGAAATAGGCAGTGTCAGATGGCCATGTTTTTCAGCCAAGGCTTCTGAACACACCAGTTTGCAGCATCACCTTGGCAGGGAAGTCTGCATGCAGCCAGCTGCTCGGTGGCTTTTCTGCAGGCTCATCCCGCTGTTTCTCCCTGTATGGGGTGACCTGAAGTGTTTGGGATTTTTTTTTGGTGTTAAGTAGATCAGGCATTTTGAGGGCAATGTCTTGAAGTGCTGATACTACACATAGTGCAAATGTCTTAAGAGGGGTGTTTGTCTTTTTGCTTAGTGTAATATGGGGTCTGTGTGGCTATAACATACACAATGTCACGTACAACGTGTGTGTACTTGGGACCCTCTTGTGGAGCCCTACAGAGTCTGTGCTACTCAAAAGCAAAGTAGAATCATAGAGTGGTTTGGGTTAGAAGGGATAAAGGGTTGGGTTAAAAGTCATCAAGTTCCAACCCCCTGCCCTGGGCAGGGACACCTCCCACCAGACCAGGTTGCTCAAAGCCCCGTCCAACCTGGCCTTGAAGTAGCGCACTGGTTGTTAGTGTGCTCTGAGATCTATTTACAGAGTAACCCCAAAGGGGTGAAAATCTTGTCTGGATTCCTCTGAAAGTTTAAATAGGTACTGGCACCAATCCTGCACTGAGTGAAAAGAGAGGACGTGACTGGTTTGCCGTACCTGGCACTGACCTGCAGCATGGCCACCGTGTTACTGGGCAAGAAAGTGTTTTTATTTTTTTTTTAATTATTAAAATTATGGCTAAAAGCTCTGGAGTTGCCCAGCATGGGCTGGCAGCTGTGACTGTGTTTTTTGTAAACCTGGTACAGATGTCGGGATGTAAAACCCAAGCAAAGCATCCCTGCTACTTGTGCGTGTGACAGCGTTACCTGGAGCAGGAGCTGTCTTTGCTTTGGTGTGGTTGGGTTCATCAGCAGAGTACTCCCTTACCTCTGGGGACAGTGGCATTCTGAAGGAATTTGGAGTTTTTCTTCCTATCGGCATGATTCAAGCACACCTGAGGGGCCAAGTAGGCTGCAGGAGAGCGTAGACATTCTATATATAGCAATTTCAGCTCCTTTTAACTATATCTGTGAAGCTGTTGCACCCTTTTTTCTACATACTGAGTCTCTACAGTCTACAAAAGCAGATTATGAGGTTTTGTGGGTTCCAGACCTCTCTGGAGGCTGAAACACTTTTTTAACAGCACGCACAATCCTCTGCACATATTTATCCCTTTCCTATGTTCCATGTTAGCTGGCTCTTAAATGCAAGTGCTTCTGGAGAGGCACATCCTGAGAAGTAGCTCTAGTGAATCAGACACTGTGGATTTTTACGCTCCCTTTGGCTGTTGGTCTGAAGCTCTATCTCGGGGCTGCTTCTGCTGCTTTTGTTTCATTTTTTTTCTTACTTTTTCCCTCTCAATGCTCTCCAGGCAGTGCTCTGGTCTCCCTGGGTGAGCATGCAAGCCAGTGGCCCTCTTAGGAGTGGAAGAGGAGGTGACAGCGCTGGACGGTGGGGCTGGGGGTCAGGGCCTGTCTGGCAGGTTGTGTTCCCAAACTGTGGGGCAGGAGCTTTGGGGATGACGTTTTTGGGCGGCCCTGGAGGGGAGTCACACTGGCGGAGCATGACAGCAGTTTGTGAAATACCCAAAGCCGGACGGTACCATTCCCCGGGGGAAGGCGGTGGCCACCGAGCCACCATCGGTGCTGGTGGCGGTGGCTTTCTGAGCAGCGGTGGTTGCCCTTCTGGACGGCAGCTCCTCACCCCTCAGCACGACTCCTTATCCTCCCAAGGACCATCACCTCTTCCCCTTGCTCTGCGAGCCGGGGCCGGAGCGGGTCTGCTCCCCTCCGTGGGGGACGGTTTACCTTGGATCAGCTGGTTAAAGCGGCTGGATACACAATCAATCGCTCTGGGATTTCCAAACTCACCTCTTAACCTGCGGAACCAGGCTCTGGTGCAGAGCTCCTTGCCACCATGAAAACAATCATCGCAGCCTGTTCCCAAAATCTGAGTGGTAAGATTATTTCCAAAGGGGGTTTGAATGGTTTCTGATGCTCTGGCGATGTGAGGAGCCGCTCGGACGATTGGCGTTTGCTGTCGCTGTTGTCTATTTGCTTTAAGACCATTCAGGGGAAAGGGAGGCGTTCGGAGCGATTTGGGGTGAGCAGCACCAGAGGAAAACATAGGGTTACTCAGCAGGAATGAAATTTCTGACAATGCCTTCAGTAACGTTACTCCTGCGAGATACTGTGGGGTACTGCAAATTCCCCTTCGTCTTTCCTTGCTGCCCCGGGCCGTGGAGTCCCAATTTCTGGGTTTGAAGAGGCTCTTATCACCACGGATGGGGCAGCAGAGCCCCTGGGGGTTCCCCCTTTTCTGTCTGCCGTCTGGACATTCATGGAATGCTTGGGGCGGGGGAAGAGCTAGGAAAAGGAACTGAAAAAAGCAACTGTTTGGTAGGCATAGATTTGCAGGGCAGAGCTCTGCAGCTTCCCTGGGAAAAAAAAAAAAAAATGGGGAAGTTGGGAAGTTGTCAGCGGTGGGGCTGTGGGGGCACTGGGCTGCTGGGGGTGCGGGGATGTGTGGGGAG
>JAOXJK010000012.1:124630779-124645364 GCA_025774025.1 Xenus cinereus
GCTCCAAGGTCTCCCTGGAGCCTTCTCTTCTCCAGGCTGAACCCCCCCAACTCTCTCAGCCTGTCCTCACAGCAGAGCTCCTCCAGCTTTCATATCATCCTCATGGTCCTCCTCTAGCCCCTAGTTAAGCTCATAAGGAGCCACATTCCCATCACTTCTTGCCTCCTCTCAGATAAATAACGAAATAAACCCACACACCTTAAATTTGAGAAATGTTTGACAGCTTTAATGCGAAAAAGGCCTTGTACGTTCTTTGTATGAAAAATTAAATGGCTAATTTATAAGCACAAGGCAGCTCTTGACTTCGGAATTTGCTGATCTCAGACTGCCCAAAAATAAATGCTGAGGCAGGAAAAATCTTGACCTTTCATTTGCTGAAGTTTACGATCTGCTTAAAAGCAAGAAAATACCAAAAAAAAGCACCATGATTCAATTATGCTAGAGAGCTTATTAAAAAATAGTAAAGGAAATCCTTGCCCCAGCCCAAGAAAGCAAGAAGCAGACAAAGCAGATGGGATCACTTGTTGCGCTTGGTGGCAACAAGCGGTTGCTCACTGAGCCTGTCATGGCAAAATATCTATGTTTTGTATTATTTCAATTAGGCAGAGCTTATAAAAATATCCTTATTGAACCTCAGTAAATGAGAAAACAGTTCCCCCACAAGAAACTTCAGCAATCAGAAAAAAACCCCCATGCCAGGACAGTTGCTGTTATATCAGCTTGTTTCCAGAGGACAAAACATCTGTAAGCAGACGGATTCTGTGCTGTAAATTCCTTGTGTTGTAACTGCAAGACTGACAGGATTCACCAGCAGGTAACGAATAAATAAATGTATTTTTTACAATATCTAACATATCTGTCCCTGTGTGTCCAAACCCATTCTCGGTAGATCTCAAAGGTCTTCCCTGATATATCCCTATTAATTTCTTTAACTCGAGGCTTCGCTGACTTTTCCTTTTGAAACGAACCCCTCTGTACTCCTGTATTCAGCGCTCTCGTTCCGCTCTCCCACCGAGCCACGTCCTCCTCCAGCTGATTATCTCCACTCTTTCATCTTCGCATTCCTACTTCATTGTGTTTCACTGAAAAGACTTCCCAGGACACCCAGTTTGATGATTCTTCTCTCTGCTCCTTTCTTTCCACAAACGAAGGCTAGGGAGATTCAGGTTGGCCATTAGGAAAGGCCCTTTGACTTGGTGGGTACAGCTTCTCCAGATCAGGTGGACCATAGATTTGCTGGAGTTTTTCAGGACTGGTCTAAGCAAGGTCATGGTTGACCCAACCTGGTGCTGGTGGAAGCCACGCTGTGGGCACGAGGTTGGGATTGGATGGTTCCAGATCTCCTTCCAACCAGCATTTCATCTCCGGCTCAAAATAATTTGTGCTGTAAGTCATTTCTCAGACCTCTACCTCCCTCCACAGTCTCAGGCTGTAACGTTCTTGGTGTCAGACGTAATCGCTTTCCAAAAACTTGAATTTGGATCTTCCTGCCAGTGAGAAGTTGCCTTGGCACTTGGTAGGACACCAAAAACCTTGGAGGGATGGTGGTGGACAGGGGAGCGTTTACATTTTTCCATTGATGGGTATCTATAGTGTAGATTATAAGTCAAACAGACGACGCTAAGATGCCTCACAGGACCATGAAAGTTTACTTATCACATCAGCTACGACACTAAACGACCATTAAATAGTGTCTAACTGGCTTTTTTTATCAACTTACTACAGAATTTGATCTACCATAAAATTTTGAGGCTTTGGTTAGAAAATTTCCCTGGATTATAAAGATCTATCCTAAAACATCACCCAGTCACTATCAAAAAAGCAAAATAATACCATTAGTTATCTTTATGTGAGACTTCTTGGGCTTCTTCAGACCTTTCTCACAGTCAACCATTGCTCCTTCTCCTAAGAGAAGCTACACTTCAGTAGTCACATGTTAAAAACCAGACACATTAATAATATTCATAAAAAGACAATTCATGTTACTAATAAATATAAGCATCCCCTCTTCCAAGCTCTTCAAAAATATTAAATAACCCATCACTAATAATTCGAGCTTTGTTTTACAGATGCCGAGAAGCCTGGAGGACAGTGGTGAGATGATGGCTCAAGGTAAGCAAGACCAAAGTGCTGGGACCACGACCGAGCTCCTGAGCATCAAACTTGCTGCCATCATTTTCAATAGAGAAGACTCAAGGACTTCAGCGTGTTTTGGAGACGGAGGATCCCATCTCAAAGGGTTTAAAGCCTGATTTAAAAATGGGATGTGGTCAGCTAGAGAAATTCCAGGATGGAAAAAGAGTTGAAGGCCGTTACAATGAGCTGAGGATTGTGGACAGCATTTCCAAACTATCATCTGCATGAACTCCTGTTTTCATTCCAGGCTACGGTATCACGTTTCCTCTGCTTTTCCACTGGGTCAATCTAAACCGTTGTTACCCGTTTTCTAACAGAAAAAAATTCAATACCAGAAAAAGTCGTGTTATCCTCAAAGACGTGCTTTAATTTATGTTTTGCTCCAAAATTTCCAACCCCTACCGCTAATTACCTTCCTTCAATTTTTGTAATTACTCCCCTCAGTATGGGAGAATCACTTTCCAGCCATATCCTGAATATTGAAAACATCGCTCCTTCCCACGCACTGCAACAGGATAAAGATCTAAATTTCCTTCTGAACGGGTTACACTGTACAAAGTTGACACCCCAGAAACACAATATTCCTGGAATTAACATCAGATGAGGGCAGAGATGTTCTTTTAATAATATATGGGTCAGAATCCTCTCGGCTTTAGTTGGTCAGTGTTCAACTCCACGGCGCTGCAGGTTTTGACTCTGTGATTTATGATTCCCAGCCACGGTGTTCCTCTAACTGGGCTCCCCAGTTCGAGAAGGACAGGGAACTGCTGGAGAGGGGACAGCAGAGGGCTACAAAGATGATGAGGGGATCAGAACATCTCTCTTAAGAGGAAAGGTTGAGGGTCTTGAGTCTTTTTAGTCTGCCGAAGAGAAGACTGAGGGGGGGTCAGGACAAGGGGCAATGGTTTTAAATTGGAAGAGAAGAGATTTAGATTAGATACCAGAAAGAAATTCATTACTGTGAGGGTGGTGAGACACTGGAACAGGTTGCCCAGGGAAGCTGTGGATGCCCCATCCCTGGAATTGTTCAAGGCCAGGCTGGATGGGGCTTGGAGCAACCTGGTCTGGTGGGAGGTGTCCCTGCCCAGGGCAGGGGGTTGGAACTCGATGATCTTTAAGGTCCCTTCCAACTCTAACCATTCTATGATTCTATGATTCTATAATACATACACCAAAGGGCAGAAATAAATTTGCATCACCAATGCCAATTCCGGCATTTTCCTACATTTTGTGTTTTTGAATGTGTACTGTTAATGATTAGTACTTCTCCTCTTCCAAGAGACCTTGGAGGTTCTACAGTTCCATCCACTATCCAGAACCCCTCGAAAAAAAATTTTATCTCCAGTTTCCTCATTATCTGTCCCTGCCCATGGCAGGGGGTTGGAACTGGATGATCTTTAAGGTCCCTTCCAACTCAAACCATTCTATGATTCTTTGATAATACTGATGTACCCAGAGATGTGGACCTCAGTTCATTCTGCTTGGCTGCTGTTGACCTTACTTGACAAATGGTCTATGCCTAAGAAAGAAGATTGCTGAGCCCACTCTTGTTATAATTTGGCAGCTCTAAAATTTTAGGGGAAATTACTACACTTCCAAACTGAATTTAACCTCCTGTACAGGAATTTACAGAGAAAGGAATAAACCTCTTAGCATACTACGACTGCTGCATCTTTTCAAGGAAAATAGGTGCCTTTAATTTATCATACATACAACAGTAATATTCTTTCACATTACTCATTTCTTTCAGAATATTAAATTGCTATTAAGAAGGAAATGGGTAAAAAGAAGTAATGATTGCCCAGGACATGAGAAAGTGAAGTAACTAATAAAGATTCATTGGACATCTCTGGAAGGGTTGGGACAGCTGACACATAAAAACCAGATTTTAATGAAGTAAATAGCTAAGCATGTGTTATGCAGCTGTAATGGAATTTTGAAGAAATGGATATCACTTAAGTACAGTTTTGAATTAATACACATCACTCCAAACTGCCTTGGATTAGCTCAGCAACTCTGTCATTTCCAATGTGATGAAAGACCTGCCTTAGAGAGCAAAATATTGGTGCTGTGACAGATTGATCACTTGACGTGTTGTTGGGAAATGCCTCAAGCTGTGGCTGGGTCTGCTGCTGGAGAGCTTGTAGCAAGCAGTTTAGCATACCTGGTACTGTCAGTATTTTATGAAAAGACGGTTAAACCATTATGACAAGGCAGTTTTACTTTTTGTGCGTGCAAGATGCAGGAATACGCTGAATTCCTGCGACCTATCCGCTAACAACACTTCTGTAGGCTAGCCAGCCCGTGGATAATCATTATATGTTCTTCAAAAAAGCACAGCTACCAAATCCGGCTTTACTCTTGATACCTACCAGTCAAAGAACATAGTCCTAAGGTTACTTTTTAGCTTTACAGCTTTCCTAGTTACTACTAAAGAAATCAAACAATTCCGTTAAACACTATGCAATACCCATTGGGTTTAGGGTAGGAATCCAACAGCCTACCCAGTACTTAAGAGCCAACAACAAAATCTGCCAGACCACAGACTAATGTGGCTGATAAATGGCAGCTGACACTCAGAGCCACCCCCGGGGAGGTCTCCTGCCATCCCTCACATCTAGCTGTCGAGGAGAAAGCAGTAAGTGATCATGTAGACATCTAGGGAAGGTTGTGTTGCCTGCAGACATGTGTCAGCTCTCTGCTGATTTATGTAGGCAAGGTTATTTTTCTAACCATAACGTCTCTAAATTATTTTTTTTAAAGTCTTTTTTTTTAAATCCCTAAACAAACAGCAAGAAGGGATATATTTTGTAGACATTAATATGGAACTTTACATCAACAAGGACAAACTTTCAATTCACCCCTAGAAAATAGGCTAATGGAATTTAAAGCTAGGAATCAGTGAGATCCTTTGAATTTTTAAAGCTAGGACTTAGTGAGATCATTTCAATTCTGTGTAAACACAGTTGAAAGCCTTTGCAAAGAGCAATACACAAGCTTTATGGAATGAACTGACCAGATGAGAGCGGTGAGCAAAGTGTAGAAGCCGGACCACTGGTGTCCCCAGGGACAGCCTTGTGAATGAGCAAACTGGGTGACCAGCTGTTGGCTAGCACTCACATGCAATGACTTTGGGTTTTTTCCATCATTACCTCCTTATATTTTCAAGAACAGCTTGAAAAATGACAAAGCTGCTTTTGAAACACAGAATATGCTGCATGGGCTTGGGAAGTGTGATATTCCCTGCCGCCAATGGGGACTAAAACCAATTGGTTTATTTCCTTGGCTCTTTTCATTTACTTTTTTCCATTTACTTCATAGTTTTACTTGTCTATGAACAGAACAGATGGATCCAATGAAACCATTCTGCAGCACATATACAACTTCTTTACCGATGGAATTAGTTGTTCTCTCTCATGAAACTTTCCTGCTGAAGTCACACGGCATTAACTGCATTTATGTAAATTCTTCATTTCCTTCCAGAAAATTCTTCTTATTGTCTTATTTTCCTGACTAATCCGAACCTTAATCAGGTCTCTCCTGTCCCATGGAATTCAATAAAAGTATGTTTACAAAGGCTTTACATGTATTTTAAACACAGTGTGAGGAATGATACGTTATAAATCAAATACCTATAGAAAATAAATCCGCATTTACAACCCTCCATTCCTAGTGGTAGATGAGGGATTACAGTTCTTGAGAACAAGCTGCCATAGCTGCTGCACTTAAGTGGTTCATTAAGGTTCGGGAGCTAGTTACACACTGAAAGACACATCTGAAAAAAGCTACAGCATGAAAGCCTCTCCTCAACTCCCAATATGCCACCAGATGTCATTTCTGATGAAAGATCAACTGCTTCATTCCCTTTTCTCAGCTAAACTCTTCTGCCAGTCAAAATGTTAAGAAATAACGTTATTTTTTTTTATTTCTCTTCCTTGCTGGGATGAAGAGTTTCGACTGGAGACTCAACACTGTTGCAAAAATTACTTAAATAAGGTTGGACTCCTTCCTGAGACCTGATAGAGACAGCTGGAAAGGGAGAACTTTGCAAAACTTCCTGACCTCTTCTGTAGGGTTTTCTGTATTACAGCAGATGCTGATCCAAAGCAGAGCGCCCCATTTGTATTTTCTAGATAGCGTTGTATATAGTTTCTGCCTTTTAGTTATTTAAGCAGGAAAACTGATATTATTCCTGGTATAAGGAAAAGCTAGCTTATCTATAATTTTGAATGAAAAAGATTTGCTTGGGTAATGTAGGCCAAAATGCTGAGGAAGCAAAATATGTTATTGCATGATATTTATCAGTATAGTGCAGATGAATTCTCTGAAAAGTCTATTTATATGCACGTTGCTCGCTAATTCCCAGACATGGCACATCTGAGCTCGATAGATGTCTTTTAGGTATAAAAAGGGTTTTCTACTTTACCCAGGCAGGAACTTTTAGGGACTAAACCAATGCTAGATGGGGAATGCTCACTGCTTTACTGCTATATCTATATAGTGCTTTATGCACTCTTCCTTTAAACAGCTTCATTCCAGAGACAGATGGTCTGGAAAGGTGAATGTCTGCAGAAATTCCAGTTTTTGTTCCAACTAAGGAGCAATGCTTTTCCAAGCAAAGTTGGCCTCCAATGACTCGTGAACATCACATATAGAGCCGTCTAGCTCAAACACAGAAAGTGGGAAGCGGTTGCTTCAGTGCATGTCTGTCTCAGGGGAAAAAATAAGGTGTGTGAGTGGTAATGGGTACCACCTTGCTCCACCAAGCATCACCCCGTTGTATGCACATGGAAGAGGGAAAGAAAGCAGTTATTAAGGGCACAGAACGAAATAATAAGAAGTAACAAGACAAATACACACTTAAGAGAGACAAACAGGCCAAAGTAAGGAAGTAGAGGAGAAGGAGATCTGGAGCTAACTGTGCAGGGTGAAGGTATGCAAAAACTCGGGAGGTGCCCATTTTGACCCAAGGAGGAGGCTGCAGAAGTTCGCTTAAATGAAACACTGTGCTTACTCATTCAAATTCACTTCCTAAAACACGTGTTATAATAACATGTTTGCATGAACCAGCTGATGATTGTTTAGCTTGGATGTAATCCTTCCAGTGACATACTATGTCAAGCACAGCTACTTTTAAAGAAAGGGTCATCATCAGTCCAGTAACAGAGATTATTGAAAGAAGCTTCTGCTATTACCTCAGCCCCTTCTTTATTCCCATGGCTCATATATTTCTCCAGTTCTGTGCTTTGTAAGGAAGCGATGAGTAGATGGTGATGCTGCCAAGCCTGGCCAGAATCCTTTATCTGTCCATCTGTGTGCTTTCCTGCCCAAACAGGGAAGCTTCCCCCCACCATCCCTCTTCATCCTGACTCCAGAGGCATGTTGGACTTGTGTGGCCAGACGAGCTGGCTTTACTGTCCTGACTATGTTGTGGCAATCAAGCCCAGGGCTGCCTGGCCAGTGCCTCTGGACAGTCCAGATTACAGCAGTTGCATATATTTTTAACCTTTTTCCCATTCTTGACCCTTCCTTTCACCAGGCTTGAACCTTGCTTTCTCTGTTCATCTCCTCTCAAGGAAACAAGTCAGCCCTAATCACTTTTTCCCAATAGGTCTCAGCTTTGCTACATCTGTACCCAAATTTGTATTTCTATGTAATCACAGCCTCATATGGTATTACTGATATAGTTATGTATGGTTACTGTTGGTCCCAAAATGTCATCAACACTCCCCTTCGATTACCTGGGAAATTCAACCATTTCTCACATAACTCCCTCTTTCCCTTCTGGAAATCCCAGCTATTTTTGAATTTATTAATACCAGATTTTCAAAAGTCTATTTTGGGACAGAAAAACTAAAATAAGACTTGACCAAGACTTCAATTATGACTACATTGTTAACATTAGAATCACAGAATCATAGAATTGTCTAGGTTGGAAAGTATCTTTCAGATCATCGAGTCCAACCATCAACCTAACACTGACAAAAATCATCACTAAACCATAGAATCATAGAATCATATGGGGTAGGAAGGGACCTCTGGAGATCATCTAGTCCAACCCCCCTGCCAGAGCGGGTCTACCTAGAGCACGTTGCATAGGAACTTGTCCAGGCAGGTTTTGAATGTCTCCAGAGAAGGAGACTCCACCATCTCTCTGGGCACCCTGTTCCAGGGCTCTACCACTCTCACAGGAAAGAAGTTCCTCCTCATGTCTCTAAGCACCATGTCTACACGGCTTTTAAATACCCCCAGGGATGGTGCCTCAACCACTGCCCTGGGCAGCCCATTCCAATGTGCAATAACCCTTTCCATGTAAATTTTTTTCCTAATATCCAGTCTGAACCTCCCCTGGTGCAACTTGAGGCCGCTTCCTCTTTTTCTATCACCTGTTCCTTGGGAGAAGAGACCGACCCCCCCCGGCTACACTCTCTTTTCAGGGAGTTGTAGAGGGTGAGAAGGTCTCCCCTCAGCCTCCTTTTCTCCAGGCTGAACACCCCCAGTTCCGTCAGCTGCTCCTCATAAGTTTATTCTTCAGACCCCTCCTAGTTCTTCATCACAGAATGGTAGGGGACCTCTTGAGAACATCCAGTCCACACCCCCGCTAAAGCAGGATCCCTCTGCTTATTTCAGTCATTAAGTCCATCAATTTATTTCTAATACATGTCTAGAACCTTCCTTAAATAACTTGAGAAAATAATTTGGGCGTAAAGAAACACTCTTTGTGTTTTTGTGGGTAATGACAACTCAAGGCACAGAGAACAAGGAATAAAAGCATGAAGCAATTCCTGTTGCTGAATGGGACAAAGTCTGGAAATATTTGGCTATCTCCAACAGGCAATCTCTCGAGCTCAATTTAACACCTCAATCCTCAAGCTCTGATGAATGTATAAAGGCTTTCAGCATTAGCAGGAGGAAGTCTGTACTCATTACTGTACTTGGCACAGAAACACAAAAACCTGGTAAGTGTGTGAGCTTGTAAGTGTATGAAAAAGAGATCAGAGGAATTGTCTCATACATATTTTAAAAAGTAAATGTCAAGATGGTGAGCTTAGTTTTAATTTAGGACTCATCATTAGTGTTTTCTATGTATTTATTCATTTATGCAAGTTACAGCAAGAAGGATGAAAATATTTATGGAGTAAAAAAAAATAATGTTATGGCGTGAAATACTTTGCATTGAGATGTCTGTAGCATGTTAAGTTTCCCCAAACTGTTCTGTCATGACTTATTACCCAGTTTGCTACCACAGAGTGATTTTGTACTTTAATTAATGGAAAGCAACACCTTTAATCTCCCTGCGCAGATAATGGTCAAACCAGACATGCATCCCCACAGATTTGCTGGACAGGATCCATAGATTTCAAAGCTGGGGAATATACTAAATGTACTGAGTGTGGTAAGGAAAATCCAGGTAAACATCTCTTTTTTGCCGGTGTTACTGCAGTTGGCTGGTGTAATTCCATTGAGTTCAAGGGATTTACCTTTCCTTGCTGGATTAAGCAAGAAAAAAACAGCAGGCTTTTTTTTCCATGATTTCCAAGTTATGGAAAACTTATCAGTTTTTAGTGATAACTTATAAGTTATCAGTTGTTTCTGTGTTTAATGTAGGGGTAATAGAGACTTAAGCGCTGAACTTTTCATAAACTCGGTATGCTATTTCGAAGAAGAAATTGTAAATTTGTAAGCAGCAAGCCCAGGAACAATTATACACCATGTTAACTGCTAAATCCTACAACAGCAGATGACTGAGATTTTCACAGGGAGACCTCTTATTTTCCCCACTGGGACATAGAATCATAGAATCATAGAATGGTTTGGGTTGGAAGGGACCTTAAAGACCATCAGTTCCAACCCCCCTGCCATGGGCAGGGACACCTCCTGCCAGACCAGGTTGCTCAAACAAGGTGACGGTGCTGACCTGAGATGGCACAACTTTGTGCCCAGGTGGAGTGTCTGTGACAACGAGGACGAGGAGAGTCCCTCGGCAGGGGAACACCTTGCACACCCAGACCGGGGTGAAACACTTTTTGCAGATTTGTCCCTGAACAGTCCGTACGGCAGAACATCTTCCCATCAGCTGAAAATGGTACTGCAGGAAAGGAGTGGATTAAATACATATAAAGCAGATATGTAAGATAGAGTCTTTTTATTAAAAATGCCGCACCATGCCTGCAGTATGAAGTATTATTTTACTAACTCTAACAGAGTTTTAATGTAAATGTTTTTTAACTTTCAGATAAAGGTCAGATTTTTTTTTTAACGTGAGAGTTCAAAACAGCATTTTGGAACTAGATGTAGAACCACAAAGAGAAACCTCATGACTCACAGCATGTCCTGTCTCGAGGACCACTTTTCCATGGTAATGAATTTATAGACAAGCTTTAGAAACCTTCCAGGTGGGACATTTTTAACACGCAAAGAAGAAAACAATTATCCAGCTGCTCCACGCAGCTTTATGAATGCATATAGTCTTTTAGTTTATACATACATTTAAGCTAGTTTCAGGCTCGTTAACAAAAAAGCCTGAGCCTTTTTGTTTGGAAATATGGGTTTTACACCCTTTTTATACCTCATTCCATTTGTTTTTCATACCATAGGAGTTAGGTGATGCTCTGCCCAAAGGGAGGAACCGGTGCCACCAGCCCGGGTGTGTGCAGGCTGTCCTCCCTGCCACGCTCACTGCCCAGGGGCCAGCAGCTATTCAGGTGACTGCCTGCAGTCTTCTTCTATTGATACTTTGTCAAAAGTATCAATAAGATAGCTAAGAATAAAGACAGAAAATATGTGTTGATGTTTCAGTGGAACATCAACAAATCTAGGACCTGCATGTAAATATACATGTCACCTTACGCATCAGTAACATTAATAGTACTCCTAACGGCTTGCAGGATCTGAACATAAGGAGATATTTGTATGTATCAGTGGATTAAAAAAAACAACAGCCAAAAAGCGTGTTTAATGTGATAATCATAAATCTCTTCTTCTTCATCACTTATTTATAGGCTGTGAAAATCAGCACAATAGCCACGTAGAAGCGCCTTTGCTTTGGTAACCTCCCTTTGGAACACACTGTATTTCGTTTGGTTATTTTTTAGGGAAGGGGAAAAGTGTGTTGGCTTTTTGTTTTAAAAGTAGAATCATAGAATCATAGAATGTGTTAGGTTGGAAGGGACATTTAAAGGTCATCTTGTCCAACCCCCCTGCTATGGGCATGGACATCTTTAACTCGATCAGATTGCTCAGAGCCTCACCAAGCCTGACCATAGCAGAGGTGCTCCAGCCCTCTGAGCATCCTCGTGGCCCTCCTCTGGACCACCTTCAACAGTTTCATGAGTGGTTTTAAGCATCAGTAAGGGCCCTTCAGATGCACCCATGGGAAACCTGAGGTCAGCTGTATTTAGGAGCTGGGGTGTGGAAGCCAACCAGACTCACTTTGCTGGACACGGGGCTCCCTTCGTAAAGGCTGTGCAAGACTCCCAACGCCTAGCCCTTCAGGATACTACATTGTATCCTTCTCATGCATTTTTATAGCCATAAATTTAGGTTCTGACCTGGCACAAGCTTTCCCAAGGGAATTTCCTCCAGGGGTATTTGCTATTTTCTACATAGTATTCTACATATATATATCTAGATATTCTAGTATTTTCTCATGAGAGGCCCTGGCTAGGCTTGTAAGACAGCCTTAAGCCCTAACAATGTTGTAATACATATATCACAGTTCTTGCAGATACTTAACTGGGTGTCTTGATAAAAAGACTTCAGGATGCTAAATTTAAACATGTTTATAGTGGTTCAAAAGTTTGCAGTCTCATTTAACAGCTGGCAACAAGTGGGAAGGAAGTGTATAACACAGTCACACATATAAACAAGATAGCTATGAATAATTTGATAGGTCTGAATCTTTGAACTTAGTCTGGATATGCATATACGCAATCTGACTCTCCTTTGATATGGATTTTTAAAAACTAATTCTTTTCTTCTTATTCCTCATGGCACAAACCAGCCCTGAGTATCTCACCCAAAGTTGCTATCCTATCATTGAAAAGTGGAACCTATAGTGCTGAAGAAAACCACAGCACTCCAAATGCAGACTATTATTTAAAAAACAAAATCAAACTGAAGGCTTGGGAAGGGAAATGAATATTTTAGTGGCAATGAAATTATTTATTCTCTGAAGGCAGTTCCTGTAAGGCAACTGCACCAGCCATTAAGGCAATTATATTCTGCCATTTTTGTAAGCTGCCTGAGAAATAATTTTTCTCCACTAGATTAATACTATGTCAGTTCTCTACAAAATCACTTTTGACTTAAGGGAATATCGGAGATACACGTTGCATAATTACAGAGGTAAAATCTTGGGATTTACTTCTTTATTGTATTAATAGCTGTTTGGGCGGGACGACTTGGAATCCTACAGAAACCTCTGTGCCTCTTCATTTGCTGATATCCTGAGCTTAGAGGATGCCATAGTAAGATTTCCCTAAGCAAAAGAGTGGTTAAGTCTGCTTGTGGTTAAGGTAATAATGTTTAGCTTAACTCCACCTATCTAGCTTGTAATTTCAGTAAAATTGAAAATGAGGCCAACTCCACAGGTCTTCTCTGGGCAGGACTCTAACACTCCTGTGGCTTCTAGCAGAGCGCTGTGAACAGACAGAATAATTTTGTTGTCTCGTGACGGTCTGAAGGTACACAGGAGGTGAGCTTTGTAGGTGTCAAATAAAATGTTGCCCCTTTCTGCCAACACGAGTTGATGAACGGAGCAGCCACAAAACCCAATTCTGAATTGCTGAGGGGCAGCACTTTGTGAAAAGAACGACCACGGGCAGGTATCTTGGCAAAGCACCACCTGAATAGCTGTCCTCGTGTTCACGGCACCCGTGTTACAGGCCCAGGTCCATCCCGCATCGTGCCAGGCCACCCTACACAGCCCGTAGCCAGAGATGGGCAGCTCACAACTATTCAGGCTGCTCAAGATGTGAATCATCCTCTGGAAGTCCCCTCTCCATCACCTACACGGTGAAATATTCACGGAAGAAACAATACACTATAGAGCACAATATATTTAAGCTATTTTATGTTCTCTTCCTCTGGCATTTTACCTTAGAGCTATTTGTTTTATCACCTTTTTCTTCCCTTTGAGGAACCCAAACTTGCTGTTCTCTGATTCCAGGGATATGACTGCTTTGAGCATTTTATTTTGAGCTTCGCACTCTAACCTAACCACGCCGCACATTCTGACATGCTTCCTTCAATCCGCCGAGAATGCCTTTTATTCCTGGTCCTCATTAACACAAGATAAAGGTATATTTTTAAAATAAGGGTTAACAGCCAATGAACCAATTAACAGGTCTTGGTGAGGCTATTTACCTAACCAAAGCGAGGTAAACACTTCACCAAGGAGTAAATGCAGTCCGTATACTATAGCTCTGTTGTGAGGCTGCTATTTAACTCCTTGGCAATCTGTGTTTATGACTGTAAGGAGAGAGATTTATATTGCATATTTAAATAATAAACTGCTGCTTAAAATATCTTCCAAAAGGACTTGGTGTTCTTTTCTTTTTTGTTGGTCTTAATACACATTGTTTTATTCAAGTCAATGGAGTTACGCCTGCTTGCATAAACTGAGAATCTGGTCTTGAGTTTTCCTGTCTGCTGACATCTGTGATGTGCAGATGTTAGGGCAAAATGTTTATGGCAGGACATTTATTGCCCTGCAATTCCTAAGTTCCTTATGGGTACTCATTTCAAAGATATCTGCCTTGCATCAGCAAATAAATCTTTCTGCAGTACAGCCCTCGCAGCAACGTTTTCAATCCTGATGGCCTTCCTTTTTCTTTTCTGTTTAAAAATATCGTGGTTGTAGGGTGAGTTAGATGTAGTATCCCACACAGCTTCTAACACTGATGTTCTCCCCATGGTACCAGAAGGCTTACTGAGCTCAAGTACATTGGAATAATAGTCTACACCTGGCACACCATTTGACAATGATGACAATTTTGGGTGCGCAGGAAATGATGGGAGATTCCAGAAACTTTCCCATTCTGCATGGAAAGAAAATGAAAACATTTCTATTTTAAATCCAACAGAAAGTCTCAGTAGGCCAGAATAGCACGAATATAAATCAGGCAGCACATGAAAACTCCTGTTTATGTGCTTGATCTTAATGACATAGTGAAGGGAGTTTACCATGTCACAGGAACGTCCCACGTACAGTGTATTTTAAGGATTTGGTTTTGTTTTGTTTTCAGTGCTCAGTTTTAGTTTGAAACTTCTCACAGGCTGTTCTCTTCCTCTGTGGAAGACAAGGGTTCTAGGATTGGGAATTATCCATACTAATACAGTCCACGTGAAACCTGTAGAAAAGAACGCTCCAGGGAGACCTTAGAGCCCCTTCCAGTCCCTAAAGGGGGGGTACAAGAGAGATGGGGAGGGACTCTGGATCAGGGAGG
>JAOXJK010000012.1:124725031-124737251 GCA_025774025.1 Xenus cinereus
GGAAACAGGCTAGATACAATAGTAGGAAAAAAATATAAAATATATGTTAAAAAAGTATATATAAGTATATATAGATAAATATATAAATGTGTATATATATATATTTGGAAATAAATTTTATTTTGGAGTAGAAATTGAAAGTGTAATATATTTGCTACGCTTGGTACTTCAGGGGATATCTGTGGAAGCAGAGTTTATTTTTCTATGACAGGGATTGTTTTTCTGGTGCAGTTTCATGTTCTGACAAATTTGACGTTGATGGGAATAGAAGCAGATGTTGGCACTTGTGTAGGCCTTCCAAAACCCCACGGCCTCAGCTGGGATAACTAGTTAGATCTTGAAGCAGCTGGGGGAAAATACAAAGCTAGTTTATTATATAGACTAGCATGGTTTACAGAGTTTCTTCTGTGAAAATATATATACATTTCTGCCAGTTGACTCTCAAATCTCACTTTAATTCCATTACATCCTACTGCACTATCTTCTCCCCTCTCTTCTCATGCTGAAGGGAAAAAAGAGTTCGTTTTCTTTCAAGGTGTGCCCTGTTAAGAGAAGCTGAATCCTTGCTTTTCAATAGGCATAAAGAGATTTTGTTCATAAGGTTTATTGCCCAGACACCTCAGTGGCTGTGTGAGGATCTGTATTCCCCTGCCACACTGAGCCTTGCCTTTATCTTGGCTCAATAGGTATTTCTCTGATTGTTAAGAAGTCTTAATTAGTTGGACAATTGATTAATAGTAATTGAGGCTCTGGGTAAACCTTAGTCAAATTCAGTGTTACTAACCCTGACCAGCAATAGAGGATTTATGTCCTGGATTTAAACTCCTGAAATGGTTACACTAGTGACGATGAAATTAGGGTTTGGGCCTCCCACAAAAGAAGCATTTTTCCATGATCTTCTATGGCTGTAGTTTGATACAATAAAAATGTGTGTTTGTTGTTTTTGTGTGCATGTGTATATGTCATAGAATCATAAAATATCACAACTTGGAAGGGACCCATAAGGATCATCGAGCCCAACTCCCTAAATATTTTATATGTATATCTCACAGTAATGATTAGTGACTTCATAATGGTTTCCATAATTGCATTTATACTTTATAAAAGGGATTTAAATGAATGGAAGGGAAGGGTTTTAGCTGGCTGCGTTTTTTGATAAGGTTCTGTGATTTCCTTTCTCTTCAGGAAAAGAAAAACAACATTCTATGGCTCCTGCATCATAAAAAGTCAAAAGGAAGTGCAAACACAATTACCATAGAAAGTCAATATCTTTTCCATTCACTTCCAATTTCTGCTGTTTTTAACTTGCTTAAGCATTAGAAAAAATCTGTATGTGGTATTCTATTCTTATTTGACTTTGCTTGGCTATATCAATAGCACCACCTGTGATCTTTATCAGTGTGAGGGTAACAGCTTAAAAGCTGTTTATTTCTTTGTGACCCACGCCCCCAAGGTGGAATGCTGGCTTTATGGAGTGGATTAGCAAGAAAGATTATTCGCATCTCTACTAGCTGAGCACAGAGTTCATGCAAGGTGTGACAACAGCAAAAAGTAGAGGTCTTTCAGAAGAGTTTTTAAGCATCTATCTTGTTTGGAAGTGTAAGGAATTCTGCTGCACTATACTCTGAGACATGTTTTGTACTTTTCAATGGATTTCCTCTTATTGCTTTCAGATACTTAAACTATATTTTGAAAAGCTGCTCTTTAAGGAAAAAAGGTGTTTTGTTTAGCTGTTCAGTGAAAAGTCTGAAATACTGAAAGGAGAAAGGTTTCATAGCATTTAAGGAACTTTTCTGTTCATAAGATTTACTGTAGCCTAAGATACATCACGGTCTTCAGCATGATATGCTTAGGGGTATTGTACAACTTCTTGATTTATCTGTATTTATAAATATAATTATATTTTCAGTGTTCCAGTTATTCCTTTGCTCTGCCTTGTAGCTCGGTCTTAACTCTCCCACCACGTATATTTCACAAGTTTGTAACGAGAGCTGCTGATTTAGAAGAGACTGTTTGGAGGGGACCATCAATCAATATGTCCAGACTTAAGTTACTCTATGCAGCCTAATACTGTTGAATAGTGTGCTGTTGGCAGTGACTTCAAATATTTATGGAGAGATATTTTTCAACCCTCTTCAGTACTAATTTTTGTCACCATTTTAAAACACCAAGTGCTTTGAAGCTGTGCATTCCAAGGTTGGTTTGTATTTTTTTGGTGGAGTTCGCATGAAGAACAATTTTGTCAAAGCAGAGGAATTCAAAGTTGGTAACAGTATTATGCTATAGGAGGAACTGAGAAGTTCTTCACATTGGAAACCAAAAGGAACTGTATTTTGGCCAAAAGAAACAAATTCAAACTGAGGATAGTTGACCTAAGATACTGGTGGGGGCAACTTGCCGGTTTGTAGAGGGCTATAACCTTGTGTCTGTATGTTAAGTATATGTCTCTCTTTGAAAAGGAGTGGGGCTACCCATGAATCAAGTATAGACTTGAATAAGGTAATCGTTTTTATTAATAATTAGAATAATTTAGGCCCTGCCTTTTTATAGAAGGATCTTGAATAACTTGGCATACTTATGTACTACTGCATATTCTTTTTCAGTAGTTTCGTTTAACTATTTTTGGTTTAATTCTGAACTGCATACCTATTGATTCAATTTTCTGGTTTGGACGGAGCAGGATTGTCCCTGTCTTTGTGTGCCTTGGTGTGGACTCAGGAGAGCTTAGGGACAGGTTACTCAGGAGGAGTATAAAGACACACAAGACTGGAGATAGCAAAGCCAGAGCTCAGCTGGCATTGAAATTAGGGATGCGAAGGGCAGCAGAGAGGACTTCTGTAAGTACACTGGTAGCAAAAGGAAGGCAAAGGAAAAAGTGTGCCTACACCTCAGTGGGGCAGGGAGACTTGTGGATAAGAGACACAGAAAAGGCTGAGGTGCAATGACTGGGAAAACACAAATGTCACACCCAGCTTCAGGAAGGTCAAGGAAGAGAATCTGGGGAAGTGCAAGCTCATCAGCCTCACCTCAGTCCTTGGGGAGGTGATGCAGTGAATCATCTTCAAAACCATTTCCATGCAGCTGATGGAAAAGAAAGTGATTGGAAGCAGCAGCTGGGGGTTTACCAAGGGTGAATTGTGCCTCATCAACCTGATTGCTTTCTACAAGGAGATGACTGGCTCAGGAAACTTGGTGAGAGCTATGGATATTGTTTACCTTGATTTGGGCAACCTGGTCTAGTGGGAGGTGCAGGGGGTTTGCAGCTAGGTGAACTTTAAGGTCCCTTCCAACCCAAACCATTCTAGTCTTTGGCATGGTCTGAGAAAGTATCCTTACATCCAGATATCATCAATTTGGTCTGGGTAAATAGACAATAAGGGGGTTGGGAAATTGATGATCTGTTAGACTCAAGGCACAGTTGTCTACAGCACAAACCATAAGTGGTGGTCAGTTATGAGCAGTGTTCCTCAAGAACCGATACCATATTGTGTCTTTGGTAATGGTGGGATAGGAAGGTGCAATTTCAGCAGAGGGATCTCAAGAGGATGGAGCACTGACCATTCTGACAGGAGCCTCATGAAGTTCTGTGAAGGCAAACCTCAGGTGGAATAAAGTCACACACCAGTACAGGCTGGGAGCCAGGAAGCAGCTTTACAGAAGGGCTCTGGCAGTGCTTGTGGATGAAGACTGGAACCAGAGTCAGCATTGCACCCTTGCAGTGCAAAAAGCAGTCAACATCCTGGGATTTAACAATGGTGTCACCAGGAGGTCGAGGGAAATGATTCTTGACTCTACTCTAGAGTTGTGAGACCTTTGTGGCCATAGCTTTGGGCTCCGTAGTTGAAGAAATAAATTTTTGTACTAGAGCAAGTCCAGTGGGTGGCCAGGAAGGCAGTGAGGGGCTTGGAGCATGTTACTTGCAAAAAGAGATTGAGAGAACAAGGTTTCTTCGACCTGAAGAAGAGAAGTCTTAGTGAAATTTTTATTGTTGTCTGCATCTCCATGATGGGTGGTTATAGAGAAGATGAAGCCACCATTCTCACAGAGGTGCACAGTGGAAGAAGGAGAGGAAATTGAAGATGGGAAATTCCAAATCAATGTGAGAGGAAAAAATATTGTTTACTGTCAGGATGGTCGAAAACTGGAATGGGTTGCCTGGAGGCTGTGGAGTATCTGTATTTTGTTCAAAGCTCAACCGGGCAACCTGTACTAGTTGACACTACTTTGCTCAAGCAGTTGGGCTAAATGACCTCTGAAGGTCCCTTCCAACCTATATCACTATCAATTTTGCAATTTATCAATATAATGGGGGGAAAAGGCAGACTATCTTGAAGTTTCAACTCTTCAGGAGAGCAAATTTTTCAGGGTAGCACCTCTACTTTGTTTCCTCTGTTCTCTGAAATTGCAATGCAAATGACCAGGCTATACCGTTCAGCAAACGAATACTCAAGATCCAAGAGGAAAATCAGATACACAGATATTTTTTTGCACTGTATTATATTTGCTGAGGAAATAGATAACCTGGGGTTTCTGTAGTATTTTCTATTCAGAGACCTCTCAGTGCCCTGCTGTCATTAATAAATCAAATCTGAGTAGTTCTACAAATGGGAAACTTAGAGACGGATCTTGATATTTTGGGTCCCAGTGGAAGTTTGTGGCAGAGCCAGAAATATGATCTGATGTCTTGATTCCCAGTTCAGCACTCTGACAGCAAAGCAGTCCTTTCCCGTTATATATAATTGATGATAAGAAGAATGGTTGTCTACTTAAAATGTCTGAGAAACTGCAAGGATAATTCTTCAAAGCCAGCTTCGTTTTGTGCAAGCTTTATTGCTCTTGTGGTTCTCTCATGGGCCGTTCACAGCTGAAGTTACCCTGTTGAAGCAACAGAATGGAGGTATTTGGGGTTGACACTTACTTTAGGTCCCATGAGATGACCCGATTTTCTTTTTTTGTTTTCGGCAGCCTGTCTGCCAAGCCATCTGGCACAACTCATGGGCTTTCAAGATCAAGCTACTGTAGGGGAGTGGGTAGGAGAAACAGCTAGAACTAAAGAGCAGTAGAGAGAACAGTAATAAGATGTAGGAGAGTGGCTTACTTTATTTTAATGTCATTTGTGTGATTCAGCCTCCCTGACAAATTGGTAATACCTTGCTGAGTGGAGCAGAGTAAATAATCCACTCCTTGACCTTCCTAGGCCACTTCAAAATGAAATTTGTCTCTAGCTGCTGATAGTTACTCCTGAAGTTTAAATACATTACATGTATTCATGGGTTTGCTTTCTAAATGTAGTTTTGTATATTATAACAGCTAGAGCAAGTGACCAGGACACGTTCCTGTGCAACATGCTCTGGGTGATCCTGCTCTGGCAGGGAGGTTGGACTAGATGATCTCCAGAGGTTCCTTCCAACCCCATAGCATTCTGTGATTCTGTAATCGATAAATGAATTTATATTAAATAAGTTTTTATATTTTGCCCTGTAAAATAATCTGTTAATTTCTCAAACTGTTTAAATGGAGTCATTGCTAGAGAGATGGATGGATGTGTTCCTACACGTTGAGTTTACAATCCCAGCCTCCTTATGCCAAAATCAAACACGATGTGACAGAGGAGCATCAGTGGAGACAGTGCTCTTATACAAGTCTTGGAAAATAACTTGGAAAATAACTATTAGATATCCATGTTAGTAATGTGTTATAGTCAATCTCAGCAGGAACATGGTAATGTATTGGAGAACTGAGCTGCTTGAGGTGTGTGCATGGTGTCTTCTGTAATATTTAAAGATGAGGGGTTTTAAGAGCTCATCAGGGACATAAATCAATTTGAATAGTGTGGATTAGGCAAGAGCAATCAGCTGGGAGGCTGAACAGAAAAGGAGAAACAGGCTGCAAACATGGAGAATATCTAGGCCAGGAGAGTTATCCATGAGATTTATACAGTCAATCCTTGTAGCTGGCTAGGTATGAACTGGGCCATGGGAAGTTCTCTGTACTTGGGACGTCAGCCTCTTGGTAGATAATAAGGATGTTTTTATTTGCATCACAAAAAGCGATTGAGGAAATATAATTGGGTAGTGACTGGTCAGAGCTTAATGGCTGGCCAGGTCTGGCTGGTGGAGGGACAATGTACTCTGCAGTCTGAGAAACAGATCCTGAAATATGCCCAGCCATTTCAGCTGGGGACTCGGAGATCACAGCCACATATATATTCCCATTGTCACCTTCAGACTTGTAAATCAGGCTAAACTACAAGCGTTTGCTCGCTCTTTCTTGCCTAATGTCTTTGCTTTACCATCTTCATGAGGTTGTGCTTACAGAAAGCCTTCAGATACCTGTATCTTGGGGCTTGTTTAGGAAGAGTTTGCTGGCAAGCAGTGAAGGATGAGTGAGCCAAGTATCTGTACTGGGAAGACTACCTGGTAATAGGCAGAAACTGGTGAAGTGGATGAGACACTTTGAGACCCATCCAGTGGCAAACGCTGAGCCATCTATATTTGTGTTGTCACTGCCCCTTGTCCCCAAAAGCATGGCAGATCAAACCATGATGAATATCTATTTAACCAAAGCTGGTTTTATGTTATTGCTCAGCTAAAAATTCCGGATTGGGAATTAGGTTAAATACTGATTACTAGGTAACAGCAGAAAAGTGGAGCAACCCCTGAAATAATTCAATAGTTTGTATTTTCTTTAACAAACAATACTATCACACTTGTCAAATTCCCATTTTGTGTTATTGAAATAAGCTAGAAAGTACTAGATACAAAAGGGAAGAATGATAAGCAAGATTTCTTTTTTTAATACACTTTCAGGATGTGCTCAGGTTCTTCTGTAAACTTAATTGGCTGTGTTTTTACTTCTTAGTCCCTACTGTGACATTTTGAAAAAAACTGGACGCTAAAAGCACAAAGCTATAAAGTTGAGATGATGTACTGCATAGCAAAGTGATTGATCTCTGGGATGCTGTGAATCTGTGTAACAAGACTGGAAAATCACTTCATTTTATTGCTTAGTATGTGCTAAGTTACCTTACCCAAGGAATTTAAGCATATGGTGTATCCAGATGCCTGGAAGAAAGAACCTACGACAGGATGCTTTGAGACAACATCCTCGGATTCTGTGGTGTGAGTGTGGTAAAGGGACTGCGCTTTAAGAGTCACAGAGGCATTTGAGACTTAAACAGATGTGGAAGCAGCTGAAGCTCTGCAGTGTATAAGCAGGGATTTCATTAAAAAGAAAGCCTTGCGAGGTAGAGGGAAGGGAAAGAACAGCACGTACCAGTAGAGTTTGAGTTTTGTCACTTGTAAAATGTTCATGGCCGATTAGTTCTTATTTATCCTTTTGTTGTCTGTGGAAGAGAGTTATTTTGCAGAAGCATGTAATGCAGGAAGACAGTAAATACGTCCTTATTCATAGAATGCCTTTGTAAAAATGGCCACCCTAAATTTATAATGATTCCTGCTTCCTTCCTTCCAGTGCCTGCGGATTTTTTTGTTCCTGAAAGCTTGTAAAATACCACGTAAAAATGAACTTGCAGTATAAGATAAAGAACTAAAATGAGAGGTGTTGGAAGGAACCTGTGAATTGCTGTGACAGATTTAATAATTGGTCTATCACAGTAATATTTTGTTTATAATAGTAGTAAACAGTATTACTTAAGGAGGGTGTATCCTTCCCAACTTGAAGCACCAGTGGTTTGGGGGCTCTCTGTACTGGAGACTGTGGATGTAAACTAAGTAATCTCTGAGTTTGCCTAATTTATTTTTATGCAGTTTATCTTTTTTTGGCGCTAGTAACTTCTGAAAGTGTTTCCCACAAAATAATTCCTTTTGCTTGTTTTAAATGTCCTGTCTGAAAAATTCGCTAAGTACTTGCGTCACTATTTTTCTTGTTAGAAGTCCAAGTCTAATTACTCCTGTTATGAAAGCCCTTTCATACTTCTGATGATCTCTCATACTCCTTTGGGATGAATTCTTCTGGTGTCGGTATCGTTGATCTTCACCCTGGTTTTGTTCTTAATCTTTTGCACAAAGAAGTTTTCAGTGGGTAAAAATTAAAACCCTCAATAGATGTTTGAGGAACTGACGTATGATTTTTCTTTTATTGAAAGATAACTAAAGAATTCTGCTTATCCTTCTTTCGCAAAGTGTAGTTAGCACCTTACTTAGTTCTTGCTTTCTTCATTTACCTTTAAATATTAAAAGTGATATTTTTAGGTGTTGGGGAAGGTGCTTGAAGCAGGGGCTGTTGCTGCTGTGTGCTGTCCTTCTCACCATTCTGTTTTGTGTTGTGAAACGGTGGAAAGAGGGCTCAGTGAAGGACAAAAGTAGTCAACAACGCTAACGAAGATGAAGAATGAGAGGCGTGAGATTACAGGAGGAACTGGGCTCTGGAAATAGGAGGGGAGATTACTGGAATTCAAGAAAAAAAATGCATGAACAGGGTGGAAAAGGAAGAGGGAATGGTTACTGGTTCTTCTAAAAATGAAAAAGCACCCAAAACCCCGACTTGAAACATGTCAAGTATGTGATGAGATTTCCTCATATTGTAATATCTGTGTTGATAGGACAAGCTTCACTGGCTTTTGCAGTGTTAAATTAGGGGCTACTCGTGGTCCCAGAAGTAAACTGTGGTGTTGGGTGGTTGAAGTGAGTGTATCCAGCAATAAGGTACAAATGCAGTTTCTTAGATATCTTCAAGTACAGTCAGCCTGAGGTGTGAAAATACCATTACCTTTCCATTTGGTTATTGTCTGCTTATTTTAATTTATTTTATGATAAAATATGAAGTTTCAGTAATTACCAAGAGACAATTGAGAATTTTGTAATTAAAGAGAGCAGAACATAGCTGTATTTAGCTGATCTCAAACTTGCCAGGAAAAGAGACCTCCAGGTTTTCAAGATGATGCGACTGGTTTAACATTTTGAAAGGGACAAGTGGTAGATTGCTTCGTAATGTTGGAAATATTTTTGGCAGAGCTGAGATCTTTTCAGTGGGTTAGAATTACAGATGAGAGCTCTTAAATAGGAGAATTGTATCTGCTGTTTTCTCTCAGCAGAAAGGTTCGTTTTCTACTAAGACAATGATTCTGTAGTTCTGTTACACAGAACAACACATAACTACCATTAATAATAATACTGGAATTAATGAATGGAAATTTCAAAATTAATTGGATGTGGTTGCCACATTTAAATACGTTGCAATATACCTGGAAGCATTCTTTATGTGGGCAGGGGCAGGAGAGCGAAGACCTGATAGCAATAAATTTTATTTTCATTTACTTTAAGTTTACTCCTCACTCATTTATCTCTTTGACACTGCGTGAGATCCTGTTTATTAAGAATAATGCCTGGAAGTTGGCAGTTATGTTCTGTATGAGGGTGTTAATTTCTTCCCATATGCTACGGGGTTGTCCTCGCAGGAAATAAAGCGACTTTTTCCCATGTTTAGTTACCCTGACCTGTTACAATAGTCAGACTGGACAGAAACAATGGGAAGGAAAGTTTCCTGTTTTCTGCAGATATCGAAGAGGTCTTTGGCCCCAAGGAAGGTAAAGCTTTCTTCAGTTGGAGTGCACAAAGAACTGGTTTTCGTTAGTGCATGAAGTTGCTGTGATCTCCACTGAAAAGCAGTGGTTCATTCCAAAACGTGTTTCAGGTAATTTACTGCCCGTTCTACCTGTCTTGATTACATTTCAGTATTTAAATTTAGAAGTAGTACATTAAAGTAGGGAAAGCGTCAAGTTCCCTCTTTAGAGACTCTCTAATATGTTGTGCTGTGGTTAGAATGCTTTTGGATAGGTGATGAAATAACATTATGTTAAATAACCCTCATTTTGTGTACATACATACGGGCCTGACTGTGACACCCTCAAGAGGGGAGCAGAGGAGAATATGAATATAATCAACTTGGAAACTTTCCAGAATCATAAGGATTTGAGCTGCAAAAAAGAGTTGTACTTTGTTTTTGTGTTTTTAGTCTACTGTACCAGGACAAAATTGGGGAAAGCTGGTAAATCAGTGTCTCGGCAAATAAAGTGATGAAATATTCATGTGAAGCTGAGGATAAATTACGCTGATGCTGCTACGATGTAAGCTGAGGTTTTCCATAGGTAGGGAAAGACAAAGGATCTGATCCTCCCCCCAAAAAACCCACTACAAATATCTTTGAAGTCAAGATTCAGTTTGATGAGTTCGTAAGATTGCTTGTCTTTAAATTTCATATACATATTGTACAGAACACTCCCATGAGATGGTGGAGATGACTTTCAGACATGATTAAAGGTTATTCTAGCTGGAATACATGAAAATAAAAGTTTAACAGGGTCTGTAGTACTGGTACGTTTAATACATCATTTCATTCAATAGACCAAGTGAAGAAACTTTTGCCAAGTTAATTTTTTTTAAAAAGTAGAGTTCTGTTTTAAAGTTATGGTAGTTTATCATCTGCACATTATCAATTTTTAAATCAATATGTTGACTAGTTATTACTCAGTCTGCTAAATTTTTAACTTGGATTTTGTAATGCAGTTTTTAATATGTGCCATGCAGTAAAACACAGATTTTTCCAAAATGCTTCTTCACTGGGAAATGTTTTCAATAATAGGATACTTTCAGACATTTCCTTAGGTGTGAGTGAAAATTTTCAGGTGAATTGGTAAAAAGGAATTGCCTTTTATCTTCTGGAGGTTGTCCTATTTCTCTGTCAGACCTATTTTGTGTACAAATGCCACTTTACAACAGTTATCACTGGCAGCATTGCATAAAATACTCAGTTCTCCTGACATTTAAACTGATTTTCTCGTAGGTTACTGTATGGGATATCTGAGGAAGCCTTGCTTTCTACTGGCAATTGCTGTATCATGAAAAATGAAGTTAATTTGGGTGTATTGTGAGTAATGTGTGCTGGAAATATACTGGATTAATTAGTTTTCATTGGTATTATAACAACTTCCAGCACAGAAAGTAACAATGAATTTTTGCACTTGTAGCTTTTGCTAATAGAAAAAAAAATTATCTAGATTTGGACCAAATGATATTATAATATTTAAAAAAAAAAAAATTAAATATGACCACCACCACTGCTATTCTGGACTTATATGTTATGCTTCTTTGTTCTGAAAAATTCCTCATACTTACTTGCCAAGTATCATTTGGCTTTTGACTGCAAGAGCTGTTACATGTAAAACAGGATTTTGGCAAAATGTTGTTTTGTGTCTCAACTGTTTGTTCTTTGTGTGCTGTTGTCTGTCTTAATGTGCCATGGCAATAAAGGCTGTAATGGCTATTCCATTCCATTTCCTGTTGTTTTGCAGCCACCAAACAGCTCTGGGCTAATACAGCGCATCAGACTCTGACTTTCCCATTTATTTCTAAACTTTTTAATTTTACGGAGTAAACATTTCTCATACGCTGGCTCGTGGTGATGGAAAAAACATTCACTATAGTTATCCTATGGAATTCCAGAAGGAATTTATTGGCTCATCACAGCAATTCTGGTTATTGACCCTGTTTTTCTCCCATTTATTCATATTTTAGTTACTTATTTTTGTCTTGCAGATGATGTTCTTGGTAGATAACTGGACAGAAGAGATAGGTGCAGCATTCAGTGGCGGTAGAGCAGCAATGGCTTTATTTCCCATCCACAATGGTTGGGAAGCCAATATTTGCATATTGAATATTCCTGTTGTGATACGTAGTCTTGAACGGTTGAAGATTTGATTTTTTTTTTTTCTTTTTTCTGGTTAACGATACTGTCATTCCTGTATTTGCACAGTTAGGAAAAGTGGCTATCAAATCTCAACCTTCTTTGTAAAGCCTTTTCATAGCACTTTATAAATCGGTTTCTACTTCAGTAGACTGTCACATACAGATACATCTAGCCCACCATCCCTAGTATATGTCTATAATTCTAATTTACATGCATCCCAAAATATTATGTGGATTTTAAAGCCATGAGGAGTCATGACCAGACCGCACATACCAATATAGTTGCTTATCACAGTTTGTTATAGAAACATGTTGCTAAAACAGTTTTTTAAACCTTTCATTTTCTCCATTTATTTTATGTTTGTTGTATTTTATATATTTATATATATTTTTTCTTCTCTGGGAATTTTCTTTTTCTCTTTCTTTCTTTCTTTGTGGTTTTTCTTATGTGTGTGTGGTAGCTCTCCTTTTTTTTTTTTTTTTTTTTACTAAATAAGCTTGGTGGAGTTTAATAA
>JAOXJK010000012.1:124755758-124766154 GCA_025774025.1 Xenus cinereus
CTCTCTTGAACTGGGGAGCCCAGAACTGGATGCAGTATTCCAGTTGTGGCCTCACCAGTGCAGAGCAGAGGGGGAGAGTGACCTCCCTCAACCTACTTGCTGTACCCTCTCCAGCAGTTCCCTGTCCTTCTTGAATTGGGGAGCCCAGAACTGGACCCAGTGCTCCAAATGGGGCCTCACCAGGGCAGAGTAGAGGGGCAGGATGACCTCCCTCCACCTGCTGGTCACACTCTTCCTGATGGACCCCAGGATGCCATTGGCCTTCTTGGCCACAAGGGCACTCATCGGCATCCTGTTGTCCACCAGGACTCACAGATCTTTTTCATGTCCAGTATAGGGTGCTTTTCACACAAGTGTGTTCTTGTTACTCTTTTCTAGCCAAATGAGCCACAGGTCTGTTCTTTCCCTCAGGTTGGAGGGAAGATCTGAAGCTGTTTCTGCCCTACAACGCTCTTTGAAGCATCTCTGGGATGAGACGGTGTGTGGGCTGGGTGGGAGGTTGGCGCACAGGCAGTGAGATTCTGATGCTCGCCCTGTTTGGGAGATGTGAACTGAGGGAACAGGAACATGGTATCAAGACACAACAAGCCAAACTGTAGTCAGCAAACAGGATGATAAACTTCCTGCAAGCTTGTAGTTTACTGCTTGAGTTGATGTAACATTGATAAGTCAGTTTGTGCTTTTTTTTTAGCTCCCCTTTTTCACGAGAAAAACAAATTCAACAGTACACGCTACCGCGTCACCGTTTTGTTGCTGAAATTTATTTTCTAACATAACTGTTTGTTTTAGTTGCATATTTTGTTCTTCTATTTAGTTTTGGTACCTCGCAAACTTGAGAAGTGAAGACTAGCACTTAGTTCCATAATTCAGTCAAACATATTTTAAGGATGTGGGCTGCTGCTGCTATGTAATCGGCCATCCTATTTTAGGATGGAAGGTGAAGGTCAAATCTCTTGGGAATGATGGTTTTGTTTGTCTGTAGAGATAGCATCCCTTCTGTAAATCATTGCATTGCAGTCTTCACAGTAGAAGAGGCTGGAAAAATATTTTGAAATGAAACTCCGTCTCTTTTGAAAGCAAAAAAAAAAAGCTTGTGGAAAGTTTCTAACTCTGTGGATTTGGCAGCTTTTCCTCTGTACTTATCCCAGTTTCTTTCACATGCCACTGGAAAATCAAAGTCTAGCAATTAGTAACTTTTCAACAGGCAGTTTGGGGAAAGTAAGATTAAGCCTGAAAGACCAAGCAATCTGCTTTTCTTTTTGCTTCCTACTGACAGGACTTCAGCTTGTTAGTGAAGTGTCCGCTTCATTTGTGTGTGAAGTATTAATTCTTCCTCTGAGCTTGTGCTTCCTCATTTAAAGTGAACCTGTCTTCCCACAAGTTTTGCATCTTTTTTCCCTAAATTTTTGGTATAATTGTGAATACTGCACATCTAGAGGGACATTAGTAGAGAACATATCGCCCTGTCCTCGCTGCCTCACTTGCATCTCTGCTGTTGGTCCTTCCTATGGGCAGGATCCAAGGGAAGAAGGAAGATGATGAGGTTTCTACCAGGATCACGTATAGACCTGAAGACTGATGGTCTTGATCTTGGTGTCAGCTCTCCTAAAGCTGCTCCCGAGCCATGGTATTGCTCCTGGAGCTATTTTGCCTGTATTTTCAAGCTATCTCTACCACTACATTCATGCAGTGCCCTGTCATGGTTGGATGGATGGGTCATTTCCGAGACAGCCGTACACTCTTCCTTAAAAGGGGATTTGTATTGGAGGAGGAGCACCTTGTAGGCAAGAAATGAATCAGTGGTCACAGTGGCTTTTATTGCCTGGGCCTGTGCGTGGCTTGCTGACTGCAAGTTGGATGCTTTTGGTTTGCCCAGGTAAGGAAAACTATTGTGGTCTATTATGGACATGAGGAAAACTTGTGGCAGCGTCATTTCCTCACCCAGAGGAAGGACTGCAGGACCCAAAGCTATTGAAGATGCTGGAAAACAATACTTGATATTTATTTATGGTTTCTTGATTTCCTGGTCCCCCTGACACCATTGTTCCCTTGTGTTGTTCTTAGAAGTCTGGTATCTGGGGTTTTGAATGGTTTAGGCAATTATTTTTTTCCTTTGGAGATCAGAACTGCAAGTAAGTTCCTCACAGCAAATTCATGAATGAAATAAAAAAAAAAAAAAGGTTCCATATCCTTGTGTAACCTTGTGTGGAAAGACTCAGTGAGACTTCAGTTTGTGTAATCAATGTGGGTGTCTTGGTGAGCAGCAGTATGTCCTGGTACGAGCAGTATTTAGCGCTGTCAGAATCCGGTTGAGTATTAGCAGATGGCAGTTGCCACCAACGTGCTCTGCTGGTACTCGGCTGCGGTTGCGGTGCAGGTGGTTTGGTAAGGGGGGTGATTTGTGTGATGCTGTGACAGATGAATAGTCTCTTTTTTTTTTTTTTTTTAATTTTAAGTAGTGCTCTTACAAACTGTCCCTGCAGACTGCCTGGGAGTGGCAGTTTTTCTTGTACTATTTTTTACAGATCTAATATCTAAAAAAATCCCCGTCCTCTCTGCTTCAGCTGGAGGACGGTTTAAAGCTTTTGATCGTAACCTAAAAGAATAAGGCTCTTATTTCAGGAAAAGATAACAATAAGCTCTCTTGTCTTAAGGTCCCAGCGTTCAAACAAAAAATTTCCTTAGGAAGGCAATGAAAATTCTACTGTAATCAGGTTTTGTCGTCTGTTCCCGTATAAAAATGTATGAAAGGAGCAAGGACAGCCATGTAATCTTTGTGTTGCTGAGGAACACATGCTTCACAGATGGCTCGGTAAAATTGTGTAATTATGCTGGGAACTCATCAAAGCCAAAGGCAGGCCATAGACCTACATAAGACCTATGAAAAAAAGGTCTCTGCTTGTGTAGGGAAAGGAGAAAAGAAAGGAGTGGTGAGAGAAGGAAAGCCTGCAAGTATGTGTGTGCGGCTATTTCTCCCCAGCATCCACGTAGGATCTAGTTCCCTATTTCTTAAAATTACAAATTAATTTGACAGGAAGGCAATCCAGCTAACATCGATGAATTCAAATGGCATGGCTTCATTCCTGCAGTTCCATTCTGGATGTGAATATGCTCCACTAATTTTTCTAGCATCATGTCCTTGGTAATCATTGTATCCTTCGAGAAAAGAAACCTCTTTGATGGATGTAAACAGAGATTAGCATGTAAATATCTTGTGGTATAATTGATGTTCAGCAGATGTTTAGATGGTAGCATAAAGAAAAAAAAAGTCTGAGCTAGAATTTTTTTATCATAGACTCTTTCTGATAGTTATCAAGCCAATAAAGAAATAAGACATGAACTATTTTTTGCGTTTGCACAGTTGAAGTATCTCATGAATCAAATATAAGCCAGAAAAAATATTATTAATGTTTGCATTTCCATGGAAATTGGCTCAAAACCATATAGGCAGATGAAAATTCACAAGATCAGTTCATGGCAGGCAACAGGGGCATGCAAAGATCTTTTGTTTGTATGAAACTGTGTGTAAAATAAAATAATTTAAAATTTGGTATGGTTGTATTCTTGTTGGAATAGAGTTAAGAAAACTAACATTGGCATCTAACCTTCAGAAGCCAGTAGTTTCCTCACTTGCTGATTTTATTCTTTATATTTAAGTTCTGGTTCAAAGTAAAAAATAAGTTTTTTTTCAAGCCGTGTTGCAAGACTTGCATAGCTGTAGTCATACTTTTTTCTATGGATGATACAATAAATTTATGGTTTTTTTCCCCAACACTTGAAAATATTTGTCTGGGAATGGGAGTTTAAAGTCACAAATCATGTAAGTGTACATGTGCCACCGCAGCGTTTATTATACACTTTTAAAAAAGCAAATGAATTTTAATTAAAATACTTTCAGTTTTTCAAGGTGAATATTAAGCCCATTTCTTGTCATCAGAATGTCTTTGATTGGAGAATCAGTCCTGGTTATAGTTTCATCCTTTAATGCTGCAGAAAGATCCAGTTGGATGGGGTTCCTGTTCTTTTCTTGAATGTTGCTGGTTCCTGTGGGAGCCTGAATCAGACGTGGTGGGGGTCTGGCCCGGCAAACCTGGGGGCTGGGTCTGTGCCAGGGCACAGATGTTGTAAACCTCAGGTTACTGCTGCAGCCAGTTCGAGTTTCTTGGAGTAGGCTTGTTGTTTCGTTTGTTCAACCTGTCTATCCTTGATCATTTCCCAGGAAAAAGAAGTTAAAATTTAGGCAAAATATTCCAAGAAGAGAAAGCGGAGTTTGTGAGCTTCTTATAAGAAAGTTGTGGGTTCCTCCTTTGAAACTATTTTTTTTCAGACCTTCATGCCTTCAGTAGTTACCATGGCTTTGGTCAGGCGTGCTGGAGAGAATTGCTTTGATCAGCCTTGCTTACCAGTAATGAGTGACTTCAGTGTTGTGGGCTGCCCCAGGAAGATTTCATTGAGTAGTTGACAAGAAGACCCCGTTACTGTTGAGAAACCCTTTTAATTTGGCTTCATTTCCAACATCTGAAAAACACGGTGTAAGGTGCAGGCTCTAGATAATCTGCTGTTGGTAGCAGTGAATGCAGCCTGGGCTTTGTAGAGTGTTTCTTCCTCTTGGGAGCATGGGGGTCATTCTGATCACAGGATTACTTTTCATTAAAAATTGTAAAGTGTGAAAACTAGGGGTGATTGTAGAAGCTTTGAGTTTTAACAAATATTAAAAATGTAAAGTTTGTTTATCCAAGTGCAGTAGGACTGTATTTGTTGATGACATTTTATACTACAGCTACAGCAAAACCATGTATAATTCTCTCTGTAAATTTTTCTCTTACATCTAAGTAAGCAAGTGCGTGTCTATGTTTTCTTAAATGCCCACCACTACCACTAAAACTATTTTCAAAAGTAGCCTGTCACTAAATTCATTGATGGATGGAGAAAAACGTTAGAGCTGAAACTGCTTTCTGCCCTATTTGCAAAGAGATCCTGCTCTCTGTGTTTGAATTCTCTTGTGAAGAAGATCCAGTTTTCCAGTGAAATTTCTTCACAGTCTTAGAAAAGGGGAGGAAAGAAGAAGAAATTTAAAACTGCAAACCCATGTCATTTTCCTGGACGGGAATATAGAATCACGGAATGGTTTGTGTTGGAAGGGACCTTAAAGATCATCCAGTTGAACCCCCCTGCCCTGGGCAGGGACACCTCCCACCAGACCAGGTTGCTCAAAGCCCCGTCCAGCCTTGAACCCCTCCAGGGATGGGGCAGACAAACTCTGGGAAACCTAGGGTATATAGGACTTCTACTTGGTTTATCCCCCGAATTCAAATATGCCCTTGAACTCTTGCATCAAAAATTAACTGCTCTACATGTCTGTGTAGATGGAAGGTTGCTGTTAAGACAATCTGCGGTCAGAATGGTTCTTATGATCCAAAGTGTGGGGTATATCATCTTAGATTTCAAATTAAGTATCAAATTCATGGAGATGCTTCAGCCACTTTCTTCACGGGGGCTATCGCTAATGCCCACTTGAATAGCAATTCTGGCTGCTTTGGCTGTTGTGGCACATAGTTTCTTCGAAGTTGGAGCATTAACTATAAATCAATTCAATTACAACTTCTTTTGAATAAACTCAGGTTTATTTTACATGATATTGTAAGGGTGTTTTTTTCCCCACGATTTGCAGAACGTGAAAGCACTGAATGTAGCCAAGATTGAATATATGAAAACTGCTCTGGTGAAATTATTTCAGATGAATCTGGAAATGCAAATGTTAGTCTTCAAATAGTGACGTTGTTATATGCATATGTTGTCATTACTGGGCAAAGGGAAGCATGCTTGGGATAACTGTAAAAGTGTGGATTCACTTTGATTTCAGTTGTATTTCTTGGGAACTTGCTCCCCGTGATGCTTTTTTTTGTTTACCCTAGTTTTGTTGACAACAGTAAAGCCCTGCTTTTGGTCTGGGATTATTTGCTGTGCGTTCAGGGCCTTTCTATGACTTACAGTTTGTATTTATTTAATAATTCTGCAGTACTGTCTGTGTTGCTAAACTAGTGGCTGAAATGAGTTCAGAAGCCAAGAGCATCTTAATTTTCTGTGAAATAACCAATTTAAAGTAATACGACTTTCTTAAAATCTTATTTTGCCTTGAAGGTAAAAGTTCTTTCACAATGCATTTAAATAATGACATCATCATGGTATAGAGCTGGATGTCAATGTCTTTTGATTACTCAGATTCTCAGTTTGGCATATTTATAGGAGAAACCGGAGTATTTATCTCATTGTCTGGAAGGTTTTTCCAAAATAAGGCTATTGTCTTAATAAGATTTGGAAATGTGACATAGTTGTTGAATGAAATGAGGCATCGTTGCATACAAGCCTATTAACTTTGTACCATCTGATCTTTGATCATCCCAAGATCTATCTAAATGACAAGTGATAGGAATTAGGGATACCTACTTCAGACTTAAGAGAGGTTTCCTTATGCAGGGAAGCGTTCTGGTTTCTGTTGATTGGAGAAAAAAAAAAAAAAGCTTAAATGGAATGTTTCTGCTTTTTTCTGTGATCAGGACTGCACTTTTTAGAAGTACCAGACTCACTACAGCTTCCCTCTCGGCTTTGTGAAGAACTGGGATTGGGATACAAAACTGCTGTTTCATACTCTTTCCTGCTCCGTGTTTTTCTTGGCACAAGTGTGCAAATACAAATGGCAGCCAGAATTGGCACTGAATCGTGTTTGAGAAGTACACTTTATTTATACAACTCTGGCAATAAAAAATGCAGAATTCTCAAGCGCTCTAATTCCTAATTAGCATCTAACCACATTAAGCATTAAATAAACTCACAGTTAAGGACTGTGCAATCCAATATTAGAAAAAAAAATGTGTTATGTGTTGAAAACTGAGCATGTGAAAAGCGTTTGGTGGGCTTCCATTATGATTACCTGTCAGTAGTTTCAGATTTTCTCAATTTATATGTAAAGCAGTTGGTTTTTTTTAATTAACTGCTTGCCTTTATCATTAAGGACTTAATAATTTATTTTCACTGATGCTGCGTCAGCTTTCCTTCCCTTATTTAGATGCAGTCAGAAAAAGCTCTGAATTAAATTGTAATTCTGAAAGTGAAGATGCGATGTGTTTCTCATAATTGGTGATAAAGATTATGTCTCTTTTGATTCTGATGGATATATTGGAGTCATAAACGACTCTGACTTGTTTTCAAACTTGTTAATGAACTTTGGAAAGATAAAGAAGGGAGATTAGCATAAAATGACTTTCTTGCAATATTTTCAAGATTTATAAATATTATATCTCAAATTGACTCAGAAAATGTAAAAGAGTCTTTCAGAAGGGTGATTTGTGACAAATGTATTTCTCATCTTGACCATTTTACACTTTCTGAAGCTCATGAGGTGGCTTAAACTAAAAAGAAATAAAATTTGATGTGTAGAATTTTAAAGTTGTCTCCAAAATAATTTGGAAATGTTGAATTCCTTCGAACTGGTGTTCTCCTACTAAAAAAAAAAAATTTAGATAAATTATAATTTTTGGAGTAAAAGTTAAATGCAAATTCAAGAAAAAAACATTTTTATTCATTAGAATAACCAGACATGTCTGCATCAAAGGAGCAGAAACTATACGATGAAGTATTAAGCTTTCAAACATATGAATTATTTTCTAATTATTATTGCAATTTAATAGGAACACACTATTACTTCCAGATCTGCAATTGCTGTGAGATTTCCAAGTTTTATGTTTTTATTTGCTGGTGGTGAACACAGCTGAATTCACTGAGATTTCCTGGTAAGAACCTGGTGTTCTCTAAATTCAGGAAACTGCTGACTTTTATGAGAGGTAAACTTTGTTTATAGATGTCGTGTCTTTTCCATTCCCACTTGAGTGATAGTAGATCAGCTGTGTGATTAGCAGTGTATTATTCACTTTGTAAAATGCACCGGCAGGACCATGTGATGTGTTATCAAAGGGAATTCATATACATGTGAACATTTTTTCAATCCAGAGTATCATTTTCTTTATCGGGGAGTCTTCAAAATGCAATAAAGGTTTATCTTGTACTACTTCATAAACATGCTGGAAACATTTTATTTATTGGTTGGTTGGTGCATCTGCTGCAATCCCAGCGGCCTGTTCAAAGGTTCACGTGGGACAGGCAAATCCCTCCTTTCCTCTTGCCCTTCCAAAAAATCTTGGTTGGTGATGCTGAGACCAGAATCTAACCTGTTGGCATGTGTAATGGGATAAAGGCTGGTTAGAAGCAACTTGTGTTGCATAAAATGTTTGCCAAAAGTATTAGACAGGCGCTGCCTTCTGCTCAGCTTGCAGATGGGTATTCATCCCTTATGACAGTGCATGCCCTTTTTCTAAAGCTCTTGTTAAGCTGTATTTTAATCAAGAAAAGATTTAGATGGTCTTCTAGCAGTGGCTTTTTCTAGCACTTGGCTTCAGCTTGCAGCAGCTTGCGAGAGCCAGCCTGACGTCCAGCCTCTGATGTGGCAATTCACTTAGGCATAGTGGGGCCTTGAGCAACCTTGAGGCCTTCACTTAGGATGGGGCTTTGAGCAACCTGGTCTGGTGGGAGGTGTCCCTGCCTATGGCAGGCGGGTTGGAACTCCATGGTCTTTAAGGTTCCTTCAAACCCAAACCATTCTATGATTCTATGATCTTATTTGTGGCCGTGTGAGTAACTCCATCGCTATTCATCAGCCAAACTTGCATTGACCAGCAAAAGCATAGAATAATTTAGGTTGGAAAAGACCTTTAAGATCGAGTCCAGCCATTAACCTAACACTTTCAAGTCCACCACTAAACCATGTCCCTAAGTTCCATATCTATGTGTCTTTTAAATGCCTCCAGGGATGGTGACTCAACCACTTCCCTGGCAGCCTGTTCCAGTGTTTGATAACCCTTTTAGTGAAGAAATTTTTCCTAATATCCACCCTAAACCTCCCCTGGGGCAACTTGAGACCGTTTCCTCTCATCCTGTAACTTCTACCAGGGAAGTACCTCCTTTCAGGGAGCTGGAGAGAGCGAGAAGGTCTCCCCTCAGCCTCCTTTTCTCCAGGCTGAACACCCCCAGCTCCCTCAGCCGCTCCTCACAAGACTTGTGCTCCAGACCCCTCAGCAGCTCCGCTGCCCTTCTCTGGACACGCTCCAGCCCCTCAATGTCTTTTTTTGTGGTAAGGGGCCCAAAACTGGACACAGCACTCAAGGTGCAATAGCTAGTCCTCAGAAAAACAGTTTCCCACAATGAAGGTATTAGATGGTGGTGATGGGATTCTTGACAGCTGGGAAGAAAAGGGAACAGATACCTTCTGATTTGGGCCAGGAAAAGGCTGTACTAAATCTTTTTGAGAGTGGCTTCAGTACAAGGAAGAGGGTGGAGACATCTGACTTCCCGCCTGGCTGAGGGGAACTAGACTTTGACTATAAATCTCCTGCTTTCAGCTGCGATGGAGCTGAAAGGAAGGATGGGATCAGAAGTGGAAGCACAGTCATGGCTCAGAGAGGTGATTATAGAGGTGGGGGAGATCAGTTCAGGGGGCATTTCCTCGTCAAAGGAGGAAACTGAGTTAGGAGTCTCAGTGGGCATGAAAGGGTGAACAAGATGTGCTGTAAAATGTGGAAAAATGTTGTCAGTGACTAGGGAAATGTGGAAAAGGTGATCGGGATACAGGACAAGGTGGAAAACTATTTTCTTGCTCTTCTCTTGGAAAAAAGTTTTCTGATATGTTAAAGAACAGCTTTAGCAGAGAATAAAAATATATACATGATGGAGAAAGGGTTATGATTATCCCAAAATGCGGCAGTAGTATATTCATCATTTATGAGCAGGGTTATGAAGATCCACGTTTCTTCAGCGCAGTCATTTTTGTGTGGGTGTGTGTTTACTTCTGAGTTCTTGTTTACTTTAGGGAAAGGAGCCAGGACTTTCAGGCAGATTGATGCCCCTTTGGGTCGCAGGAATGGAGAAGGAAATAGCTTGGTCAGCTGTGGAAAGGAAATTAGGGCTGGAATGGGAAGTATTGCAGATGTGGTCCATCTATTCCCCTGTCCTTACAGGCAGCAGGGTCTGGAGGCAGCTTTGAGAGTGGCTCTGGGTACGTCAGGGAGAAGGAATATATTGTGTATTCTGACCTTGGCTGATGCTCTTTCTGCTGCTTGTGATTCATCCAGTCCTGCAGGCGAGATGGGAGAAACAGGTGGTGCCTCAGCTGGTGAATTGCTGGGGAGAGAAGAAGAGTCTTTTGTTTAGAAGCAGAAGCCAGCCCAAGCGGCTACCGCCGCCGCTGCTGGCACAGGTTAATGGGAAGGGGAGGGGATGCGCACAGTGCCTGCCACAGCTGCTATTGCTGCCGGAGTCGTCTCTGTTGAAATAGTGTTATTTTTTT
>JAOXJK010000012.1:124766254-124784274 GCA_025774025.1 Xenus cinereus
TTTTTTTTTTTTTTTTTTTGTTTTTTTTTGTTTGTTTATTTTTTTGTGGGAAAATCAAGCAAAAGTGCATCAACAGAACCGGCGTGGTGTTCTTCTGGGACCTGGAATCTGAGGTGCATTAATTAGAGCGTGCAGAAACTCAGGCTGATGTGCAAAATACTGCCTTGATGTTTGTGATGAAATGATAAGAAAATACATTTAATGTAGGATGAGAAAATATGACGGGAAAATACATTTGGGTTGTCTGTAATCTCAGGTGGTTTTCTTCCCTAGTATAGGTCTGTGTGTTCTCTCTAGAATCATTTTGAATAGTGCGAAACGAGCAAAATGTTTTCCACCATCCAGATGCCTATAGATACACTAAGAACTTAAAGAGAAAACATAAAAACCACAAGAATTTAATCTTTGTGTTTCTATATTTGTGAAGATAAGCCTACTATCGTAGACACTTATAAAAATTGTAATATACAAAGATTTTCCTTGGGGGTTTCTTTCAGGACTTCGTCTTTTGACAGTGTGCAAAATAAAATTTTATTAGCCTTTAATGTACAAAACATCTTTCTAGCTTTACTCACTAGGCTTCAATATACTATGTTGGATGCTTCAGTTGAACTGGTTTTTCTAAAGTGAAAATAAACAGGAAACGACCTTATTAAAAATGTATATGTTTTTGCGGACCACCTTGGTTTTGTTTATGACAGTACAGATTTAGGGGTGGAAACAATGCTAAAATAAGTGTGGTGGGAAAAAATAAGTAACTTTTTCTTTAATTCTTTTTTTTTCAAACGAAAAAGAGTATTTCTTTCTAGGCGCACAGAAGTAGGATGATTGCTTTCAGAAAAATAGTTAGATATTTTGTGATCCAGGTGCTCTGACATAATTTCAGGACTTAATATCTTATCTGTGGAGAAAGCGAAAACTCTTTGTGCCCTGGGAACCCTCTGCAGGCAGACCTCTTTGTCTTCCCTGATTTAATTCCAGATGTCAGAGGAGTCATTCGTGCTGTTGGCAGCTTCTTGTGCTATCTGTATCTGTAGCAGTGGTGGTTTTCTTTTTTTTTCTTTTTTTTTTCTTTTTTTTTTCCCCAACACCACACAGAGCAACTATACAGGGGGGAAAAAAAAAAAAATCAACTCCCACCCAACAACACTACTCTTTATTTTTTGTAAGACCAGAAGTAAAACCCCTGTAACAGGGACTCAGTGTGCATTCTCTGTGAAACACACTGCTTCGCAAAAGGGCAGGCAAACGCATTAGTGTTTATTTGGCACACAGAACAGATTCTTTTATAATTCTTTGAATTTGGATTTTTCCATCTTTATGTTTGAATTTTGAGTCCCGGTGTTCCCTGCAGTGTGTTACAGCGAAGGGTAAAAGAGTTAGAACGTGAATGTAAAAATATTTTTGAAGTAATAAATACACAACCGCTAAAAAAGGATTTAGTTATCTTCATTGATGTTATTAGTATGGAATCTTCTCCAAATGTTCTGCGTAATTCTTTGCCACATTTCTCTAAGGTAGAGGTGAATTACTCTCCTCCTTACCAATGTCGTACAGAGACCCTGAGTCATGGCCAGAAATAGAGATTTTTTTAATTTTTTTTTTGTCCCCACTGGAGTTAGGGGACTTAGCCCTAAACTGTTATCTTACATATTTTATGTGTAGGTGCTCTCCTACTTCAAAGAGCCCACTGCTACCCCATGTTTCGTTTTGCAAGTTCATCATATATCAAACTTCTAAAGATAGTCAAACTTCTAAAGATGTGCCTCTTCACGCGTAGAATTTTTCTCAGCATTTTGGAGCACTTCTTCTCCTTCTCCAAAGCAGCTGTACACTGATCACTTAGATGCCGTTTTGTGCTGACGAAGTTTCTAGAAGGATGCTTGAGGAAGTTTAGGTCTTTAATTTGAATTTCAGACTTTGCGGGGGCAAGGGTTGTAGCAATCGGAGTCACTCAAGGATATTCCTAGAATGACAAAAGTTTTCCACAGACAATTCTAAAAGCTGGCAAACAAAATTGGATTAAGATTATTTATTTATTTTTTTAAATGTAAATAACAAACATCCTCTCTTTTATCTTTCCTCTTCATCTGGTCTTTTAAATTTAGACTGCTCTTAATGGCACCCAGCCAACATGCTCCTCTGGAATGTTTCATGGAGGTCTCTTAACTCTGAATTCAGGAAATCTGAACATGAGGAGGAACTTTTTTCCGTGAGGGTGGCAGAGCCCTGGAAGAGGCTGCCCAGAGAGGTGGTGAAGTCTTCTTCTCTGGAGACATTCAAAACCGCCTCGGACATGTTTCTGTGCAACCTGCTCTGGGTGACCCTGCTCTGGCAGGGGGGTTGGATTAGATGATCTCCAGAGGTCCCTTCCAACCCCTACCATTCTGTGAAATCAGAAAGTGTGGCTGGCAGAGAGATCCAGGGCCAGCAGGTCTCCATTTTTGGTGCCGCAAGGGTGAATCCCTGCAGTATAGCGATGTTGCTGGAATGCCGGTAGCACAAGATGAAAATGGAAAATTGTTATGTTTAAACCCTATGGCTTTACTGTTCCTTGAGAAAACTAGGAGTTGAAGGGAAGTTGATAGAAACTCTGGAATCCTCTTGGAAAGCTTTAGGAAAGCTGAGGATCACTGTCTGGGTTCTGGAATCCGGGTGTGCACAGAGATAACGTGTTATTCCCCGTGCTTGATGTTGTGCTAAGGCACATCTGCACTCGTACGGGTGAATCTTGAAGGTAACTTCAGCAAGACGTGTAGTATATTCCGAGAAACAACGAATTATGATTTACTGATGTGTGTGTGTGAAAAATGAAATTGCATTAAGTTTAGGCTGATCTTTCGCCTTGGGTGGGTGGTGGGTTTTGGTTGGTTTTTGTTTTTTTGGTTTGTTTTTTTTTTTTTTTAATGAGCATGGGAATCACATGTGCCAATTGATTACTACAGTTGTTTGCTCAGCCCAGAAGCAGGGGCCATTTAGCCATGTCCTTGCAATTTGTAATGCTTCTTCATGTAATGTGGTGCTCAGCAGTGACTCTGGACTTTGAGCAGCAGATTTGAAGTTATGGTGGAACTTTCAGAAAGCACTGAGCACTATTTCAGGGGAATTTCTGACTTTTTTTTGTGTGTCCGGTTCTTTAGTGAATCATAAATTGGACTGAGTTGTCCATTTTACTTTTCTTTTTTTTTTTTTACAGGTGCGTTTTTTCTATGGTTAGTAATAGTTTATGTAGTTTATCTGCAAAAAGCTTCTATAAACTCTTTTCTCGTAGCTCAGGAGCTGTCAACGCCTGAGTAATTTCTGGGCATCCTTATATATTTTCCTCCTAGGGTCTGTAATTTCTCTGTTGGGGTCCTCCTTAAGGCTGTGTCCACACACGACCTGCTTTTTCTTTGTTTACTAATTTTTTGAAGGACTGTTCTTGGTTGTCCTCAGTCGACGTTTGAATAATTCTGGAGTCTTTTGAATAGCCATCTCTCCCTCAGACCTAATGCGTGTTTATTATGAATTCAAAGATAATCTTAATCCAGCATTATGACTATGGAAAAAATAGATATTTTACACTGTAACTGAAGCAGTTACTTCTCCATCCTCCTGCCTGATGACAACTGTCTGTTCTCCCTGGGAAAGTCCTGGAGCAGAGGCGTTGTTTGTATGGAGTCAGCAGTGTCTCTGCCTTCTAGGCAAGGAGCTGGCATCGTAGAAACCTAGGTTTCATCGTTGCTCACTTGACAGCTGGGTGAAGACCACCAAGGATGGGTCTTGGTGGCAAGAGGATGGAGGTGTCTACCTACCTGTTCTCCCCTGAATTCTCTTACCCCACTCCTCTAGAAAACATGAGATTTTTTTTTTCCAGTTACTTGGAGATACGTGCGGCTTCGTAGTGTTCTCGTGTAAGTGCCCTGAAAGGTTCAAATGTTTGCATCCATAGATCTGTGGGACATTGCATGACGATTTTTTCAGGAAGCAAATCTGCATTGATGGGAACAACAGGCGGCAAGTCTTTAGGAAAAAGCTGGCATCGTGACTACACTACCCCTACGGTGTGAGTACAGCAACGTAACACAGGGGCTTGTGCCAAGTTGCTGGAAGGGGCCGAAGTCATCCTAGGCCTCCCCGGTGTAATTAGTGACGTGTCTGGGTTCTGCGAGGGTTTGGATATTTTCCTCTGTTGGGTTTCTGATAACCTCTGCAGATGTGGGGTCTGGGACAGACAGCTCTGTTTATTGCAGCTGATGTTATACTGCTCTTGACCTCGCGACTCTCAGCCAGCGTCTTGAATCGCTGGAGAGTAACTAATGCCCCAGCTCCCAGCTCGTTTTCTGCTTCGCCCTCAGCCAAGTGAATGTTCACTTTCCTTCACAGTTACAGGAAATGGAGATCTTCTGGGATAACATAAGTGTGGGTGAGCGGTATGTTTGGTCTGTGGGGAGATAATGTGAACAGAGAGAGATTACAGTAAAAGCAGACGTGAGTTTCAGAAGTAGTACTTGTGAATTTTTTTCTTTTTTTCCTTTCCCCTCTCAATTTTAAAGTATATTTAATACTGTTGGCTGGTTTAGTGAAAACTCTCGAAAAAAATGAATTTAGAGTCATAGGGTTTTAAACAGGCTTTCTGGCTCTGCGTGGGATTGGTTGTGCACCGTACAGGTGATGTGCATCAATTTGCCATAGCCCACCTCTCTGGATATTCATAGCAAGGAGAGATATAAAGGGCTGTTGTCCACCAACAGTTAACTGCTGCAAGTGAATCAACGTCATTTTTTTACCATCTATAAAACATTAGATAGCAAGCCTAAATAGTCAGGAAAAAGAGGGGTTTAACGAGGTAGAAAATCTACATCACTGTAGAGAGTGATATGAAACATACAGCGTGCTGGCAATATTCCCAACTTAATTCTGTTTATGTCCTGGATAACTAGATTTGTCTCTTCAGTAATAAAAATGTGTAATGCCAGTTACATAGTCCTCTTCAGCAGAGGAAGGATCACTGCTTGGGAATGAAAATGTTTGAGTCCCAGCAGAGAGGGGAAAAAAAGGGATGCTGTGGCTGCCATCCTTCCACACAGGGGTTATTTATTGCCTCTTTTATGGAATTTGCACCACGCCAGAATTTAGATGAGTTCATGTACAGTGTACAATGCACAGTGACTTGGAGCTAAATGGTTATGAAAGACATGACATTTGTGCGCTTGTGGTGCCAGTTTTTAATGACTAAAGAATATGCATGTCTGGGGGAAGAATTGTCAATGTAAGATTTTAGTCTACAGTGTGTAGATATTTTCAGAAAGCACTCAAGTCTTTGTAATGGAATGAATGAAAAAGAATTAATTATATCCTTTGTACGTTAAATATAATTTATTTCTTTTGGAATGACTTACTGTGCATCTCTTCTTGTTGTTTCCAGTTGTTGAACGTGAAATATAAGAAAACTGAACTCTTTTGGTAATTTATTAGTGGTGTTACTAACTTCTCATTTGATCCCCAAGGATGAGGTCCTGTAGAGGGAAGAGTGAACATTTTCATTAAACAAAACCAGGTGCAACTGACTGTTATTTAAGCAAATTTACAATAGGCTTGATTATTAATACATCAGAAAAATTACTTGTGATTACTTTGGTAAAAGTTACATTTCATAATCATATTTCCTGACTAGATTTAATTTAGAAATTAGCGGCTTATTTCAACTTTGTCTTGTAGTCAATTTCTAAAGTGCTAGAGCAACGTTTTAAAAATTACTCATTTTGCAGGGTGGAAGTGGTTCTTCAGAGAATGTTCAGTTTCTCAGCTTCATTAATATTTCACTGTTTAACTCTTTTTAACTCTATGTAGATAATGTTTTATGTCATGTTAGGATAACAGGACTACTAAATGCTTTATAAATAAAATACTTGGTTTAGATTCCGAATAATATTTTGATGTGACTCTGTATCCAAAGCATACGAAATTTGGGAAACAAATTATAAACATAAACTGCCAAAAGTTGTTCAAGACTTCCTGAAATATCTTTTTCCTTATTTGTCTTGTTTCATGCAGGCTTTTCTTCACCGAATGATCCAATGTGCTGCAGCCAAAGTGGATAAAAATGTCACAGAAGAGACAGTTAAGGTTAGTCTCCTAATTGCATATTTCTTCTGTCTTGTATCTGATGTTTTATTTATGTATGTTTTATTCTTTCGCAGATGTTGTTTTCAAATATTGAAGATATTCTTGCAGTTCACAAAAACTTCCTGTCCCTGGTGGAGGAGTGCTTGCAGCCAGAACCTAATGCGCAGCATGAAGTTGGAACCTGCTTTCTTCATTACGTATGTTATTTTTTTATTACAGCCCTATTTCACTTTTTTCCATTGATTAATTGTATTTATTAATTACTGTCATGATGATGAATGTACATAGTCATGAGAAGAAAATATGACTTGATTGCATAATGTAGAGTACTTTGAGGTCATCTCAATAATCTGGTTATTGTCATTTAAAAAAAGAAAAAACAGAAAGGGGAGGAGAATAAAGAAAGAACATATCAAACAGGCAAAATTTTGTTGTTTCATCATTTTCACATTCACCAAATTATCCCAGGCTGACAATCTGAGCCTTACAGCATGAGCAAGGCCAGTGCCATTACGTGAGAGGAAGGTACAAGGATCAGGGTTGCACGAAACAGCAAAAGTAATAATATGCTTTATTTTTATTCCCCTTTGACGCTAGGCAAAAATGTGAATATTTAGCAAAGAATTGCACATGCCGGGTAAAATATCTCCATGGTTCTGGACTGTGAAGATATTTTACTTCTCACAACTACAGTACCTCCACAAGTATGCTTGTATGTCCTGTAGTAATTGTTTTCTAGCGAAGTTATTTTTCCTGCTGGAGCAAAACAAGGATGTCAGTGTTACAGAGCTCTGCAAAATAAGCCTAAGTTAGTTTGCTTTCAGTTGTAGGCCATAAAAAGTCTAGGTTTTGCTGTTATCTCTGGTTAGAGTCTCATTTGTTTGCTAAGTCTTTGTTTATTCATTGTGGGGGGACAAAATTATTAATGGTTTATGGAAACATTTTACAGAAGTTGAGTAACATCAGGTTTTGACTCTGCAGAAGTATGGATCATATTTCCAAATAAATGTTTGCAGACAAAATAGGTAATGATTTCAGCAAATAAGCCACTTGTGCATTTTTTTTTCCTGTTGTTTTTTTTTAATCCTGTATTTTTGTGATAGTCCAGCCTCTGAATTTTTTCAGCAAAAACTTAGGAAGTTCAACAGAGTCAAATGTAAGGTCTTGCACCTGGAAAAACATAATCCAGGGATGCAGCAGAGGCTGGGATGTACCTGGCTGGGGAGCAGCCCTGTGGAAAGGTACCTGGGGGTCCTGGTGGACAACAAGCTGAGTATGAGTCAATAGTGAGCTGCTGCGACAAAGAAAGCCAACAGGATGTTGAGCTTCATCAATAGGAAGTCGTTATCCCACTCTACTTGGCGCTTGTCAGGCCACACCTGGAATACTGTGTTCAGTTTTGATCCCCACTATACAAAAAAGAAGTGGACAGGCTGGAGAGAGTGTCCAGAGAAGGGCCACCAAGATGATTGGGAGGTCTGCCATATGAGGAAAGGCTGAAAGAATGGGGTTTGTTGCCTTGAGGAAAGAAGGTTTAGGGGAGACTTTGTCACCATGTTCCAGTATTTAAAGGGTGGCTACAAAGAAGATGGAGACTCCCTTTTTACAAGGAGTCACACAGAAAAGATGAGGGTACAAGTTATTCCTGGGGACATTCTGATTGGACACAAGAGGACAATTTTCCACTATGAGAACAATCAGCCATTGGAATAATGTCCCCAGGGAAGTGGTGGATTCCCCGTTGTTGGACACTTAAGATTCAGCTGAACAGGGTGCTGGGCCATCTTGTCTAGACTGTGCTTTTGCCAAGAAAGTTTGGACCAGATGATACTTGAGGACCCTTCCAACTTGGTATTCTGTGATTCCATGATTGAAATTCCGAAGTGATGCTTGTAGACTGTTCATAATTATAATTTGAGGCTGGACCTCAAATAATAAACGTAGGAGGAAGAGCTGACCTTCTAAAATGAAGACTATATTAGCTATTGAGCTCTAAAAAGTGTTCATTCCATGTTTTATTAATTAAAAAAAAATCAAAATGGAAAGTGAAGAACAATGTATTTCTTTGTTTCTGCAGAAAGAGAAATTCCGTATCTATGATGAATACTGCAGTAACCACGAGAAGGCACAGAAAGTTCTGCTTGACCTTAACAAAATAAGAACAGTGCGGACGTTTCTTTTGGTAAATAAACTTTGAACTGGTGTTCTGACTTAATGTTTTTTGCCTGGGGAGCTAATTGTTAGCAACGTCACCTCTACCATGTAACAACTGCAACTACAAGCACACCTGCAAGTGGTTAGAAGGGGGTGGTGTTTCCAGAGGAAAGGGTTATGAACATCATATTTTCACCACCGCGCTTGGATCTGTGTGTAATACAGCATTAGGCAGTGAGCCTTGAGCTTGCTGGCCAAGAGACAAGAGTGTAAATCCACCTGGGCCTGTAGAAAGGAAAAAAAATATGGGATGAGATATGTAAGGAGGGGTAGGGACAGAAATTAGAAAAAGGAAGCTGAAGGACTTGTCAGAACTTCTGAAGAGAAGGTCCACGTTCTGGTACTGCGGACCCTGGCTGTGCCAGACAGAAAAATGTTTTGTTATGGATCGTGAAGTAGCCACCCTGATATTAGATGCTGCCTTAGTCTGAGGTCCAACGAAACAGCTACACAATTAGTCTTTCCCTTCACAAGACAAATAAGGAGGGGTTTTAAAATGTTAAGCACAATGGCCCTCCTGATTTTCCCAAAGCAAAATCAGTTTTCATGTAAATACTGATTTTCCCAATAGTTCATATTAGTTGTTAAAAGAAGAATTTAGTATGGAATGATTCTTTGTGTTTTGGGGCCTACTATATTGGAGCTTAAATGCCTGAGAAGGTCCCCTCAGATATGATACCAAATTTCATGATTATTGCATTTTAGGACTGGAGAGCAAATGACGTTATGAGCAAAATATCACAGATAAGCTTAAAAAAAGAGATTATGCCAATTCTGACAGTATGACAAGTTTTATTTAATTTTATTAATTATTTCTAGCATGCAGTAGGCTTTCACTGCTGCTGTTGACAGAGTTCTTGGTGAAGTTGTCCTATTGCAACTCACTAAATTTTTTAAAGATTCTGGCTTCCTTCCCCTCTGCGTTTACTTACTTAGTGAAGAAGTTAAGGAGCAATATGTGAATTTCCTTATTATAGGGGGTACTGGGTGACAAGAAGCCTTTTCACTAAGAGTCTCTTACTCTTCAGCAGTGTTCCATTCATAGTTAAAAACAGCTTCAAAGTTGCCCTATTTTTCCTCATTGATTGACACAGCATCCCTCACCTTGGCCCAGACTTGAGGAGCTGCATGCAGATAGTTCTTGTATTGGGAGCAGCATAGCCGGACTCAAGAAGAAGGGATGAATGCTGACTAGAGACAACAAGCAAAATTTCCCCATGAAAGACTGGAAAGACCATGTTTTTGCTAGAAAAGAAGTCAAGTGTGCAGTTGTAGCAGTTCATGATGTGTCAGTGTCATGTACTCCTGGGTGCATGTACAGGGCTTCCACATCTGTTGGAATGGGTCCAGAGGAGGCCACGGAAATGATCAGAGGGTTGGAGCACCTTTCCTATGATGACAGGCTGAGAGAGTTGGGGGTGTTCAGCCTGGGGAAGAGAAGGTTCCAGGGAGACACTAGACCCCCTTCCAGTCCCTAAAGGGGGCTCCAGGAGAGATGGGGAGGGACTCTTGATCAGGGAGTGGAGCCATAGGATGAAGAGTAATGGTTTTAAACTGAAAGAGAGGAGATTTAGATTAGATTTTAGGAAGAAATTCTTTGCTGTGACGGTGGTGAGACACTGGAAGAGGTTGCCCAGAGAAGCTGTGGCTGCCCCATCCCTGGAGGTGTTCCAAGGGCAGGCTGGATGGGGCTTTGAGCAACCTGGTCTGCTGGGAGATGTCCCTTGCCAGGGCATGGGGTTGGAACTCCATGACCTTTAAGGTCCCTTCCAACCCAAACCATTCTATGATTCTGTGATCTGCTTTGGGTTCCTCATAGATTCAGGATATGTCTGTAGAACAAGTGATAGCAGTCTAACCTAGAGAACAGATGGTCTGACCTAGTGATTTGAAAGAATAGTTGAAGCCTCTGGCCAGGCAGTTCAGGTCATTAAAGATGTGATTATCTATAAATAATCAGGAGCTGGAACCAAACTTCTGGGCCTTTAACTATAGAGACAGTCATTATATAAACCTATAGTCTTCATTGCCATTATATAAACCTATACTCTTCATTGCCACTATCTTGCTCAATCTTTATCAGTAAAGCTTTTTCATTGGCAGGTTAAGTGAGATCCTTTAGGATAAAGGAACCTTTAGGATAAGACAGAAGCTGGTTAACCATGAGTACAAAGCAGAGATTTAAGGGTGGGTGTAGAGATGCCCCTAGGAGACCTGGTTATGTGGAGTGTGTGTCGTGGGTTATGTGCTGAGGCAGGGCGGCCACCCGGTTGTGTACCCTCCGTTCCATCAACAACGTGCCTGCATCCAGATTTGTGGCCTGTGTCAACATACCATCTGTCTGTGTTAAACTGCTTTGGTTTGGTGTTCTCAGTTTAGACTTCTTCGTCTTTGAAGCTGTAGATTATCTCATACCATTGCATCACAGTTCCTTCTGATCTCTCCATAAAATAATTTCCATCATTACTTTAGGTCTTTGTGTGCTTACACTTTAATTCCAGCAATTTCAAATATTTGCTGTCATGTCCCTTGCATACTTCATTATCTCAAATAGCCCTTATTCTTTTCGCTCTCTCTCTTAGCTGCTTTTTCATGCGTGTCTCCACCCAATATCTCATGTATGCTCTGCTTCCATAGTTGGATGTCTTCTCAAAACTCACATATTCTTAAGCACATGACTAAGGATATTTTATTCATTACACATCATGATTAAATATAGAAACATGTAAACAGAAGACTTTTTGTGTGTGTATTAGGATGGCTGTATTCAGACTTTTAAAAGCATCTTTGATGCTTCTTACTGTTGCGAACGCAACTTTGGGGACCAACAGCACCAATAGTGGTCACCCTGAATTAATTCAATTTTTGTTTGTTCAAGTGTGAAAGCATATCATCGTGGTTTAGCCATCAGACAATATTTTTAACATTTTATTTACGGTGTTTTTTTTTTTTAAGTTTTAAAAAAGGGCTACTCTTAATCAGACTGGATGAAGAGGGTACCTATGGGAGATGCCTCCATAACACCATTACAGCTTCCTTGTCATGTACGATAGTCCATGTACTTGCCTACGCATGTGTTCAAGCCTGTTCTTTTCATGCTCTGGCAAACCTCCCTCATCACATATTTAACACGTACATATATAATTTATATATAGCTTAGTCCATATTGCTGTATGCGTATGCCCTTGTCTTTATTTCTCATATTTTTCTTGGGATATATCAATAATATCTGAAACTGTTTGTACTCTAGAATTGCATGCTTCTTGGAGGACGCAAGAACACAGATGTACCATTGGAGGGATATCTAGTGACGCCGATACAGAGAATATGCAAGTATCCCCTTCTTTTGAAGGTACTTACAAGATTTTTATCTAGGACTTTATACTTCTAGATAAAACCGGTTGCTAAGCATATTTGCAAACCGCAGGAACAATCTCTCTACACAGTGAATAATCTCTTTATTAGATATTGGACCCAGGCTCGCTCTCATTAAAGCTAGTGGCAAGTCTTCTGACATCAGTATTAAAAGGACTGAGGAGTTTGGCTGGGTCAAGATGATTAGCTTCCTTCTGCATCTCGTTGCGAGGTTGCCTCACCATTGTTGAACCCAAATGAGCCATTTAAGGGAGTTTAATGAGACTGGTCTCAGCTGGGTTTGACCATGTCCTCACTTAAAATGCTTGAGTTTGTTAGTGACATGCTTTGATGATTCTAATTTACCATCGCCAAACTGTAAATGAAAAATACTTATGAAAATGATTTGTGAGAAAAACTCTAGGGTAACAGTAAGAGGCTGTATGTGGTTATATGACCATTTATGTGTTTGTTCTTATCTTACTGTTACAACTTAAAACTTAAGGAAAACTGTTAAATGTGCTGATAAACATTAGATATTCAAGCCTCTAAGTTACTGAAATTTTTTGCGTGCTAGGAAATAAAATAATACAATCATTAGGAAAATAAATATTAGAAACAAATTTATGCTTCACAAAGTAAGGTTTAATGTTGTTTATTGTTTCAAACCACAAGAGAAAAGCCAGAGCCAGTTCTGCTCTAGGAGCTACTTGAAACCTGATTATTGGGCAGTATTTTTCACAATGCATGTGTGAGTTTAGATCTGAAACATTGCCAGTTATGAGGCATATGCATTTCATTGCATCGACATAAAAATCTGATAAAGTAAACATGATAAAATAAAGGTTGTTAAAACAAGTTAAAGAATATAGTAATTGCAGTGAGGTTTGAGTCATCCCAGATATCTGTGGTTTAACAGTTCCCTTGGCCTATTTTAAAATTATTTTTGTCTTCTATTTTTTGAATGAAGGATCTACAGACAAAACAAGGGAAAATGACTAATGAATTACTTCAGGAAAAAAATCGACATTAATAGATTTATGTAAAGTTTAAATACAGGGTGTGGTGATGTCAGGGCTAGGGCTCTAGGAGGATAGGAGGAACGTACCCACGCCTGTCAGGGTACGCGCTGAAGGCTGCCCACAGCCGGTCCAGCTGTAAACGGGGAGCTGGTAGCCTTAAGATGGAAAATCTCAAATATTGGCAACTCCTGTTTTTCAGTATTGCTGCCATTACCAGTAACCATCTGAACTCAGTGAGTCACCCAAGCTATTGTTCAGTGCTCAGTGTATTAAACAATGACTGTGAGCTAAAGGAACATGGGCTTTGCCCTGAGTTGCAGGAGAGGCAGGTGTTAATTTTTGACGTCAGTTATCCTTGCTATTGAACAGTTCCATCCTGTGCAATATAAGCAAACACAAAAAAACTGAAAAAGCCACCGCCCAAAGCTCTACATGAAGCAACATTTTTGGGGGAGAAAGTAGCTGAAATGCAACCTTTTTCTTAACTAGTGATTATTTTTATTGTTAGTAATTTATTTCTCTGAGTTTATGTCCTACCAGGACACAATGCTGGAGACTTTATTGCTTTTCCACCTAGTAAAAGGGAAGTCTGGCTACTTTTTGATGTGGTATCCTAGTCAATTCCTGTAATGTACATTTAGAGATCAAAGACAGGTTTCTTTTTTTCTTTTTTTTCTCTTTTTTTTTTTTTTTTTCCCAAACCATTTTAATAGGAGTTACTGAAGCGGACTCCGAGGAAGCACAGTGACTATGCGGCACTAATGGAAGCCCTCCAGGCCATGAAGGCTGTCTGTTCCAACATAAATGAGGCCAAGAGACAAATGGAAAAATTAGAGTTTTTGGAAGAATGGCAGTCTCACGTGGAAGGATGGGAGGTACTGTCATAAGACTTGTCGCTTTCTATATTGAGGAAGGAGTGACAGTTTTCAACAAACACATGTTGCACTGGTTTTGTGATCCCATGGTACTGTCAGCTCCTCAGTTCTGTGAAATCACAGCTATTATTTGGGATCTATTCTGTAAATTTAAGTGTTGTCCGTGACTGAGCACTGCCGTATAAAATAGCAGACTTCCAGGAAAGAGGGCAAATGTTTAGTGTTTGACTTAGAATATTGAACATCTACATCAACACGTACATCTGTGTGCACACATACACATCTATAAATCCTAATTTAACTGATGCTCGGATTTTACTTCTGGCAATGCCTGCCTAACAGCATTTGGCTGGTTGAAAAGAAATTTTGATTATTTATTATTGATGAAGCATTGAGTCCATTAGTTTTTGTCATCTTGTTTGTCGTCCTTTACTTTTGGCTGAGCTAAACTAACATAAATGTCTTCAATAGAATGTGTGTAGGACTTGGTGGTGTTTGGGTTTTTTTTTTTTATAGTTTGCCAACGGAAGAGCTTTAATGCTTTAGTCTTGTGAAGAAACCATGGAGTTTTCAATAAGAACCAGAAGAGCTGCCCTTTCCCATAGATAACAACAAGATCGAGTAGCTGCAGCACCAAAATTTTCCTTTTGTGTTCTTTTGAGTGCTATAATTCCTTTATACAGAAAGATAGATGTATCTTTAATTTTCCTTAGGTGTTTCATATCATAATGTCTGAGCTGCCTGCACTGAGGTGGGAGGGAAACACAAGTAAAGTCCCAGTAAAAGCAAGCAATACAAACATTTTATTAAAAAAATGAGTTTTGAAAATGATACACACGTTTTCTTAAGACGTGAATTTCAACGTGGAAGTTGTTCTTTACTTTTTTGAGTACTTTACTCAGGTGTGCTGCTTCTCTTCGTGAGAGAGCTGCTTAAGAAGTAGAGGAAGAGATTTTAACCCTTTAAGCTTTGTGGAAGGCTTGCTGGCTGGAAAAGGTAGCAAGGAAAAAGTGTGTTTCCATGTTAGTCTGATAGACTGAGACCTGATCTTTCATCTGTGTAGTGGGAAATTGCCTTTGTACAGTGCAGAGAAAAGGTTGGGGACACTGAATCAGAGATTTGAGATAGACCTGCCAGAACTTGAACTGAGAGTTCCCCGAGAAGCCTGAAAATTACAATATTGACTGGAACAGTCAATTTTTTAAGGAGGTATTCATAGTAATAGATAAAACAGCAGAAACAAAAGCACAGTTTCTCTCCAGCTCTGTTCTCTCCTTACATCTCCTGCCGTTACCACACCTGCTGTTCCTTGAACTTGCCGTGTCTAAGGATGGGCTCTGCTTCGGCAGCGGTGGGTTCAGTCTCCCCCTGCCTTCCAGGAGGGTGGAGCAGAACAAGCTGCTCTCTGAAAGGAGCATAAAAATCACACTGAACAAAGAACCCCCTAAATACTGCCCAGGGCACCGCAAAATTATTTCCTGTCTGCTCCACGTGAAATCTCCCGATCTGCAGACTTACACAAACCTTTGGTTTGCTGTTAATTGAGGAGTGTGGGAAGATTTGCTGCATTCTAAGTGTGGATTAAGCACCTAATTTTACTTTAATCAAAATTCTTCGTCTTTCTTCAGTGCATTGTGGGATTTTAAATGTATCACTTCAGGTATTTTTCCTTTTTTCTGTGTTAGCAGCATTTTCAAGAACCGCTCTTCCCTTTCTGTAATTGGGGTACGTACAATTTAGAGCAGGGAAATCCTATTAGGCCAGAGTTCAGGGCAATGTAGTCTTTTGGTACGGGACCGTCACTATAGCACATTGCACAGAAATTCACTGTGCCTGAAGAGAAGGAATTTTAGCAAGTATAAAAGCTGTATAATTGCCAGCCTGTATTCAGACAAACCTTTCTGCATTTAATCGTAATCCGCAATCTCAAATAAATAAATAAAGCCATTAAGGACAAATGTGTACTCATGCCATGATATTGTTTGTAGGATTTTGAAAAAGAAAAGACTACTTAGATAAAGCAAACCTCTAAATGTTGTAATTGAGAGGAGGTGTAGTTGACCTAGCACTTTCCAAAAGAAGCAATGTTCTGTAGACTTGGTGAAAATAAGTTTCCTTTTATAATTAGCTTGAACTTGCTGTCATCAGCAATAACTTGGAAAGATTAGTGTATGCAAATATTCAAATACATTAGACATGCTTGTGCAATAACTTCCCGATAGAGGCAATGGCAAGTGCTTACGCTGCTGAATATTTTATGGCAAGGAAATTGGTTAAATAATCCTTATTGCCTATCACTGACTTTACTCCTTCTATTATTTTCAACTTTTCAATTACATTTTCTACTGCGCTACAGTGATTAAAATTCTCCTACTTGCTCTCAGTGCCTGAATCTTACAGATACTTGTCAAATCCATCTTAATGAACACACTCAAGTATAAAGTTACAGCTTTATTAACTCAGTGCATGATTAGTCATATACGTTGGTTAAGAACTGTCTGTTCTCAAACCTATAAAGCTGAAAAGGGAATCCACTTTCCTGCATTAAGTTTCTTCTGAATGCTTATTAAGACATAACAGTAGTAAATATGTTTGCTGCTGAAAATATATTAAGGCAACAATAAGGAAAGGTAACAATATGGACAGAAGCATGAAGAAACAAAGACTTATTCTCTCTGTCCTCAGACCATGTTCTGTGAACAGTAACGTAGTAATTTCCTTCCAACCTTGGAATTTTTTCTGTTTGGGTCCCCCTCCACAGATTAATTTTAGGATTTCACTTGTGCTTGAACTCTGAAATAGCGCCATCGTCTTAAAATAGTATGTTTTCAGTAGAGTTATGTGGTGGTTATTGTAGTTCAGCTGATGAGGTTTGATGTTACCGTATGTCAACCACAGGGTGCCCAATCTGGCAAAGTTGCCCTGATCTTAATACGTGCATCGTTTTCACAAGTAATATACAGTTAGTCCTTCAAATGGTAAAAATTCCAGCCCATGTATAAGAGCTAACAGTATTTTGAATGATTCCCAACAACAACTAAAAAAAAAAAATAAAATCTCTGAGTGCAATGCATGAGAGTGGATTTAATTAAATAAACATCTGGTTTTCTGCATTGCCTAAAAATAAAGAGGCAAACTTGTTGGAGATTTCCTTCCAGAAGGAAATGCTTAGCACATTGCTTGGCCTCAACTAGAAGGAAAGGGAAAAAAATAAAGACTATTTTTAGAATCTGATCAAAGCATGACTTGAATTCCTATACATAAGTGTCATAAAATGAAGCTTGTGTTTATTATAATAAAAATACAGATTCATGGAAAAATGAAACATCTGTTTCAAGGAAGAAAATTTTGAGTATAATGACTTTCTCACTTAATTTCCTAAGTGGTTTAATTTATTGGCCTGAATTCAGAACTTGTGTAGGTGGCTGTCTCAGCTGGAGAACAGCTCAGCAGCTGAAGGAGTCTGTCAGTAGAATTTGCGTGGACGTTTCAGTGAGAGAAGAAAAAAACAAAATTGCTGCGTTTGTTGTAAGCTGGAAACCGAACAACCCAGCCTGAGTCACAGGCCAACTTAGTGACAAGAGCACGGGGTATTCAGTTCCTTTCCATTCCACCATGTCATCAAGTAGTATTTTAAGAGAGTTTTCTGTTTTAAACTCTGTAATTTTTAGTCCTTTCCCCTGTTTTATTTCTGTTTCATATACCCACGTGCAAGTATTGAAGAGTAAGTTAATATCTGCTATTTCTGGCCTTTATCACTGCTAGCATGATGGCCACTGCATCAGTATGGTCAGACCTCTGTGTTTGGCTGAAATTTGCCCAGAATACATGGATAAGTAGCTTTTGTAACAAATAAAACCAACAAATGCTGCTTTTGATCTCAAGGCAACGAAGGACATTTTTTAATGTCAAAGATGGGCATTTAATGTCTTAAGGATGAGGGGGAAATTGTTTTACATATCTTGCATATAGTCTCTCTCCTTCCGGTGCATTTTAAATGTATATATTTTGGGATACGGTCATGGTAGCCCACATCTCAGAGCTCTAGCCTTAGTGGACTGATGGACAAGTGACTGGCAGCCCAGGGCTGTTAGGAGCCAGTTTTATCTAAATAGCCTGCAAGCTCAGTGATCTCATGGACTTTTAATTTCACAGAATCACATGGGGTTGGAAGGCACCTCTGGAGATCATCCAGTCCAACCCCCTGCCAGAGCAGGGTCACCCAGAGCAGGTTGCACAGGGACATGTCCAGGCGGGTATGGAATGTCTCCAGAGAAGAAGACTCCACCGCTTCCCTGGGCAGCCTCTTCCAGGGCTCTGCCACCCTCACAGGAAAGAAGTTCCTCCTCATGTTTAGATGGAATTTCCTCTGTTCCAGTTTGTGCCCGTTTCCTCTTGTCCTGTCCCTGGGCACCACTGAAAAAAGACTGGCCCCATCCTCCTGACA
>JAOXJK010000012.1:124823135-124850888 GCA_025774025.1 Xenus cinereus
GGGTTAAAGATAGCGGCTGAATATTGTATAGTAACAAAGCATAATATAATGTGCTTGGCATTTTGTGTGAAAATCACAACATTCAGATTAAACTTTTGCTGTCCTTGCTTAACTTTGAATTCTTTCCACAAAGTTCTTTTTAAAGTCTATGAGTTCACATTAGTCATAATTGTGTCATTTATTCGCTGTAGCTGTTGGAGAGGGAATGATTAACTGACTGTCAGGCTTCTTTTGAAGTGTAAGGGGAAGAGAAGAGCAGTCTGGAGATGCCGTACTCGATAGGCCCTTCCACAGGGATGTGGTGGGCACATGGCTGAGCACGTGAGGGGGGAGAACAAGTTGTAAGGGGTACACATGGCTTCTCCATAGGTTGTGTGACCAAGCCACGGTTCCTCTGCCCGTGTGTCACTCAGTCACATAAGATGCTGGACTTCTGGGGCTGGTGATTCTGTTCTTTTTGGGGGTTTTGTTAATGTGGGGGAAAAATAAAGGACATCTAGTAAAATTACTGTAGTCAAGGCAAATATAAGTAATGAAGGAAGCAAATATAAGTAACTAAGGCTGTAGTGTATATTCTTCTTGCCAGTGACACATGGGTGATAGATTAACTGGATGTTCCGTATCTTTTGTTGGCATTCTGTAATATTTGTGGACACACAGGAGATTTAGCAAGGCGAAAATCAGTTCTCTATTTTTTCATGTTTTCTTGTCTCAAATATTTTTCAATCTGCAGTTTGATTTGAAATGTCTTAAATTATTTTTGGCAGAGACATGAAACTGATGGATGTCATGCTGTCACAGATTCCATACTGTCTCATCACAGTATACTCTGAAATAAAAAATGAGTTGACAAAATGCTTCAGATGGTTTTAGACAAAGCCAAAATTCTCTGTAATTTTTGAAATACTATTTTTAATTTGGAGCTCAGAAGGCAATAAACCTGATAATAATCAGGGAATTGAAGGAACTATTTCATGTTTGAAAGCAGTGAAATAAATTGCTATCCATTGTACTTGCAAAGCTTTTCCTAGCTGTCTTTTTTTGTTGTTGTTTTTTTAGCAAGATTCTATACAGTGGGTTTACAACAGCATTGAAAGTGCACAGGAAGATCTTCAGAAAACAAACACCAAGCCCTCTGGAGAGGATGGAGGAGATGCCTTTGACTGCAAAGTGGAAGGTATGTGATGCTTGTTTTGATAATGTTGTTGCTTAGAACATTGGTGTAGTAGCAAGGAAAATAGAGGCAGTGTTTTTTTTTCAGAGAGGGAACTGCAAGCAGATCATAAAATGTGTTTTACATAAGGATTTGCTTTTTTGTGTATTCTAAAGATGTAGATTTAACATGCTGTTCTCTGAAAATTATTATATTTCCCATTTCAAGAAAAAGCTTCTGCGAACACTTTAGGGAAAATCTGTTCAATTTTCTTTCATAGGATACATAATCCTACGAATTACCTGTTTTTCACCACGAGTAATCATTTAAGGCTAAATTAGATGCATTAGTCACTACTACATGAGAAATAACAAATCATCTATCCTTCAGATTATTTTCGGGCAATTAACATTTATCTAAAGCTGGATTCATATGCATCATGGTAATTAAAGAGATAGTTAACATGTAAACTGTATTTATGTTCTCTGGGCAAATGCTGATATTGTGGTTTCATTTCTGAATGTTGATGCTTTTTCTTCTAGTTTATTTAGAAGTTCTCAGTTTTCCGTTTTTTTGTTGCTTTTTGATGTCTCTGGATTATAAATGAAATTGAATTAGTCCTTTTCAATAACTGTTTATAAAGGGAGACTATTGTGACTTGCCTGTTCATGCTTCTGTAGCAATCTAGTATTTTAGCATTCATAAACCTACTGGTGTTCTGGGAGCTGGGATTTTGATGAATGTTTTTAAGTAGAATGATCAGATCATACTTGTTTTTAGGACGTTTGCCTAGGTCCTTTCGATTTTATTTAATGGCCAACTCTCCTCAACTGAATTGTGTCATTTTCTGTGTTCTAGAAGTAATTGACAAGTTTAATACTATGGCAATAATTGATGGGAAGAAAGATCACGTGAGTCTGACTGTGGACAACGTTCATTTGGAGTATGGAGTTGTTTATGAATATGACAGCACAGCTGGAATAAAGTGCCACGTGTTAGAAAAAATGATTGAACCAAAGGGATTTTTCAGCTTGACTGCAAAGGTATGAAGCAATTTTTGTATGTATTAATACTTACTATGCCTAATACCAATGGAGCAATCTTCTGATGATTCTTAGGATTATATGTGTTTCATTTAATATCTTGTAATTGGTCACCTTTATCCCTCTGACATTTTGGAGGATGATTGTGTACTCGGGAAGCAAAATAAATTATGGTGCAGTTAGAAATTGAACCTCTAAACTCAACAAATGTTAAAAGACTTGAAAGTCTTCCATCCCTCCTGCCCCTCTCCCTTTTTTTTTTTCTTAATTATCAAATAAATCTTCAAAGGAAGTTGAAGACTTGCTGAAATGTCTAAACTCGGTGAAGGTAGGCTGTAGTTTCCTAGTGTTTTTTAATCTCATCAGAATTGCATATGTTACTTTAAAATTTTGTTTCAGTAAGAGTAACAGGAGTAGCACAGCATCTGTCTTCTCTGTGTCTTAAAGTAAAACAGCACAGGCACACACATTGACAAAATCACAGAGGAAGAAAAAAACAAGTGCAACTTTTGAGTTGCTTTGGTGTTTATTCTTTGTGAATCTTTCCAAATGATAAACCCTGTGATTGCTATTTCTTTAGTGTTGTCTGGCTCAGATTGACAAATAATACAGTAATGCAGCTCTTTTACCAAGTTTTGTTTGGTCTTTTCACACACATACACATACTAACAAAGTACACTTAATAAAAATATGAAAGCCAAAACTGTTGGGTAGTGTATTGAAATTTGCAAATTTCTTTTGAAAGAAATTGGAAGTGTAAGCTAAAGTACTGATCTTTTACTGAAATGGCTGAGATGTGGGCATGTGTTTCTGTTCCCTAACTTGACTTTGGGGCAGGTTGTGTTGACAGGGGAGTAACTTCTTGCACCACCATCAGGAAATTTGATGGAGCTGGTCTAGTCAATGCTTCAGGTCACTGGCCTGAAAGATGTTAATTTTTGCTCTAATTACCATTTCATATAAAATATTTAAGGTATTATTTCCTACCTGCTTAAGAAATATTTTTCCATTGTTTTATATGGAGTAGTTCAGTAAAGGACTACTGCCAGCACACTGATTCTGGCCTTAAATAATGCAGCATCATCACGCTTAGTGTTTAGGCTGGCTAATTAAATATTTAGAGATGACTAAAAAACAATATGGAGATGTAATGTAGCTATGTTAGAATAATATAAAGTTTATTTCAAGTGATGGTGGCCTAAAAAGAGGTGATTATCCCACTTTGTATAGTGTTGGTGCATCCTTTCCTTGACTACTGTGAGCAGTTCTGGGCCTCACAATCTAAGAAGAATGTGAAGGTCCTTGAGTGTGTCCAGAGGAGGGCAACAAAGCTGGTGAGAGGGCTGGAAGGGATGTCCTGTAAGGAGTGGCTGAGGAGTCTTGTTTGGAGAGAAGGAGGCTGAGGGCTGACCTCATGGCTCTCTCCAGCTTCCTGAGGAGGGGAAGTGGAGACGGAGGTGCTGAGCTCTTCTCCCTGGGATCCAGGGATAGGATGTGTGGGAATGGTTCAAAGCTGAGTCAGGGGAGGTTCAGACTGGATGTTAGGAAGCATTTCTTTAACAAAACAGTGGTCAAACACTGGAACAGGCTTCCTAGAGAGGTGGTCGATGCCCCAGGCCTGTCAGTGTTTAAGAGACATTTGGACAACGCCCTTAACAATGTGCTTTAACTTGTGATAAGCCCTGAATTGGTCAGGCAGTTGGACAAGATGATCGTTGTAGGTCCCCTGCAACTGAACCCAGTCCTGAACATATCTCCTGTGCTGTTGTAAAAGGTCCAACGGTAGAAATATCAGGTCCCTTAACTCAAAGGCAATAATAAAAATTGTACTGGCACTTCATCAAATATAACTGTCTGCAAATGGTTTTAAATACTCAAAGCTTTCAGTAGGTTCTTGTGCTTCTCTCCATATGCTTCTTTCTCTCTTTGCTGTGTATTTATTGTTGCTTTGCATTTTTGAACATTTCTCCTCTGCATCGTATGTAGTAGGGGAGTGAAGTACTCTTGGACTGCTTTCCTGTATCTTGTGCAAATCTTTACTGTGTTCATTATTATGATGAGGAAGTATCCAAAGTTGTGCTGCAAAAGTTACTGGTTTTGAATGCACTTATTTTGATGTACAGCTGTAAAAAAATCTTGAATTATTCTAATTTCTATTACTAATTAATCAATACATGAAGGAAAATTAGAAGTGTGACCAAAGTGACTGGGATGTTTTAATGCAATAATTAAACACTGTAGCAAAAGAGCTAAAAGCTTTCCTTGATTTATTCTGCTGGGCACTTGAGAAAAAATTCTCTCAGGATCTAGCCTGTGACTTCTTATAAACTTCAGATTTTCCACTCCAAAATTTCTGTACATTGTCATTTTTTTCTCAACTCCTTGATCAACCTTATAAATCATATATTACATCTGTGATAGTGGGTACTATAGTAATGAACCGTAGCAGAAGTGGAATACAGATTTAAGTCCCATGATGGATTAATACTGTATGTGTTGTTTGTCCAGATTTCTCTGAGTTACTCTAAAATGTAAGCCTTTTCTTATTTAGCCCTTTAATCTGGACTTAAGGTGCCTTTGTTGGAAAGTTATTTTGGGTGTGCTTTTGAAACACATCTTCAGAGTTGGACCCAACCAGCAACAGGCCTCTCCTAAGTTCCATAACACAGTTAATTTCAATGCTTGAAACCCTAACTCCAAAAAAGGGCTGTGTGCTGCCCTTATCTCTTAAACATGCTTTTTTTTTTTTTTTTCCCATTTTGTATCACCATCATTTGCTGGTTCTATTCCCATCATACCAAGACTTCAGGCTTTGCTGAGCAGTATAGCTTAATCTGTTTCCTGTTTATATGTGCAGAATATACAAGAAGATAGCACTCCGTTTTCTTGTATGCTTTTTCATTGTCCTATTGTTGCTTTTACTGCCAGACCAAAGTTTTGCTACAGGTAATGAACTAATTCATCAGCTTTGCGTAATACGTGCTGTTCAGGTAAATACAGCAGATAATGCATTTCAGAGAAGCCATGGTGGTCACGTTAGTAGAAAATGAGTAGTAAATCCATTACCAGACAACGTCACGAGAAGCCAAATAGAAGTACTTGTTATGGATGTAACTTATGCAGGGGATAGATTTTAAGAAACCTCTTTGCTTCCCAAGTTTCATTAATTGTTGTTATGCAGCATTGCCTGTAATGTTAAAAGGCAACTGATTATCAGGCTTCAGCTTTAATTATAAAGGATGACAAGTAAGGGGTTATCTTAGTCATCTTATTTCATAACCTACTACTCTTGTTTTTATTATCTTAGATTCTTGAAGCACTAGCAAAAAGCGATGAACACTTTGTGCAGAATTGCAACAGCCTCAGTTCCTTAAATGAAGTGATTCCCACCGAGCTTCAAAGTAAATTCAGTGTCATTTGCAGTGAGAAAATTGAGCACATCTACCGAAGAATCTCCAGTTATAAAAAGGTACGACCGGCATGTCCTAAGCATGGTGATATTTGTCTTTTAAGGGAAAACCAGAGGAATGTGGTGCAGTTTGAATCACTCTTCAAAATGTCTATTGCAATGATAAAAATATGGCAGAAAGTTTAGCTATTTTGGGGTGGGAATGCCTAAACTGAGTAATTGTATAAATTGTTTTCAAACCGTGCTCTTTATTATCCCTTTTTTAGACAGTGGATAGATCATATCTTTCTTGTTTGCTGTGTTCAGTTGTAGATACAATCAACTGCATATTTCCCACAAAAGGCCCAGCATTCTTGTAAATGCCTTAAATCAATACTCTGGTGAATTTGCAGATGTTAACCAAAAATGATGCAATAACAGCAGAATTTTCTTTTCATTCTAGTGCAGCTTAATTTTAAATACCAAATTGTTATCCTTTTATTCATCTTTTATGCCCTTCAAATTGGTACAACTTTTTCTAGCATGACTATTAATAGTAATGGCTCTGTAAATTGTTAGATTAAGTTGGGTTAATAAAACATTATAGCAGGGGGAAAAGGAGAAGGTGCTGACTTTCATGCACTTGAGATCTAAACTAATGAGATGTGAATGAATAAATAACCCGGAGTATGACCTTTAGCTGCTGTATTTCTCTATAGTTGTTTTTAGCTAAGCAGGGCATAAATGAATTATCCGTTTGCCAACTTGTTAATACAAACTTATTTTCTTATCCCGGCTTCTGGGTCCTCCCCCATACAACTTGATCCTTGGGAGTTTGGAAATAGTTTGATGAAGGTCCAAAATGGCCACACAGAACTGGCTCTGCCCCTTCTTATCTCAGTTGGGGATCTCAGTTGTGACATTTACAAACTGGCCTCTTCTGATAGCTAATATGCAAAAAACTTGAAAAGAAAAAGAATGAAAAGGAAAAAGAATCATAGAATTGTCTAGGTTGGAAGGGACCTTTGATATCATCTAGTCCAACCATCAGAGGACTCAACATAGAAGAGGCTCAATGTAGAAGCTCCGCACACTTCTAAAAGTTGCCTGGAAATGAACAGATGATGTTCTCTTGTGTTTCAAGGGAAAACTAAGGAAAAACTGTAGCTTCAGTAGGATGAAGCCCAAAAAGAGGCTTTCCAAAGGCTTTTCAGGGTGCTCTCTGGCAAGAAATGGAGTAAACTGAGGATTCACAGAAGGAGACATCAAAAGGATTCTGATACTGCATTAGCAAACATCCGATCTCTCCGTTGTTTGCCTGAATTACAAGCCTCTGTGTTTTCAAAACTGATTCAAAATCAAAATACTTTTTTTAAAAAAACCAAATTCATTAGTTTTAACATGAATAATAGTGCACTTAAAGTTCAGGTAACATGTAGGTGGTTACTTTCCTGTAGCCAAAAAAATTGAGCATGATGTACAGTCTTTTTACAGGAGGTCAAGGCAACGAATGGAATTTTATTGTGTTGTGCTGGATATGAAATGAAGAGCCTCAGAGAAGTTTTCATAGTGCTTACACTGTCTAGAAGCAGATATTGCTGATACAAACTGTACTTTTAAGCTCATCTGCTCAAAAATCAGTAGTTTCACAGTTACAGCTTTTAATGACAATTAGTAACGCAATGAATTTCAAGAATAGATATGTCATTTTCTTGGCAAGGTAAAGGTAACCATAGTTACAGCAGACTTTGGGAGTGCCTGAGCCCGGCTTGGCTCCTGGTTTCACTGCGAAAGTTCGAATTCTATAAATAGAAACCCTGTAGATTTCTGCAGTTCCTACTATTATTATTATTATCAGAACATTTTGCTCATAATAGACCTCGGGTCTGGTGCCATGAGTCCCAGATGTTTCTCAACACATATATGAAAAGAATTTTGGGCCTGACTTATGACCTGATTAAATCGTAGCCAGGCATTTGGTCTCTCTGGAGCAGGATGTGTGGGAGATTGAGATGTGAAATATGTACTGCTTGCAGGAACATTTTCATCGTTGAATGTCCTTAGTGCCCTTCTTAACTATTTGTACATTCTTCAGCCTTCGAACAATTCCATAATTGGATTTCTTGTATCCTTCCAGATCTTGCTCTGATATAAAGATTTAAATGTAATTAATCAGTCAAATGTTCATCAGGCTGAAGCAATGTGACACCAAAATAAACAGAAATTTAAATCCCAGCACAAACCCCTGTTATTACTCGGAGGGGACATACTTTTGTTCAACTGAAGTGTTAGTCAAAACTTGACTGATTGAATTTGTACTGACATTTATTAGGGAAGGAACTCTGCAAGGTAAGTTTGCAAATATTCTTATGCATGAGCTGTGCTCTGTAGCGGAGGTAGGTCTGTGCAATATTTTGACTGGAGAGATACTGTGATTAAAATACCAGGGACTTGGAACCGATTACGTCTTTTCCAGAAAAAATTCTCCCCTAACAACAAACAGCACCAGAAAGGACACATTTTGACAAAAATCCTACTTGTGACTGACAAGTCTCTTTTCCAATAGGAGATCTTTATCTCATGACTTTTATAATTCTGAAGTAGGTGTATTTTCTAAGTGTCCAAATTTAGTACAGTTCTGTCTTAGCCATTTTGGGTTGATATGTATAAGCCTGTTCAAGAGTGTGCACAAATTTCAGGTGTTACAGTGAAGGAGTCTTGGCTAAGCACCGTATTAGAATTAGACCATAAAACTGAGAGGGGATAAAAAATGTTCATCATTGCTGAGCTGATATATGGGGGAGAGAAGATATAGTGGACTAGCTAAGTCTGTAAAATATGGTGTTTGTGATTTTTATGCTCTAATGTTCATCAGCTTCACAGAATCACTAAAAATCACAGAATGGTTGAGATTGGTAGGGGCCTCTGGAGGTCTTGTCCAACCCTCTGCTCAAGCAGGGCCACCTAGAGCCACTTGCCCAGGACTGTGTCGAGATGGCTTTTGAATATCACCAAGAATGGAGATCTAACAACTTCTCTGGGTAACCTGTGCAAATACTTAGTCACCCTCACAGTAAAAAAAGTGTTTCCTGATGTTCATAGAGAACCTCTGTGTTTCAGTTTGTGCCCGTTGCCTCTTGTCCTGTCACTGGGCACCGCTGAAAAGAGCCTGGCTCTGTCCTCGTTGTACCCTCCCTTCAGGTATTTCCATAAATTGATGAGATCCCCTTGATCCTTCTCTTCTCCAGGCTGGACAGTCCCATCTTTCTCAGCCTTTTCTCATAGAAGAAATGCTCCAGTCCCTTAACTGTCTTCGTTGCCCTTAGATAGACTCTCTCCAGAATGCCCATGTCTCTCCATTTCTGGTGAGCCCAGAACTGGACCCAGTACTCCAGGTGTGGCCTCACCAGTGCTGAGTAGAAGAGCAGGATCGCCTCCCTCTGTCTGCTGGCAACACTCCTAAGGTAGCACAGGAAACCATTAAAGGAGGACTTCATCCTTCCTGAATATGAAATTCATAATACATAGCTTCCAGTTCTGTCTTTATCATAGCTTCAGGCAAAATCTTCAGAAATTTTTGCAAACATTGACTTGAAAACATCTGTGTCAGCAGGTGTTTATAAATGTCATATGCAGTACAGTGCTGGATCATAGGGCATTTCCAGACTTTCTCCCCAGGAAGACACTGTTAATATTTTATTATGTTGCAAAGAAAAAAATCTCTCTCCTTGTTACAAGGCTATTTACATTCGTAAAATGTATCATTTACTTCAAAACCCAATCCCTCAAAAGTATAAAATGAAAAATATTTTTTCTTTCGCTGTAGAGGAAGATGGAAATTACGAAGTTAAGGCATCTAATGTTCACGATGCCTGAAATATTTTAAACTTTCGTTTTCTAGTCAGGTACACAAGTTTTGTCAGCCAAGTGCTGACACATCAAAAGCTGTTAATCAAAATTTGTTTTCTTTCTCACTTCTAGTTTTCAAGAGTATTAAAAAACAGAGCTTGGCCTACCTTCAAACAAGCGAAGTCAAAGATTTCACCACTTCACAGCAGTGATTTCTGTCCAACCAATTGCCATATCAATGTGATGGAAGTGTCTTACCCTAAAACCTCAACTTCCCTTGGTAGTGCTTTTGGTGTGCAGTTAGACAGCAGAAAACATTCTTCGCATGAAAAGGAAAATAAAAACACTGATCAAGGTAAGTCAGTTGAACTTGAAAGAACTATTTCCAGTGCTTCTGATATAGAGTCTTAAAAGGTAACTGGTTTAGGTTTGTGTCCCAAATATTAAAATGAAGGACAAGGCTTTATGAAATCCCCCTAGTTTCAATATTTAGGTTTATTTTCAAGCATAATAAAGGCTATTCGTTATTTCACCATATCTTTTTCCTTAAACAGCTTGACTTTGATATGCAAAATTAAATGCAAGATTAAATAATTACATGAAGTTTTAAGCAGGAAAATATTGGTCTGTTAGGTATTTTTATAAGGTCAGAATTTATCTTGAAAAAAAGATAATGATGTAACCTCTTTGGATTATTCCCAGGTAAACTGAGTCCCATGATTTATGTCCAGCACACCATTACTACTATGGCTGCCCCTTCAGGACAGTCTCTTGGCCAGCAAGAGGGCCATGGTCTGAGGTACCTCTTAAAAGAAGAAGATTTAGAAACACAAGATGTCTATCAAAAATTGCTGTTCAAATTACAAGCTGCACTGAAAGAGGTGGAAACCTGTGTCTGTCAAATAGATGAGTAAGTAAATGTTTCCATCTGGACTTGCCTTTATTTTTCCCATTGAAGATACCAATAAATCAGAGTATCCTTTTTGTCTAGATCATTTTTGTGGATCAATGTTGACTTCAGATAGAATTGAAATAAGGCAGAGAATTTAAGTGTAGGTAATATTATATTTAGTTCTCTTTCCCAGGATCCCTGATTTTTCACCACTTTAGTTTGTAGCTTTTCTCTAGAATGTGGAAATGCTAATTATTTGGAGGTGAAATCCTAATTATTTGGGGGTTGAAATATGAGGTCCACATCATCTAAAATTTCACTAGGAGCAGAAACAAAGGGCAGAGGTATAAAAATAGCTCTTATTTAATTCTTCAGGTATTGCTGAATAGTCCCAAAGATTAATTTGTAAGAAAAGAGTTTTTCACCCATAGAAAAATTATTAATTTATTAGAAATTGGCCTTAATGAAGAGCTCTGGATCTAGGGAGAGCCGCTCTTGTGTTCTAATTCAGGACAAGGATTTAAATCTTGCTTTTCCAGTTGTGAGGTAAGTGGGTTGACTGCTAGACTATTTGCTATCTTGGGATAAGGATGAAGAAGCATGATAGGTCTTTCAGTTTTGAAAGATCCCATATGTAATGCAAATGTCAGAAATTACTCCTTTTGAAAATCTAAATAATATAATTTTTTGAGTTTAAAAGCTAATCTTTTGTGATTGGAAAATCACGTTTGGAAAAGTGATATAACATTGCTTCTATTATTTTGAAGGTTGTACAGTGTTTTGACCTTTCATAGCTATTTCTGAGTAGGATTTTTTTTACTATTCTAATAGCAATATAATGTAAGAGTTACACAGTAATAAGTAATTGTAATGTATCACATACTGTAATAGCAGTGAAAGTAAGAATGCCCTGAAATTTTTTTAAGCATGTAGTTTTTTCTATTCCTCTAAGTAGTTCTGCTAATTATGCTGAAGGTGAAGTCACTTAATTACATTTAAGATAATTTCAGTGCTTGGATGCACTTAAAAAAAGGAGTCTGTAAAGCCTGTGTTGTCAGTCTTCGTCAAGGAAATCAGAGAATTATATATGAAAGTTCAGTCAATATTTCAGGAAGTTCCAGTTGCCAGTCTGCCACACCTTTCCTTTCCACTCCCTTGAGCTGGGGATGCAAAAGGACAGGAATTTCTGAGGCTTTTTTCATACCCATGTATGTATAAATACACACATCTATATTGTGTGTACAGTTACACACATACATACACACATATATTCATTTTGTGAGTCACATGGTCGCGAAAGTAATCACAAGGGTTCACTTATTTTCCTTTCATAAATTTCCTGTACACTGACCTTGTAGCAGATCTTGTGTGAGGTGCGATTTATTATGGAAGGTGTAATTTATTTAGCAAATTTTACCTTTTGCTGTTTTTAAGACTGAGACTTTTCATGCTTTATTCCTCGCGGTCTTTGAGTGGGCTGCGAGTTTCTAATTATGGTGAAGGAAAGCAGTTCAATACAGGAAACAGGACAGTCAAGGGACCTACTTTAAAAGTACTGACCAGGAAAGAGGGAACCTGGGACTATCTGGGTGTGAGCAGTTCAGCAGTACATGCTGTATTATATTAGAACATCATTACAGCTACTAATTAACTCTTGAGAGAAAAGTTAGGGCTACTGAGAAACAAAAGATAGAGCATATAAAATAATACAGTCAAACAGCTGTGCTTTAATTAGAAATATTCATACATCAGTAGCTAGGAATATATGCTTAAACAGACCAATCCTTGAATTTTTTTACAAAGTCTGTAGATCTTCAGTTTTCTGTTATGACATGGGCAACAATAAAATTGATGTCTTCACTTACTGAATTGCTTATTATAATTAGCAATCCTCAATATTATAAGTTTCTCGGGACAGAAAATATGACAAACAGTGTCACAATGCTAAATTTATATATTATTGATTGATGAAAAAAAATGGGCTACTAAATAACTTTTTGGTACCCTTTATAATAGTACTGTTGAAAAAGTTGTTGCTCTTTTGTGTTAATAGATGGCTCTGCTCTGCGCTGAGGTGAGCAGTGGTCTCTCTCTCAGCCCCCATAATCTTGTGACAGTGTTACCATAGAATCATAAAATGGTTTGGGTTGGAAGGGACCTTAAAGATCATCGAGTTCCAACCCCAGTGCCAGATACCAACCATTGATGCTAGATGTTATACAGAAATAAGTCCAGGTTGTCTTCTGTAGGGTGACTCTGCTGTGTTCTTGGTTCACGTGCACTCAGTGTGCTCCCACGATCCCAGATGCTTTTTGGAAAGATGTCTGTGGGGAGTATAGAAGAGGCTTGAGCTTTTTCCGAGTTGCAGGGAGAGAAGAAAAGGCAGAGCAGCTCACAGGTTGCATAGGTTTCTTGTTGCTGCCTGTGGCTATGCATTTTAATGCTGTGATTGACCGTAGCAGATTTTGTTTGTTTCTGACATTTTTTTAGGATTGTGTTGATTTGGGTTATGTTCAGGATTAATTTCGCATGTGAAGAGTTTTTTTTGGTTGAGATTTGAATTTCTCTGTTTCATGGAAACTTTGTTCATAGTTACCGACTTTGTAGTTGATAGTTACTACTCATTCATGTATTTCTCCTATGAGATAGAAATCTAAGATAATTTTGTTTTGGATAGACCCATCTTTAAAGAAGATATAATGTGCATGTGCTGTGTTTAAGAATTAAAAAAATAATAATGACAAAGCAGACCCAAAAAACACTAAAAAAAGTCTACTTAAGCCTGATTATTGGGGTTTTTTGGCATCCAGGTTTGGGTTTGTGTGTTTCAGACTCCCTGAACTGGGTTTCTAAGAGCACTTCAGTGACCATAGGAACTACCAGCTCCAGAACTCTATTATCCAAAGTTCCAGTTTTCGTTCATGGTAGTGCAGCAAACAAATTTTCCTTAGAAAAAAGAGCCTGCCTGCTGAGAGAAAGTGAAAAGCTCCCTTAGGAAAAGCTCCAGCTACCTTCATCAGTCTTTTACTGAGATCTTGGCAGCGGTGACTAAACAGTCACATAAAAGAAGAGGATATAATAGTCTGTCTGTGTCTTGACAAATAATTACTCAGGGGAGGATATTTTCAGGAGCTGAAATTGCAGTTCATTATGCTTGTTTTTCACTTTTGATATTTTCTTGTGACAACAAAATCCACAGGAAGTTACCAGAATGGATCTGCCCAAAGCCTATTTTTGTTTTCCTAGAAATGGATAACGGGAAAACAAGAAAACGCAAAAGTATAGGTTAATCCTTGTCGTTATCTCATTTTCCAGCAGGCAGTGTTACAAGGTCTACTTGGAATGGAGTTTTTGATTTAAGGGCACTGTTAGAATCATCCGCCATCAATTTGTCCAATCCCTTTTTGAACCCCTTTTGTATTTTTATTTTCAGAATATAAGTTTTACAAGTACAAAGAACCAATTTTCTAAGGTCTACATTTTCATAACACATATATCTTATGATATGTTGAAGAACATATATACTGTAGCAGGTAGATTGAAACTGAATACTGCTGTAAAATATGGCCACCATCTTTCTTCCTGTCCATGTAGAATCCTGCTAAACAATGGCTTATGAGATAGGGAAGAACTGAGTTGACTTCACTCTGATGAAGTGTTAAGGCATCGTGTAGCCCAAAAGACGTCTCTCTAGTGGATGCATGGGTTTAAAGTCCAGTAAAATCATACCTTTTGTATAGTTTTTCTATATTTCAGTTACAGTTCAGGTCAGTACCTTCTCCTATATGTAGGATAAATATGTGTCTGTCTATCACTTGTTAGCTCTTAGCCAGAGAAATTTATGCAGGAACGATGAAAAAGTTTGCTAAAAAGCTTTACTTATCATCCTTGTTTCCCTAAAGTTAATGTCAAACCCCATATTAACATCTAATCAGGTCATGATTTCAATGATGGCTTGATATACCATCTGAGGTATTTATTCATTGCTATACAGTCAACAGAGAGCATTATAGGGATAATCTACCCTACTGTGTTTCCAAAGAATATGCTTTCTTAATTTCTTGCTTAAAACTCTTTCCATTCTTGCAAGTGAGGAAATTATTTTTGGATACTCAAAAACGTTGTAGTTGAACATGGAGTTGAACACATTGTCTGTGTTTTGTATGCAAAAGGTCACTGCTCTGAGTCCAGAAACTTCAAATTTCAAGAAAAGCTTAGGTTCGGGTTGTTTTCTGGTAAATATTATTTGTCAAAAGAGTAGAGAAATGGGTAGCTCAGTACTGATGTAACTGTAACTGAACAAACTTAACTTTGTTAGGATTAAGCATGAATTACTTTAATTGGCACAGCCCCACAAAATTAAGATCGAGCTCTAAACCACTGAAAATCAAAATTCTTCCCTTGCATAACGTAACAATGCTAATACATAAAATAAGAGTAAATGAAGGAATTCTGAATGCTACAGTTTAATAACAATTAGGACAGCATTTTTGTTCATGTAAGATATGCATCTCCCAGAGATTCCCTTCAGAAATAAGAATTATGTGTAACAAAAAGATCTAACTTATGTTTGCATCCTGCCATGTTTCTGGTAGAAGGTTTGCCAATTGACCATTCAGACACCTCCTACAATAAAACCCTGCTGCTATGTCTAAGTACTTTACAGAGAAAAAAAGCTTAATTCAGTGTGTTCTGTTTTCAGGTAGTTAAAAGTTATGTTCTGCACAAGAAATGCTGCCTTTCAAACCCAAATATTAGATTGAAAATGTCATTCTAATGGAGTGTTTGAGTAATAGGAATTAAAGGACAGTTGCCCATTATAGCTGTTCTGATCTTGAAACTAAATTAGAACATCTCAATATGAGTTAATCACCCAAGAATATGAATCTTTTCCTTCCAATATTTGCACATATTCTAAATGTCTGCAGTGTTCTCTCTTCTTGACTGGATGTCACTCTTGTGCTCGTCGCAGAAGCTTGTAGATTAATCATCACTTTTACTAGTGATAGTAGCTTTGACACTTTGAGTGTCAGGAAATACACAGATATGTTAATAAAGATTCTTAAAATGCCTTAGTAAAATAGTTTGTGGTGCAGGCTGGTATGTCTGGTACAGTGGTAATTGAAAAAATATAAGCTTTTCACAGAGATACAGTTTCTTTGGTTTGTTTTCTTGATTTTTGCTGAGAAAGGCAGGGTTGGTGCTTAAAAATAGTTATATTAATACAAAATTTGACCCCAAGTGTTCAAGACTGTGCTGTATTTCTTCCCCAGCCAGAATCATTGCTTTCAGACAAGATTGAGTGTTTAGTTATGCTAATGGGTTTCACTGTTACACATTTTAACAGCAGAATGTGTCACTTCCTTCCCTTGTTTCAAATAGACATGGAGTGAATTAAGTTGTTCTCTCCACATATTATAGAATAAAAGTTGGAGAACATTGACAAGAAATGCTATCTTTTTGTAGCTCACTTTTGGAAAAACATGAATTTATCTTGATTTTTTTTTTTTTTTTGTCTCACAGCCTTCTTTCTTCAATAACATATTCTCCCAAATCAGAACGTAAAACACCTGAGCCTTTAATGCCAGCAGACAGTGATAATGAAAAGGGGGAAAGGAATGGGAAGAAAGTCTGTTTCAGTGTGACAGGTGATGAACAAGAAGATTCTGGTCACGATACCATCAGCAACAGGGATTCTTACAGGTAACTTTACTAATAATATTTTCATTTCTCAACTCAGTCAAACCTGTGGGTTTGTAGACTGTCAAGTGGCTATGAGGAATAGCAGAGTATATGAATCTGACATTTCTAATAGAGGAATAACTAGCATCAAGATGTGTTAAGAAATTTGTAAAATAAACTCTTTTCTGAGTACAGATTAGCTATTAGATATCAGTATCCCTAACCTTTATAGGATATCACAGCCAGAGCTGTAAGGCTTTACTTTAGATTACCTGTCTCATAAAAAACAGAAATAATTTCTTTTATTATGCTCCCAAACAATAAAACAAATATTTGTTATGGAAAGCAAGGTGGCAGAGCTACCACTCTTGCTGATCTAAAGAAAAAATTAACGGTTTCTCAAGATGTATTTCTCACCTTCTTCTATTCTAAATATTGTAGCATCACCTCATCTCTAGAATTCATAATGTGTCACATTTACTGTGAATTAAAATACAAAGAATTTTGAAAAGGAAGCAGTAATTATAGCAAGCATGGATCTTTCAAAGATCATCTTCTGGGGCTTAGAGAGAATTGGTTAACTACACGATATAAAATCTAAATTAAAATTTTAGCTGCAAGTAAAATAAGGGTTCATTATTTGTTCATTATCTTGGTTCATTATTATGCTCAGAAAGTAGAATCTCAGTAGGGTCGTCATTTTTCTACAGAACCCTGTGTTGCTGAGATCCCTTTCATAAGCTAATATTTGATTACTGCAGCATGGTAAATGGGAACTCTTTGTCAGAGTGGAAACAGAAATATATGTGTAAGTTTGAACAAAACTAAATGTAGAGATAATTCTCAGAGATTAAGTCCTGTTCTAACTGTGGTGAACACACAAGCAAAGTGCTGTTCCGGCTGAAGCGTGTTTTGGGGTTTCTACACGTCCATGATGTGTCCAACCGACTGTGCAGGAGCTGCTCCAGTGGCCTGCGCTTGCTCCAGTCGGGAAGTTCCCCAGTTGGCATGAGATCTGGATGTGTAGAAAAGGTGTGACTTAAGACATAGGTGTCTCTTCGTTTAAAATATTCCCTTTATTCTGATTCCAGTCATTTATAGTCTGTTCTGGCTGTTTAGGGATGATAAAGTCTAGGGTTCCATATGCAGAATAATCATAAAATCTGTGAGTTCAAACCAATTGTTGAAGTGAGATTGGAATTTTTTGTTTATTTGCTTAAATAATTACTATAGGCAATAATTAAAATCTACAGATCACATAATGCCAGAGTGGTTATTATTAGAACTAGTAGGCTGATTTCAGCTGTTAGAATGCTCTCATTTTGTGTTGTAGGGTCTCATTCTAAGCCTTGCAATACAACATAATAAAAATGCAGAATGATGGAGCTAATCTGTTTCTAATTTCCTTGTGTTTTATTTTCTCATGCTTTGCACAATCTAGTTTTAAATAACCTTCGTCTTCCCTTTGGAGACTTTAATAAGTGAATAGAGTTAGTTAGAAAACATTGCTTAATATCCAGCCAGAAATTCTTAATACTCCCTGGGACTGTTCACCCTCTGTTAGGAACATGTTGTTACTGATGTCTTTTCATCTCCGTAATGGATATGATTGTAATTATATCATATTGCTTCATTTAAAAGTTTTCCCCATTCATTTACCTGGTTGGCTACAGGTACAAAATATATAACTTAGCCAGGCAGCGTAAGTCAGGATGATAAAACCAGTAAAAGATCACTTCTGTATTTACAAAAATAAAGAAAACAAATAGGGAGCAGATGGGTATGTGTATAACTGCAGTATTATATATAAAATATAGATATGTGTATCTTGGTGAATGGGTACACCCAACTCATAAAGCCAAAACCAAATCATTATATATAAATACCCCTTAGGTACATTTCTACGTTATCCTATATTCACTTGGGTTTTTAAGACTCCCTCTGCTGGATAATTATTTAAGCATTTCCTGCCTTGAAACTAAATGATCTTCATGTGGCTAAATAACTCTGAAGACTTTGAATTCAGATTTGTATTCATAGGAATTTTAGCACAGAAGGCAATGTGTTACTCTGTTTATGCTGCATAAGTAGGTATGTTCTTTACCTAGTTCCTGTACAGAACAATTTATTTTTGAGATAAAAGAACGGGGGAAAAAAACAACCCAAGACTTTAATCCCCAAATCTCCTTACTAGACCAGTGTAGGTGACATTTTGTATGCATCGAAGTTTCCACTGAAGTCACAGGTGTAAATGGGTGTACATCTCTAACAAAATGAACATCATAAACTGTCTTTTGGCTGGCAGGGAAAAATAGTTTGCAATTTGAGTTTTGATGTCACTCAAATGGATCAAATCTCTTCTAAACCCATTATGGACTCTAGTTTGCAAGTCATAAACCAGACTATATTGTCACTTATATTAGTTATGGACTAGGAGTACAGAAATTAAGTGTGGAATTACCCAAACATTTGAGGCCACAGTTTCAAAAACTGTCACTTGTGTAAGAAAAGTTGGTTGTTTTGCACTGAAAGTGTGTATTATCATTCTACAAGTGCTTGTTCATGTGCAAGGTGAGGGGAGACAATTGAATCATATATCTTCAAAATCTGGTCCTCTAAGTCCTGCTAGGATTGCAAATTATATGATAGCCTAAGTATAGGGATTTTATTGTTGATAAAGGTTTGTACAGCCTATCTCATCATTAAATTTAAAAGGGGAAAACTTTGATACAGAGCCGGCGTTAAAGGGCATGACTTCATATATTTATTATTTTTTCCTTTCATGTTTTTTTTTTTTTCCCAAGCGATTGCAACAGCAATAGGAACTCCATTGCCTCGTTCACCAGCATTTGTAGCAGTCAGTGCAGTTCTTACTTTCACAGTGATGAAATGGACTCAGGTACGTTTAGAAAAGCCAGCTATGAATCTGTCTTCTGTTCATTTTATTGTGTTTTATTCTTTTCACTTGCCTTGGCAGTTCTGTTGGTTTTGCTTTAAAAACTACATCCTGCTTGGTAGTGGAAGTGTTACCGTTTTGCTAGTGCTGCGCTTAGGAGTCCCTCTGTGAAAGAGGTGTTCCAGCATCCCTGTGAATAGGCTGAATTAGTTAGAGCTCTCAGAATCGCTGCTTTTCCCCGCTGCCGTGCCTTGGCCTTGGCGGTGCGTTAACGTTGCAGAGAGCGAGGAGCATTTTAGGTGAGTGTGGGACGCGCTCCCAGCCTGCGTCAGCGCCCAGACGGCGGGACACGGCTGCGTGTGTTTGCAGGAAGGAATGTGAGACCACATAGCAGCACATTTCTTGTTTATGCCATGACAAATTGGATTTAAATAAATGCAGCTGCTAATAGGAATGAGATGGGATTTAACTGCATGGTGTACAAGGTCAGATGCTCAGGGACTAACAGTAAAAATTATTTGTACTAAGCTGGGAGTTTATAACTTGGGAATGATTTAGGAAAAGAAAGAACTGGGCATATTAGTTGAATATGAGCTACCAATGAGAAGAAATTCTTTTCTGTGAGGGTGGTGAGGACACTGGCCCAGGTTGCCCAGAGAAGCTGTGGCTGCCCCATCCCTGGAAGGGTTCAAGGCCAGGCTGGATGGGGCTTGGAGCGACCTGGTCTGGTGAGAGGTGTCCCTGCCCATGACAGGGGGGTTGGAACTCTATGATCTTTAAGGTCCCTTCCAACATTCTGTGATAAATTAAATGTGAGAATTTCTTTGCTCAGCGTCTTGATGCTTTTTCCAAAAGCTATTTTGCCTCTTGCCTAATGCTTGTTTCCTATGCGTAATTATCTGTCTATTTCTTTTAATTATTCCATGTTAATTTCTGTTGTACCCTAATTTAGTTTTCTGCCTATTGCTTGGTCAGTTCAGTGCTGTGGTCAATCCAAACCCTTTCCCTGAGCTTATCTGATTGCCTGGTAGCCACCTATGGACTATACTGTTAGCTCCTGGTCCAGCCTAGAATAAGGGGGGGAATAGCTACAGATGGGAGAGCAAATGAGTTGAAATACAAAAAGATGAAATTTTATCCAGATGCTGCAAATCTATTCTTGTAGCCTTGGTTGAAGACAATACCTACTGATGATCTGTCTAATCTGATCCTGGTAAATTTACCTCAGGTTGGTTCCAGCATCAAGCCAAGAATTCTGAGCTGAAACATGCATTTTTGGAAGTCATCCAGTATTATTAAAATATTTCAGTGGTGGAAAACTTTCTACATCTTTATAGCAGTTACTTTAATGGTGACATACCTATGTCATTTGAGAGTGCATTTCACTGGTTAGCCTTAATTTGTCCACCTTCGGTTTCCACCACTGGGTTTTGAAGCAAGTAAAGGGCCTCCTGTCCTAGATAGCTTTTCTCTACTTATTGTAAGTTAGCTCATGTGAGACCAATTATTTTTAGAGTTTTATTTTGAAATTCCGTGTATGACAGAGATGTCAGATTCAGAAGGAGGGAGAATGTTACCTTTCCAGCACTATTATACAGCTCAGTGATGATTTCCCAAATGGTGCTGGTTTTGCTATTCCAGCTGTGTCTCTGGAAAGTTTTAAAGTTTTACAGATTCTAATGAACATGTTTTAATGTTGCAGTTTTTAAACTAACCTTTTGTGTTTCCCTTGTGGTGGCACTGTCATGCAACTATAATGCTTACCTTCACCCAGATGATTTTTTTCTACTACAAAAGGAGTAAAATAGTTTGACTGAATTGTAACTGCTCTTTGTACTTGGTCTCCAAGTGTGAGTTCTGATCTCCCAGTCTAGATGGAATGGAATTGAAATGTTAGGTGAGGGTTAGATTTTTAACTGAAAAATTAATAAAAGGAATAATAATTGTAGTATCATGTTCTATGCTACTTAATTTCGTTGAGTATTGCTCAGGGTGCTTGCTGTTCAACTTCAGAGAAGTCAGATGAGAAAAAGAAAGAGCTTTCCCCAAATTTGAGCAGTTATAACCCTGTATTTAACTGAATAATAACTTTGACTATGATTTCTGTGGATGAAAAACCACAAAACCACACAAACCACAAAAAGCTAATCCTCAGATGTTAGTGCAATGGCAGCTTTGCTTGCCTTACCTCTTCTGTGACAGTCACTCACTTTGAACCATGCTGTACAAGGTAACTCCTGTGGGTATGTGAGTCACAGATAATGGTGAGAGCACTATAACCGGTGGGCACCACTTGTAACCATTACCCCGTCGTGTTTTTTCAGTGCATATTTTGTCAAGGCACTTGGTGTTTGAATTTAAGAGCATGACGAGTATATGGATGTTCTCTCTTTATATACTATGTGTAGCCAAGGGACCTAGTTTCCCCCTGAAAATAAGTGGTGATGACGTGCAAAACAAGACGTGGCATCTCTCTGCACTGTGCAGTGTCAGGCTGAATCCTGTTGGGTTGCGTGTCCGTCGTACCAGGCTTTCCGAGTTGTGGGTGTGTTGAATCTGCCCTGGACCAGTGAGGCATGAGACAGGGTATTTATATTCCAGGAACAAACTTCTAGGGGGTATTGGCTGAACAAGAAAGGGGGGAAGAATGCAAACATCAATTTGATAATTTTCCTTGGTGAGAAAAACATCTTTTGCGTTCTGGACAAAATTTTCAGATGCTTCTCTAACCTCTGTTACTGTGATATCCATCTCACTCCAGGGAGGAGTGTGACCAGCAGGTCGAGGGAGGTCATCTCCCCCACCTCTACTCTGCCCTGGTGCGGCCCCACTTGGAATAATGTGTCCAGTTCTGGTCTCCCCAGTTCAAGAAGGACAGGGAACTGCTGGAGAGGGGACAGCAGAGGGCTACAAAGATGATTAGGGGCCTGGAGCATCTCCCTTATGAGGAGAGGCTGAGGGACTTGGGTCTTTTTAGTCTGGAGAAAAGAAGGCTGAGGGGGGATCTGATCAATGCTTATAAATATTTAAAGGATGGGTGTCAAGACGATGGGGCCGGTCTTTTCTCAGTGGTGTCCAGCGATAGGACAAGAGGAAATGGGCACAAACTTGAATATGGGAAGTTCCACCTAAACATGAGGAGGAACTTCTGCACTTTGAGGATGGCAGAGCCCTGGAACAGGCTGCCCAGGGAGGTGGTGGAGTCACCATCTCTGAAGACATTCAAAAGCCACCTGGACAAGTTCCTGTGCAACCTGCTCTGGGTGAACCTGCTTTGGCAGGGGGCTTGGACTAGATGATCTCCAGAGGTCCCTTCCAACTCCATGTGATTCTGTGATTCTGGTGTTGGTTCTGTGATTTCTGCGGGCATCGCCTGTGTCGCTGGCTTCTTGGTGCCGATGTCTCCAGCCCAGAGGTCCGCAAGCACCTCCACACACGTGGGCATTCGGTTTGCAATCTTCAGTTCAGATCAGCGTTACCCCGAGCGCTTCTTTACAGGCCAAAAAGGTGGCGTTACAAGGGATGAAAGCCAGATGTTCCATGTTTATCCAGTGTCAGTGATTTCATAACACTTAGCTTGCAAGTTGTGGCTAGATTACTTCAGCTGCCAAGGGCACAGCCCAAGCGTCAAGCTGTGTTCCCTCCGCTCGGTGCACTCACAGCTCTGAACTGAAGGAATGTGAAATTGCCACGACTAGGAAGAAATGCTTCAGAAATAGATATTTTGCCTTTTGAAACCTGAATTTCACAAACGGCTTATGCATACCTTCGAAAACGCTCCTTGGGGTGCAGAAGTTCAGTCTCTGGAAGCGCTTGGCTCTGTGCTGACAAAGGAGCGAAGCACGATGCTGACCACTGGCTGACCTTTCCGCTGATGCTGCCCGTGTCAGGATAAAGCACGGATCCTTCTGCTATACAGATTTAGCATCACTGATACTGTTAGATTAATTAATGCTGTCTTAAGCTGAACCCAACCTAAGACCTTTGTATTTACTTGAGCTAATGCTTCCTGCACCTGACATTCCTGTTCAGAAGATACATATCTTGTCCCCGACCACCCAACGCTTACACCCTGCTCACTTTCTCTTACCTTTACAAGACTTTTGCACTCACCGTAACTGCTGAGAGTCCATCAAGGAGCAGAAATGAGGTGAGAAATTCTGGAAGCCAGGTGGAACATTATGCCTTCTACCCATGTGAATCTGAGAAAATGAAAGAGGTGAATACGACAGATTTTGCCATAACTGCAAAGTCTCTGGGTCAGCGTAAATACGCATTAAACGTACATCAAACCTCTGCTCCAGACTGTCAGAAACAGCAAGGTAACCTGACGGGGATTTTGGAAAGCTAAATAGTGCTGCATTTGCTTGAAAAATATATTGTCTATGTTAAGAAACTTTAATACCAGGTATTTTATATGCAAAACAAGTCACTGGTTCAACTACAGTAGAACTCCATCTGGGAATGAATGCCATTCGGAGTATTTAAAGCACAATAAACTAAATTTTTGCTAAATGTGTCAAAACCCAGGATTACTGTGTGCTGGTAGGAATTACACAGACTGTGTGGAAGTATTCAAATATATGTATATTTAGACAGTAGTGTGCATTCATTCATACACCTCTATATGCAGACATGGAGATTTTAAATCTGGAGCACCACCACGTGCAAGGATTATCTGATTAGTGGAGTTTTTAAGTAATCTGTTTCTCATGACATTCCTTCCCTGTGCAAAAAAAAAAAAAGCAGAGGTTTGTCAAGGCATCAATAATTCAGTCTTAAAAGCCAATTCTCATAAAGTGCTCTTCAGGCATGAATTCTTCATAATCCACCTGTAGGGGAGATGGGTGCTGAGATTTCTTCTACCTGATGGTCCTCTTGAAGACAGGGACACACTGCGGTAGAAAAGCTGAATGATTTGGCTGAAGTAAGGGAAGAAATCCCACAAAGAGCCCAGTGTAGCCTCTCAGGAGCTCCAGGTCTGTCCCTGGACTACACATCTCCATCGGTTCGATGGACTTTACACCACCTTATAGAAACAGGCAAACAGAATCATAGAATCGTCTAGGTTGGAAGGGACCTTTAAGATCATCTAGTCAAACCATCAACCTAACTCTGAAAAAAACCAAAAGAAAACCATAAAAGAAGACCCCTCACATAAATCATACAAGAAAACCCCTCACATCACTAAACTATGTCTCTAAGCACTGTGTCAACCAGTCTTTTGAACACCTCCAGGGATGGTGCCTCAACCACCTCCCTGGGCAGCACATTCCAAGGCTTAATAACCCTCTCAGTGTAAACATTTTTCCTAATACCCAATCTGAACCTCCCCTGGCGCAACTTGAGGCCATTTCCTCTTGTCCCATCGCCTGTGACTTGGGAGAAGAGACCAATCCCTGCTTCTCTACACCCTCCTTTCTGAGAAACTGAACCCCTGCCACCCATGCACTTGAGTGAGATTTACTTTGCTCTCATGATGAAGGGGAAGGGAGTATAACACAATTTTGAAATACAGACCAGATTTTTTTTGTGTGTGTGTGCGCACATTTGATTTTTATTAATTTTTTCCCCCCAGTTCTTTTACACGCTGCACTGAATAGCTCACAGGGTTTCTTGTTGTAGACTTGTAAGTCGGGAAAAGTCCTGAAGCCTTTAGTCTGGATTGTTGGGACCTTGCGGACCTTGGCAGGTAGCTTGCTCTTGTGTGGTGCTCCTGGAGTCTTCCTCACCCAGAACGATCATGTCTCCTCTGGTTGTCCTCATTGTTCAGCTGTGATAAAAGGCAGCCTGTATCCACCGTGCACGTTTTTGAACCCTTGGGACAGTCGCTGGAGGTTTTTGTAGAGGTTGTATGTTTATTTACTTTCCTGAGAGCTGTTGACACACACACACAGGTTGAGTAAATCAGCTTGTCAGAAACTCCATTAAAAATAAGCACATAAAAAAAGAAAAAGCCAAACCAGAATAGGTATGTGCTAAAAGCCCTTTTTGCGACAGGTGAATCTGTGGCATAATCCATGTTTCCTTGTAGCTGAGGGGTTTGCAGAGGGACGGATTCCCACCTGTCCTTAAGTTTAATCCTTAAAGGCGGAGAATCCTAGGACGAGGCGAAGAGAGACTCATTCCCAAGTTTCTTCTTTTGTTAATTTGTTGGTTTGGCGCCTTGTTGGGCATCTTGTTGCTACTTTTAAAGGCCATAGCAGTTCCACGATTGTGCCTTGAAGGGGCTGCGTGCTTCAGCTCGGGTGCTTCCGTAGGAAGTTTTATTTGGCGCCGCTGGGCTGCAGCGTGCTCTCTTCGTAAGGAGGCACTGGGTCTGGAGAGAGCTCAACGTGAGCCTCGTCCATGGAAGTCTTCATGGTGGCCTCCTCGTAGGACGGAGGCAAACACACGGTGAGGAAGGTGGCGTCAGGGAGCAGCGTGGAGTAGTGGAAACTCTGTTCGCTGTTCCAGGGCAGGACGGAAAGGAAATTGGACACGTCGTGCTCGGGCAGGGCCTCGGGGAGGTCGATGCTGAAGATCTGCCCCTGCGGAGCGGGGCGCTGGCAGCGGCGGTAGAGGAAGAGCAGCAGGAATGCCAGGAAGAGCATCATGGTGGCAGGCAATATGATGCACAGAAAAGGTTCTATGTCGTCTTTGGTTGAACTTGGCTGTTGTCTGCTCTGTAATTAAAGCAAATGAATGAAAGCCTGTTGGATTGCTGGAGACCTCTTTAATCGAAGAGAAAATACACCTTGTCCACCTCCCCCTGCTATCACCTCCCTGCTACTTTTCCAGGGTGCTTTCTGTCTGCATTGGTGGGACTCGAGCAGTATGTTTTGCAGGCTCCTGAGTTGTCACATTCTATCTGCTGGTCCATTAAAACAAAATACTTTGATAACTAGAGACCAAAGGAATGGAGAAGTTGCAAACAGAGGTGGGTTTCTAGGAAACCCTGTCTCTATGGGTGGAAAAAACCAACAACCTGGAACTGTATGTATTTCCGTATAAGATTTTATTGCTTTTGGATTACACAGGGACCAGTCCTCTTTGAGAGAGATCGCTTAAGCTTTTAAAACTTGGGAGAACACTGAACAGCAGAGGAGCAGGGTTGGTGATCCACCATCTAGTGTTGTTTCTTCCTATTTGGAAAACTGGACCGTGTGCTTTAAAGAACAAATATTACGACAACTATCCCTTTCTCAGGACCCACTGCCTACAATACCTGTTCTTTGGGCTGTTCTGCCCTTACAGGGCTTGTTCTGCCAACTATCCAAGAATCACTTCGCAAAATGTAGCACAACAGGCCTCTGTCCCATGGCTTTTGAATTGCACTGTAGCGTTAACAGGAGTTAAAAGATTTTTTTTTTTTAAATTAACATTTGTGCTCTTCTGTTGTATTAGCTTCACTTGTAAAATTTAATAGATTTTATTTCCAGTCTGACTTTATCCAGCTGTAGCTTTTAATAACTGATTCCCCCCCCGCCCCAGACTAAACTCTGAGTGAAAACCCAAACCCTAAAATGTTTATTATCAAATCATTCCCTTTGTAAGTACTTGCAGACTGAAATCAGGTGGCTTTTTCTCATTTTTATAGTGAGACTAAACAGGTCAATGGATTAGATTTCCTTTATTCTGAACAAAGGTGGCTTTTTAATCCGGGGGAACTCGAGCGGTTCTTTCCTCAAAGCATTTGGAGGGAGGGATGCAAATGGGCTGCTGGAGGTAATGGCTCTGTGGAAAGGGCCAATAACTCCAGCACCCCCTCCTGAGTCTACCAAAACTTTCTCTGCTTATTATTCTTCCAAGAATCACAGTCACTCTTTTAGCTACAAAATCACACTGTAACTTATGGGCAGCTGATTATCTACCAGGTACTTGTTACCTCTCCGATTCTTTGTCGCATTACGCAATTCCTAGTCATGCCTAAGAAAAAGAAAGTAAATAGGTTTTGGCTTCTAACAAAGCGTGTAGAGGAGGCTTCTGCTTTTTGTTTTTTTCCTGAGGTAATGTGGGTCTGAGGCCAAAGCCATTAAAGTAATTTTAAAATACATTGAAACTATTGAGGATTAGCTATTAAGCTTTAATTTTTTTCCCCTCCGCTGTCTCTTACCACAAAAATGCCTACTGAAGAATTATCTCATATTTACTGATCATTTCTTATTAAAGAGTTTCTGGCAGTACAAGCTGTTGTCTTACCTGATCATTAAATGAGCTACAGGAAACAGCAGAGTTGGAAGAAGCTGTTCAGCTATTATTCTAATCTAAGCATTAAATCATCTTCAAAAAAATGAGGGAATTTTCTTAAAGATGTTTGTTAGCACTTTATTATTGTGCCCTGTGAAGTGCATAAAACACTTCACAGGAAAAATGAGAAAAAGCTCTCGTTACGTTTGTGCACTGTGTGTATTGAGACTCACTGATACTATTATGTTACAATACTTTTATAATAAATATTTAGAAGAGCTGAATTTATATTGGGTGGTGTTACTCATGGTCGGTGAAGATCATGGATCATTTTTGTGATCCAAGTTTTGGGTTTAGTTTGTAGGGAGCTGGCTTTCAGTTGGTTTGAAGTGGTTTTCTTTGCATCTGTGAGTTGTGCACTCTGGTGGGTGGTTGTGAGAAGAGACGGGGAGATTGACAGCATTTTGATGCTACCCTTCTACTCCGCTCTGGTGACATCCCACCTGGAGTATACTGCATCCAGCTCTGGAGTCCTCAGCACAGGAAGGACATGGACCTGTTGGAACGGGTCTAGAGGAGGCCACAAAGATGATGAGAGGGCTGAAGCACCTCTGCTGTGAGGACAGGCTGAGAGAGCTGGGGTTGTTCAGCCTGGAGAAGAGAAGGCTCCGGGGAGACCTT
>JAOXJK010000012.1:124869539-124882559 GCA_025774025.1 Xenus cinereus
GGACACCTCCCACCAGACCAGGTTGCTCCAAGTCCCATCCAGCCTGGCCTTGAACCCCTCCAGGGATGGGGCAGCCAACCCAGGTTGTCTCTGGGCAACCTGTTCCAGTGTCTCACCACCCTCACAGGAAAAAATTTCTTCCTGAGATCTCATCTAAGTCTCCCCTCTTTCAGTTTAAAACCATTCCCCCTCATCCTATGGCTCCCCTGCCTGATCAAGAGTCCCTCCCCATCTCTCCTGTAGCCCCTGTAGGTACTGGAAGGGGCTCTAAGGTCTCCCCGGAGCCTTCTCTTCTCCAGGTTGAGAAACAGGAGGGCTCTTTATCCACACGAGGAGTATGTGAAGAAAGCACGGCCAGGGGAGTTTGGGCTCATCTCTTGAGTCTTGCATGCTTTTTGGCACCATGCAGCACCAACATGTCCTGGTGCAGGAGTCCTCAGAGTTCAAGAGTAAATTCAGTTGGTGCCTGTCTTGTGTTTTTCCATGTGCTTAGTTGTCATGTTATCACAAAATAACTGTTGTCTTTACAGCACTCAATGCTTCTGGGTTTTTTCTTTCAAGATTGTAGAGATTTCCTTTGTAGTGAAAATGCATGCTACATAGCTGTTTTCATGTAATCAGATACCGGGAGTATGTACTCTCCAATTGAAAATAAAATTAAATTAAGTCTCTTCTGTGTAACTGATCTTAACCAAGGGAAAAGTATTTAAAGGCAACTTTTCCAATACCTTCTCAGCACTATTTTGCTTACAAATGATCTGTGTTATTTTAAACAAGGGTATTTGAAGGAAATTACACTCATTATGGCCCAAGTTCAGTAAAGAATGAGCAGTTGTGCAAAGATTTCCCATGTCACTGAATGGTTTTCAGACTATTCTGCTGATAAAACTGCTCTGTCCATAGAGACTTCATAAAATGAGCCAGGAGACAAAATATTTCTAACAGCTTTGCTTTTTCATAAATACGAGGGGGATTGCTATTTCACCGTATAGATCAGGGAAAATAATAGGGTGGTGCTTTTTTTTTTTCCTTTCTAGAATTCAGTAAGCTACAGTTTATTCTCATTTTATAGGCAGCTAGTTTATTATTCTTTGCCTTCCTACTGTTTCTGTTCAAGGAGGAGGAGAAATGCATGCCTCAGGTTTCCATTTGGCTCATGCTAACTTAAGGTGCTAGGGGAGGATTGCATAAAGAATAGAACTACTTCAAGTGATTATCGATTTTTGCTGTAATTGCTCTGCATATTTAACTCAAGATAACCATACTTATAGATGACTCGTTTCCTTTTTTAAAGGTTCAGTTCCTGAGAAGTTAGTAATTTACTTCTTGATGCTTTTTCGGTAGATTAGTCTGCATCTCTTCAGCTATCTCTTTAGCTCAGGAGTACGCAGAGTGAATCATAGGTGCAAACCTGAATATTGGCATATCTACAGACTTGATTTGCCTCTAGAGTTTTGTAGATGAAGGTGCAAATCACCCCAAGCTGTACTCGTTCTGAGCTACTGGTTCAATTATAGTGGGCACAATGAACTCTCAGCTGTTGTTTGTAAATGAAATGCTAAAGTTGCGGCATTTTTTTTAAAGAAAATTGCTAAAAAGAGGAATTTAGTTTTCACATTTCCCCTCTGTTAATTTACAAGCTAGACCTGATGTCAAGACAAGCTCTTGAAGTCTAATATCTTTCATGAAGAATAATTACAGTATTGTTTGATTAAAAGCCTCGAGAAGTAGTGGTAGCTATAAATTACCTATTAATTTACCATGTGAAATGATAACATTCATTTTAATAATCTTGGACTAGTAATAAAAGGGAAGAATGCCAATAGAAACAAAGATATTTACATTATCTAGGAGTTAATTGGTTTATACACTGCATCAGTGAAATGTTATGCAACATTCTGTAGTTACTTTTATGTCTCGTATTATTTCTGATAGGGAAAACATCTGGCTGAAATGACCATTTCACTTTTTCTTTTGCCTTTTTTAGGCTGATGAACAAGCCATGCTAGAAGATACATTGGTTGCACTGTTTGACTTGGAAAAAGTTACTTTTTACTTCAGACAATCAGAGCCAGAACCACTAGTTGCGAGTGAGTAATTATTATTATTAATATCTGGGCTTTACAGGAACATTTTCTGTATTTGTAACATTTTTCTCTCCTAGAACATTTCCTCCCGCAGGGAATATTATATAATTTGGGATTATGAAGAATTTGTAGATATGTAGCTCTCCTAATATTCCTAGATTTCCTGAAACACAGCTAACATCAGTGACAATGCAGAATCATTGTCTGGCAATGACCCTGAGGGCAAAACTGTTTGCTTAACCAGATTTTCCACTGGGAGTATGTGACTGCATCAGGAAAGTCCCTGGAAGACCTCGTTGTTATTGAGTCAAGTGTAAAATAAACTTGAAGGTCTTAATAGAGAAGTGCAACTGGGATGAGACGGAGAAGCATAAAAACCATTTCATTTTGTCGTCTGAAAGACAAAGCAGATCTTGGAAGAGTTCTTTGAAAGGAGGTGGCGAACACTCTTAGGAGAGCTTTAACTTGTGCAAGAAACTTCCTTGGAGACCTGCTGGTGCAGACAATCAGGGTCCTGAACCCTCCCTCCCAGTACTCGCCCAGCTCACAGGAAAGGACTGCCAGTTGCAGTCTGTGGTTTGTACCCTTTGCTCATTTTCAGCCACTCCTTTATTAATATGTTTTCAGCCAGTCGAGATTTTCCTGCAGTGAGCAAAAAGCCCTCATTTTTATTTTTTTTTTTCCCCTAAGTCTCATAACTCCCCAGGGAAGGGAGGAAGGCACGTCTGCTTCACATCAGACATTTCTAAAACAATTCCCTTGCTGGATCGAGACCACACGTGAGAGAACTTCTGCAATAACCAAAACCAGAAGACACAAAGCTCCTCCACAAAGCTGCCTGCGCTCCAAAGAATTCAGTGGCACAGGGCTGGTAGTCAGGCAGGAATTAGCCTATATAAGACCATTTTATTTCTGTATAATTGAAATATAAAATTCAACATGGAGCTGGAGTTGCAGGAGAGCCTCCTAATGGGGAGTTAACCCTATGCCTGTGTCATGAACTGTTCATAGTGTTGTTATCTTCCAGTTGAGGTGTCTGTGCTAAAACAGAGATAAATGCAAAGTCCTCATGTTCTAGGATTGTTACAAACTCCATATTTCCTTCTGGTTTAAGTGCAGCCATCACACTCATCCTGACTGTAGTTACAGAAGACAAGGAACTGGCAAATTTGATTTTTCCATTTGATTCTGTATAATCAATAAAAGAAAAGAATCGTCTTTTACTTTTTACCAGAAATAGTGAAAAATGGTCCTTTGGACTCTTTTCCATTTAGGTATAAAATAATTTATGCACGCTGTGTAAAAAACTAAATATTTACGCTATTAATACAAATCACTAAATTTCATTGTTCCTGCTTTCAACTTGGAGACCTATGTATGGAAATGATACTTAAACAGGAAATACATACAAAACTTAAATTTAGTTGAACTGACTTCCTCTGAGAGATTTAGCTAAATTGAACATTTTTTGTCAACTTTTGCTAATGGTGATTAAGTGTTAATCGTCTGGCATAATGCATACAATGTGTGTTTGGGAGTCGCTCTAACTGCAAAATGATACTGCTCATTGTCCTGAATCTCCCAGTTGATGTATTGTGACATTTAGCTTGTCAAAGGGTAATGAGATGTGCTCTTCCGTTTTTATATATTCTACCATAGTACATTTTTTTTCTTGGTTGAGTCCTGATTTTTAATAATAATTTAATGAATTATGCTGGTAGCTCCTGTATATTTACTCGTGTTCTCTCCCCCACAAATCTGAGGAGGATCTGACTCTACGTATCACACTGACCTTACACACCATGCGCCTGGGGGAAGGCACGTGAAATACGGAGAAAAGTGTCCTTCCAGTGGTTTCAAACCAGGTGCTGTGCGTACGGTGTAAAACACTGCATGTGTTAGTTTTGTGTGATAAAAATCTGCAGTGATCTTTATAAAACCGTGTGAATTTTGGGTGCAACAGTTTTTTCTGGAAAAGGACGTGCTGTTGCTTTTAATGAAATTTTAACCCTGACTTTGTTCTTAGATGTACCAATCACGTACCAAGCAGAAGGAAGCCGGCAAACCCTGAAGGTTTACTTCTACCTTGACAGCTACCATTTTGAACAGCTTCCTCAAAGGCTGAAGAATGGAGGGGGATTTAAAATCCATCCAGTACTTTTTTCACAAGGTAACTTGAGTTTTTAAAAATATTTTCCCTGCCTATTCTCTCACATAATATTTAACTCTCTTATTCACTACTTATTCACTCGGATTTCAAATCCTTTGTAACTATAAGGGCTTATATTTAAACATATTTCTTAATGTGGGCATTTGTTGAGGGCTTTGAATTAAAATTTGAATTTGAGAAATGCTGAGATTTCTGATAGAAATGACGCCTCCTTTTTTTTTTTTTTTTTAAGTTTATACCTGTTATATGATTCCAACACCAAAGAATGAACCTTCTTTCATCAATATTGTTTTGTTCTCTATAGGCGTTTGTGGGACAACAGTCAGACCATGAAACTTGCTTTTAAAAGTGTTTTGCACTCCAAATCCTATTGTAGTCTTTCCTTCTTAATTCAAATCGAAGCACTAAATTGCTATCCCCTGAGAATTCTGTCTCTCCACAAAATATGACGAAGGCTTAAATGACATTTTCAGGCTTTTGTAGTTACGACGCTGCAAAGCGAAGCGATGGACGGTGGTGCTGATGCTCAGCCCGTTCATAAATTGCAGGCAGGCTGCGTTGGCGGCAGCGTCATTAGAGTCATCAGCAGCCTGGAGTTTGAGTCACTGAAAGGGTGAGCGCGAGGCGCTGATTGCCTTGAGCCGCCTTTGATTTCGGGGGGAGCCGAAAGCACTCCGTATCTCACGAAAGGCTTCCAGGGTCTGTGCGGAACAGGCAGAAATCAGGCACTCGAATGAAGGTTTCAAGGAGGTTTTGGTCCCTGGTAGATGAGGATGTAAAAGGAAATAGCAAACAGTAAGGTACATGAAGAAATAGCCGAACTTACTGTAAACTTAAAACACACTTTTTTTTTTTTTTTTTTTTAGAAAATAAGATCCCTGAAGTCTGATTTTTAAACAAACTAATAAAGATGGACTTCAGTGGATTTCTTTTGAATACATTGATTTTAGTCCTAGAGGAAAACAAGAACTCTGAACAGGAGACACATTGCTGTAGAGTAGACAAAAAGGCACATGAAAGAGAACAGAAAATACCTTGGCTCAGATGAAATCCTGGAATACCAATTTTTTTTATTTTTTTTTAGATTTTGGGGAGATACAGTGTGCTACAGAATTTATTTTGCAGATTTTTTTTTCCCTTTCTGTTTCCAGAAGCCCCAAATATCTGAGTCTTAGGATAAGCATCTTTGTAGTCAGCTAAAGGGAAAGGGCAAAGATTCAAGTGTTACATCTGCTTAATAATTTCCAGTAATATAGATGATTTCTTCTTTCTGAATCATTCCAAATTTCTTTAATTTTCAAGGATCTCTCTCCAAAATAGTCCACTAGACTCTAAGAATAGGAACTCCTGGATAAGAATTTAAATCCTAGTATTTAAATCATTATTTTGTTGTTGTTGTTTTTTTCCTCATCAATGAGTGAATTTGGATTCTATTTTTTACTTCTTTCCTCTCAGGTTAGGCTGAGCTGCCATCAAACTCAGTAGATTCCCATCTTTAACTGAAATTTTTTAGCTACAAAAGTAGAAATCTTCTGTAAGTTCCTCTGTGGAGTGAATTCTTGCTTCCCAAGCTTCATAGAGCTAAGCTCTTTCCTGCCTAAAATACAATGGTTTGTGATATTTTCAAATGGGACATTCAGAAAACCATGATTTTAAAATATTTTATCAAATGCTGTAGTCACTGCAGATCAGTCTGTTTATCTCTGTGTTGCTCTGTTCTAGGTTGCGTAGCTCCCTGCCTAGAATTACAAGTTTATATCTTGGCAGGATTGGGACTGTAGAAATTTTTAAAAGTTTTTAAGTGTTTACCCAGGCTATATTATCTATCCCTCCAGTTGTAAAAACAGTTGTGTGCAGCCATATACTTAACTGTATACATTCAGGAGGATCCTGACTTGCTGGATTGGGGTTTGAGAATGTTGAGATATTGCTCTTGGCATTCAGATTTCTCTATTTCTCATATTTCCTATGTTAGAATTGAGATCTCAGCAACAAATAAGCTTAGTTAAAAAATGCTTTGTTTATAATTAAAATTCAATTTATTTAAAATTGCTACTTAGTCCCTTAATTATGTAGGGTTTTTAAATTTTTCAGTTTTTTATAGAATCCTACAATAATTCAGATTGGGAGGGACCTCGAGATGTCTCTAGTCCAACCTCCTGCTCATAGCAGCGTCAGCTGTCACATCAGACCAGGTTGCTCGGGTGTTTATCAAGTGGGACCTTGAAAACACCCAAGGACAGAAACTGCACAATGTCTTGGGTAACCTATTCCTCTACTTGACTGCTCTAACGGTGAAGTTTATGTCCATTACCTCTTGTCCTGCCAGCATGCACCATTGAGAGGAGCCTGGCTCTGTCTTCTCATTGACCTCCTGGTAGCTAATGGCACCTGGCTAGTTGGTCCCCCCCAAAGCTGTCACTTGTACAGGCTGAACAAACTCAGGTCCCTCAGCCTCTCCTCACAGAGTGTGTGCTCTGCCCCATGACCATTTTGGTGGCCCATGAACATGTTACTCAACTCTTTACAGTTGAGCAACAGCTTTCCTGTACTGTGGGCCCAAAACTAGACACATTATTCAAGATGCTATCTAATAAGCATTGAGTAAACTGAGGACAAACATTTCTTTCAGTCTAGTGCCCATGCTTATGCTAATACAGTTTAGGATGCTCTTGGCCTTCTTGGTTGCTAGAGAACACTTCAAGCTCATGTTCAGCTTGCTGTCTAACATGACCCCAAGGTCCTTCTCAGGAAGGTGCTCTTTAGGCTGTACCTTCCCAGATGCAGGACTTGACATTGGTCCTAGTTCAGTTTCACAAGGTTCCTGCTGGCCCATTCTAGGGCCTGTCTGGGTCCCTTTCTAGGTGGCTTTACACTTCTGTATTTCCACTGCTTCTCCCAATTCGGTATTAGCTGCCAGCTGGATTTTCCTCCTACAGGTTGATGATAAAGATGTTGAACAGTGTAGATCTCTGTGGCATTCTGCTTGTGATGGGCCGTGTCCCATTAGCTACTACACTTTGAGCCTACTCATCCTTGCAGGTTTTTTTCCTATTCAGTTATCTCAGCATTCAGACTGAAATATCCTGCCTTGGATTCAAGAATATCACAGAAGACTTGTTTGTAAGGAAAGCATCCTTACCAAAGATCTTTGTAATAAATTAGGTAGAAAAAAATGTTAAACCCTTCAAAGAAAGGGAGAGCTGGAGCACACGTTGTGGGATTCCCTGCCTGAGCATGGCCCCTGCGGTGCCTGTGGAGGCAGAACTGGCTACTCCAGCCGGTCCCGACACATGACTGAGCTTCCTGGTTGGGTAACCTAATTGGATAAAAAAAACCAACTTTGTGCCAGTAAAATAAGCAGTACGGATTATCAACTCTGTCTGCATTAACGTGCTGTTATAAATGAAGTTCAGCAGATATTTTTGTGCTGGCTTTCTCATGTGACTTAGCACCAAGGAAGTTAAGAAGCAAGTCTGACTGTTGAAATTTAATATTTTTCGCACAGAAGTAGAATTACAAACTCTGAAAGCGCAGAAGGGGAGTGCAATTTGCATGTTCTTTCACAATGAATGAATTATTTATTAACTGGTCATATTAAGCAGTACAGGCACAATTAATATTCTGTGCGCAGCTGAAGCTGTAAGACAGCAGCATGCTTCCATCAGAATTCTGCTTATTGCTTGCATTTTCTAATAGCGTGATGAATTCTTAAAATGTGTATGGACTATTAAAGTGGCAATATTCCTAATTGTAAAATCTTTAATACTTCTCCCCCATAAAACCTATGTTTCCCTCAAGAACCTGTTTTATGTCATAAAAAGGTTAGCCTCTTAATGTGAAGATCTTGATTTTTCCAGTCCAAATTTTCTTGAGAACCTTTCAAACACTTGATTTGACTTGCCTAAAGAAAAGGTTAAACTTCCCTGAGTATCTAAATTAAAGGGGCTGGGGGAGTGTTATTTTTCTGAAAACTATTGCTAGGAAGACCATCCCAAAATGGAATGGTAGTACCTTCATCTTTTTGCCCTTTTAATTTCTGTGCGATGATTGTATGAGAAGGACGTATGGTCCTTCCTTTAATGGAAGTCTTTGTTTAATTCCTGAGTTCTTGGAGCATTCTTGCTTTGGTGAAGTGAATACGACAAAGGTGGACATAGTTAAGTATTTGACTTTATAAACTTACCTGACCCCTGAAAAGGAGCTTATAGGGCATTTTCAGAGATCCAGAGATTTTGGCTTTACTTGATGTAGAAGGTGGAATTCATGTTATCAATGGGAACAACTAGAGGTTCCAGTGCTCTACATCTCCCAAAACTGGGCTTCGCAAGACGTTGTTAGGTCTCCCTCTGTAAAAGTAGCTGTTAGGTCAATCCTTTATTTCCCCTATCCCAACTCATTCTACTTTTTTTTTTTTCCAGCATATATCAGAACTAAAAACCACATTTACATTCACAGGGCAGGAGTACTTTAATTAGAGCAATGGAACTCAAACTAGCACTCCCCATTATATTTTCCACAGGGCAAGAAATATAATTTTTCTTGTAAATGAAATCTTAAAGAGAGATCTGTATGAATTTGATGACATACGGAAGCCGCTCAGCAATCCACAGTGGGGTCACAGCCTCAAGGTTAAAAAGTAATTCACTAGTATGTGAACAAAGCTACAAAGAAGGCGAATACTAAATACTTAATACTGATTTTTCTCTTCTCCATTCTCTTTTCTCTTTTCACAGCATTGGAGAGTATGGAAGGATATTATTACAGAGACAGTGTTTCAGTAGAAGAATTTCAAGCTCAGATTAATGCTGCCTCACTAGAAAAAGTCAAGCAGTATAACCAGAAACTACGGTGGGTAATAAACCAACATTCCTGAGATTAGTTTACCAAGTTTTTGCTTTTCAGCTCAGTTTCTATGCCACATCTTTAAACTAAAGTGCCTTGTATGGAGGATGTTTTTTGGTGCAGGATTGAATAAAATCCAAGATTCACTGTTCTGACTTTTTTGATGTCTGCACTGTTAAGTTACTCTTTAAAAAAAAATGTTTTCCCATGAAAGCTATACCTGTAATTTCCTCCAGGTTGTTGTACTAATGCATAAAGAAAAGGGAATGTCTATTTGATCACAAGTGGAGTATCAGAATTGCTAAACTTTATGATCTCATTTTGCAGACCATATTTACCTAATTTATTATGCAGCTCTGTATTTCAGTAAATATTTCATTAAGAAGTTGCACAGAAAGACAAAATTTCTAGAATACAAAATAATCTATTAGTTACAAAGTGAAGTAATGAAGACGTGTACAGACACAACTCTTGCATCTCACTGCATCCATGAGAAACATCTGTTTGAGTGCGCTTATTTACACGACTTGAAGAAAAAGGGTGCGAAGGACTGCAGTAAAATCACATCTATTCCCTTTCAAAATTCTTGAATCAGATGGAAGTACTATCATTTCACTAGAATTGTTGGGCAGCTTTTAAAAGCAGCAGAGAACGGGAGTTTAAAAAAGAGATTAAGGACAGTGGAGAAAGGGAAAGAGGATAAATGAGAGTCTCCTTTTCCAGTTCATTCACCTGTAGGCCCACTCTTGTCTTTGGAGGGTTTTCTTCATGAATCTGAATTTCACTGAAATTTTTTAGAGTTGGAAGGGACCATAGAGATCATCTAGTCCAACTCCCCTGCTGAATCTTGCAAAACTATTTCTCTAGTGTTATCAAAGCAGTGGACTTTCTAGATTCTGTTTTAATCTAGGCAGTACTATAGCAAAAGTGATTTTAATGCCAGTTTTATTCAGTGAATACTGTATATTTCATTTTTTGTGACATCTGTGTCAATGCATTTCTGTGTTAATAACAAATATAGTGTTTATTTAGTCTGTTTTCCACCTTCTTATATTAGTACTTCTTATTTGGGAGAAAAAGTTCCTCCCGAGTATTTATTTGACAAGGCTTATGTTATAAATCACTTCTACAGAAAGCTTTGTTCATGCCAGTATTTGGCCTAGATGAAGTCAGCTAGTGTTGTAAAGAGATTTCTCTCAGTTGGACAAGGCAAGACTTTTTGTGCTGTTTTTTTTTTTTCTATGAATAGGCCCAATTTAGACCCCATGAAAATCCTTAAAAGAAATTCTTCCTGACTTTATGCTCTAGTGTTCCCTGACCTTGCTTACCTTGTGTGTTAGGACCTCCATTCATGCTGTGGCTCTAATGAGGTACATTCCTCTTACGGTGTTGTGACTCACAGCTCTGATCAGTTGCTAAACTGCAAGGGCTAGTTCTGCAAGAAGTTACTATGAAAAAGTTAGCATCCAACAAAAATTACCATGGGCAGTTCTGTCTAGTCACAAGAATAGGAAAATTTTGGATTTTTTTTTCCAGACATCTAATGTCTGATGAGAACATTTGGTAATTGGTTTGGTTTTGGTGTTTGTTTGTTTTTTCTGGTGAACTCTGTCCATTTCTTAAATGAGGCACAAACAGCTTCAGGAATTCACTTACATAATGTGAAGAAGAAAAACAGAAAAGCAGATGCTTCGTTCTTGTTCTGCCATTTGCTAGCCTGTGTAGGTGTTTGGCCAGGAGAATCTAATAAAGTAACTACAGCAGCAAAAGATATTAATATTTGGATAATTACTCCAAAGAAAAACAAAAAAAGTGAAATTGAGTATTCCCTGGAGATGTACTCAAGGGCAATAATACCATCTTAAACTCCTCACGTGGAAGAAATCCTCTGCGCAGAACCACCGCATCAGTAATAGAATAAGTCATCCAAGATGCAATCTGTAAACCACTCTTTCTCCATAGAAAAGGGATGCATTACATGCTAGTGAAATGACCATCTGATAACCATGTTATAATCATTTTATAATCTCTTCATTGCTACAGCAGCAGGAAGCAAATGGGAGCAACAGCAAAGGAAAAAATAGTAGGAGGAGAGGACGGGGACTGGTGGGAATGGAACCCCTGGTTGGCAGTGACACTGCAGCGGAGCCATCCGTTGATGAGAACTCTTGATAGAGGTTCAGCTCCCCTTATTCCTGATGCGTTTAGATAATAATGCTCTAATAATGTGAAACAGATGAGACCACTTTGTTGTGTATGGACCCACTTTCAAACCGAGATGTCGGCCTAACTCGGGATCTACCCAAGCAGGACAGTAAAATTAAAAATGGGTAGTGCCTTTGCACTTAAGCTACCTCTTAATTTCTTGTGGTAAAGTCTTGTTAAAGTTTTCAGTACATAGCACATTCTTCAGTAATGTGGTTTCTTTTGGGTGACGTATCTGACACTGATGTGTGCCTTAAAGGAACTAATTTACAAATTATTTATTTGAATTAATCACAAGATAAATTTTAAGTGGATTTCAGGAAGGGTAACCTTGATCCGTCATATAAAGTCAAGAAGCTGAATCGTTGCTTTTACTGCAGAATTCATTCATAACTATGGAACTGTGACCAGCTTTTCCACAGTATCAGAAGTGCTATAATAAATCCAGGTGCAAAATTGTCCTCCTTGACACTGATTTGAGCATCATAAGAGCTTCTGTCTTTCATGGTTCTTGCTTTGGGGCTTTTGCAAATACTACCTCAACTATGAAATAGTAATGATAAGATTATCATTTTTATGAGAATGCATGAAAGACAGTTGAAAATTGGTTACAGAATTTCATGCTTATGTGGAATGGAGAGAACATTCCTCCATCTTCTGTAATACACTTAACCCTCGCTATTTGAATCTAATTAATAATATAAGGGAACTTTTATTCTAAGGCCAACTAAATTTGAGGTTTTCTACAATTCCTGCGGCAACATCCCCTACCCCAGCAACATGTAGGAGGTCTTTTATCAGAATAAAGATGTTATTTAAAAAAAAACCAGACAACCTAGTTTATGAAATTTCTGAAACTGGTGGAAGATCTTCAGTATCGGGCCCACAATTACTCTTAATTGCAGTGGACTTCTTTTTCACAGTCAGCCAGATTGCACTTATTTTTATAGTTGACCAATTCTGTTTCTCTGACGCTGATAAGGAAAAGAAAGTTATGCTTAAATTGTGTTGTGACTTGAGCTGGTGCTAGTAGTTGCCAGCAATGTAAATCTAACCTCATCAAATTGTTTGCTAATGAGAAACATGCGGTACAACCAAGTGAAAGTAATTAGGTCAGCAAAGATTTTAAAGATCTTAGTTACCATGTGTTTGATAGCTCAGCAGTTGTCTTCTGATTCAGAAGAGGACCAGAATGAACCTGTGTATCTGACCAGTAGAGAGGCTGATGTTATGTGAGGCCGTTCTGAATTCTCCTGCCTCCTCCCACTTTTCCTCATCTTCCTCCTTTGGTATTCCTTGCTGTTTGAATAGGGTTTTTCCATCCTAACTCAGTTCTTTTGCTTTTACGGATACCAGAGGCCATTTTGCTTCAACAGTGCAGGGGTGTTTAAATCCATAACTACTACAAATGCTGATAGGAATAATGAAAACTCATAAATGCACTGTATTTACTTGGACTGCTTGCTTGGTTTAAGTAAAATCTTCAGTCATGTAATTGTAAAAGCATGAGGGTAAACTTTAATTGTAATTTTTGAAGCATTACTGCTTTTAGAATTATTTAGCTAAAATACATTCTGTCCTTTGAATATGATTTTTTTTATATTTCATAGAATCATAGAATGGTTAGGGTTGGAATGGACCTTAAAGATCAGCGAGTTCCAACCCCCTGCCCTGGGCAGGGACACCTCCCACCACACCAGGTTGCTCCAAGCC
>JAOXJK010000012.1:124910634-124921974 GCA_025774025.1 Xenus cinereus
GGGGCGCTCCGCCATGGCCGCCGGACCGCGGGTCACCGCCGGACTCCCCGCCGCGCCGCCGCCTCGCTAAGCCCCTCGGCCTACCTCCTCCCGGCCGCCATGGGCTCGCTGTTCCGCGGCGAGCCGATGTGCCTGGCGCAGCTCTTCCTGCAGAGCGGCTCGGCCTACGAGTGCCTCAGCGAGGTGGGCGAGCGTGGCCTGGCCGAGTTCCGAGACGTGAGTAGCGGCCCCGGGGCCCGAGCGGCCTCCGGGGCTTTTTGGGACGAACCGTGGGGAGGTAGAAGGACCCCGAGGGGGGCCCGGCGGGTGGGTGACGCGGGGAAAGGGGAGGCGGGCGGGGTGGTTGCCGTGGGGAAGGTGTAGGCTTCGTTCCGATGGTGCGATGTGAGACTCCCAAGAGGGCTCCTCTTCCTTCATTCCCCGGTTCTGACTCGCAGATATATGGTTATCTCTGTATCGCGTTTGCCAGAGAGGAAGGTTGGGCGATGGGAAGTCGGTGTGGAGCCCCAGCCTCTCCCGGACTTGGGGGAGGGCTGTTTTGGGGTGACTGTATCCTACATCTTTCACAGAATTAGTTTGAGTTTAGGATTTTTTCGCAGTAGGATCCCGTGGGAGAGCCTGTTTCCCACCTGAAGACACACGGCCTTTAGTCCGAGTGTACGTGCATAGCTCATAATTACATCCACCTCATTGACAGATTGATAGAAAGAGACATCTTAGTTGTTCTGCAGGCTTATTTTTTCAACACCACAGACTTTTGGTTTGTAAAACATGTCTGTTCCTGGAGGAGCAGCTCACCTTGGAGGAAACTACGTGTCTGACTGACATAAAATTGGGCCGGGTAATAATTAACCTTGTTTCTGCGTTGCCTCATCATAATTATATGATCTTCGTGTGCTGACTTTAAAATTTCTTCCTGTATTCTTCAGAAGTATAGGTTGCAAAATGAAAGCTGTGAGAATTTAAATGAACAGCTAATTAGTAAATATGGCAGGTAGGAGGAGACAAATCTGTAAGAATCACTACATGGGTGATTAACCCACGTTTAACATTTTGATGCCATTCCAGGTATTTGACACACCACTTATTCCAGAAATAATGTGTTAGTGGGTCTGATTTAAAGGCTGAATAAGCAGTCAGAGACATTGCACACTCATAATATGGGGATGTACGTAAAAAGTTTATTTCAAAAATTAATATTTCAAGTAGATTCAGTGGCAATCCATCACAAAAATTTGCTTGTAGAAGGGTTTGTTTATTAACAAGTTATTTTTGAAGTTGTTAAGCAGTATTTTAAAACTCCAGACATAAGATTAGGAACGGTATCTCCAGTAGATTTAGTTATTTTGTTATTTGAGTAAAACTAACAAAAGGTATTGATAATTCTGCTTTAATAAAACCAACCTTGCTGTTTGAAGACTTTCTAGGTTTTCATAGAGCTTAGCTGAAAAGCACTTCATAGAAAGAGAGCATGTAGAATACATGCAAAATTGTCCCCATGAAGTCACGGAAAGAGCTGTGTTTTTTTGGGAGGTGGTTGCTATTTTAAATACTTAACAAGTGTTTTGTCCTTCTCCTTCAGCTTAACCCAAATGTAAGTGTATTTCAGAGAAAATTTGTGAATGAAGTAAAGAAGTGTGAAGAAATGGAAAGAATACTTGGTGAGCTTTGTTTTTATGTCTGCCCCTTCTCATCCGTGGCATTGTTAAAGTTTACATTGCTAGAGTGGAACTACAGTGGCGATTTCAGCTACAGGTTATTTAATCTTCTCAGTCTTGTATGATCTGAACACTGTAGAGTCTTACAGAATTTTCATATGTATGAAAAAATACATATACGTAGGCTTTATGTGGATTTTTGGAGCTGGAGATGACTTGACTGTAGTACTTAATTGTGTCAGAACGTACAAATATGTTCCTTAATTTGTCTTGACATGCTGCATCAGTTTTGAGTGTATCATAGAGTTGTTTAGGTTGGAAGGGACCTCTTGAGATCACCTAGTCACCCTTCAGCTAGAGCAGGTTGTCCAGGAGTGTGTCTGGTGGGATTTCGAATTGTGGAGACTCCACAGCCTTTCCGGGCAACCTCTTCCAGTGTTTTACCACTGATCTCTGTTTTTTCATTTTGTGAGCTCTAAAATTCACTTAGACTGCAACATGTATGTGCTAAATATAGGTTGTTTTTTTTTTTAAGCCCAGAGTTGAGGGAGAGTTGCTAATGTGTTGCTGATAAATAGTTGAGACCATTTCTGTATTGGCTGTTTAAAACTCTGCTAGGAAAATGGAAGCTTTATCCTGAATATTTCCTTGACTGTAAAATAAACCCTGGTTTTCATCTTACATAACTCAATCTTGTTGAACTTCCAAGCACCCTCAAAAATATCTCAAGTTATTAATAATTGTATTCACATGGTAGTTAATGAATAGAGAAGGATGTGCAGAGCATTACAGCCGAGATGCAGATTCCTTCACTGTATCCCAAGAAAAAGTCACTGTTAAAGGATTCTTTTTATTGGAATCTCGTCAGAGGCATGTGCTGGTCATGCCAAACCATTCCCAGTAGCTATTTTGGCAGCCTCCCTGCCCAGTGTGAGTTGTATTTGTTGTCAAGGTTGCTTAAGCCGCCTTGTTTGAACGCTTTTTACTCCAAATGCCGATCAATGCGCAGAACTTAAATTTTTGGCAGATGGCACGATTAGCAGAAAGTGGTATCTTGCAGCAGCAGAGAGATACTATGAAACGTTAAAAGCTGCTTAAAAAGTATTTGTGGTTGGAAAATTTCAGTCAGAGGACTCTGAAGATGGCTGACTTCTGCAAGCTTCAAGACAGAAATGTTCTGTGTATTTATTCCTAGCACTCCATAAGCCAATCTTTTTTGAAGACGTGTGTGGTGTTGCTAAAATAGATGAATAAAATAGCTTGGGCCTGATACTGCATTGTGATCAGCACCATCAGTAACAGCTGAAGGTCAACTCTGCAGCATTCTAGGAAGCATAAGGAAATGCCATTTCCTTTCCGTTATATTCTGGTTTTCTTCTCACTCCAGGGTATTTAGTTCAAGAAATTAAAAAGGCGGATATTCCACTCCCTGAAGGCGATGTTGCTCCTCCTGCCCCCTTGCTGAAACACACGTTAGAAATCCAGGTAACTTTTCCACACAACAGATGCCAAAAGTGTAGCTCTGGATCTTGGAACTTTAATTCAAACTTAATTACTTTCTATCTTACGACCTATGACTTAAATTATAGGGGTGTGGTATAGAGGGCAGAAGGGTTTGCTTTTGGTTTTGTCCATTTTTTTTTTTTTTCTTTCTACCAGTGTTATTTCAAAAACTGCCAGTGAGGGTTTGATATAAATACAAAATTTCTGTGAAAGGGTCAAAGCTAACCCGCGGGGTTTGCAATCACCTGTTTTATTTTGATGGGTTGGCATATTACACTGTTCAAGGCAAATTGCTGTCTTAGACTTACCTAAGGTTCTTTTTGTGCATCCAGAATTTCCAGGGTATGTGGGAGTTTCATATACCCAAGGCTCTGCAGAATCCAGTGCTGGTTGCAGAGCAAAACATGGTGCTATTTTCTCTAAATGCTTTTTCTGGTATTGCATTAGAAGTAAAAGCTTTTACAACGCAGATACAATTTTGAGTGACATTCTGTTTTGCTGTAATTCTATTTAATAGAATAGATAAGTGTCTTGCACCCTGTACTGTCTGAAGTTTGAATTCCAAATCTGTGTTACTTTGCTTGGATGCAAATTAGGGTCAGAACAGCAGATTTAACAGATGCCCGTGGAGGATCAAGTGTACTCAATACAAAGCAATCTTTGGCAGGCTGAGGGATAAAACCTATGGAGCTTAAGTTAATTAAAAAATTGGGAAACTCCCATCATTATAGCAAATTAACGTGTGCTTAAAATTCATTCTCCCCTGATTTCCAAAGCAGTATAACTGATTCTATGTCATTTTTTCCTCCATGTCTTAGGAACAGTTGCAGAAGCTGGAGACAGAATTGAGGGAAGTGACTAAAAACAAAGAAAAGTTGAGGAAAAACCTGCTTGAACTGACAGAATACACATGCATGTTAGAGGTCACGCAAAGATTTGTCAGGAGAACAAGTGAGGTACTGATTTATGTTGTTTGACGGGGAGTGTGTGGCATTTTGGTTGCATACTGTTAGCAGTTGTAGTTAAGCTCATGACTTGCTGTTGGGCTTTACAGCCCTGTACGTTGTTTGTTGTTATTCATGGTCAGTGCCTAGAGAACCTGGCTGGCAGCCTTTTGTGCTGTATCTTCATATCCATAGCAAAACACAGCCCTGAACTTAGAGGAGCTTTGTGATTTCTCTGTTGATTTGTTTGGATGTTACTGATGATGCTGGCTGAAAACGAAGGAGGATTTGTGTTATTTTGGTGCATAAATTGTGCTAAGAAACTTACCGTATAATCTTTGCAACAGTGTCTGTAATTGCTAAGAGCAGTGCACTTGAGATCCCAAGATCGTTCTGTTGTCTGAATTGAACACAGCAAAGTTTTTATATGTTTTTTAAAGTTTTTTTCACTATGAGGGTGGTGAGGCACTGGCCCAGGTTGCCCAGAGAAGCTGTGGATGCCCCATCCCTGGAGGTGTTCAAGGGCAAGCAGAATGGGGCTTTGAGCAACCTGGTCTGGTGGGAGGTGTCCCTGCCCAGGGCAGGGGGTTTGGAACTTGATGATCTTTAAGGTCCCTTCCAAGCCAAACCGTTCTATGATTCTGTAATAACCAAGTCCATGCAAAAGGGTTTAATAGAAATTCAAAAGCCTTTATAAATGAAGGAGTGGCAATTTCAGCCTGTACTGACGTAGTTATTTGAACCGTATCTTACTGGTCTCGACTTCATACACGTAGCAACGAGGAGGGAGAGAGTTTGAAATCTCCGTGCTAGCATGTCATGTGTCTGACGTCTGTCTTAGGTTCTTCAAGCAGCATCAGTTTCATAGGGAACTGTGTTAGAGCGAGGTCTGACTCTGTGCCAAAACAAAACAAAAATGGGAGCACTTGCACTGACCAAGCAGCTTTTCCAATTTAGAAATTTGGAGCAACAAGGGGTAATTGGGTTAGTGGAGACTTGGTGGAGACCTCCAGAATGGGGTCTTCAGTGCAGAAATGTGAAAACTTGGCTGGACTGGAATGTCTTTATATGATTGCTTATAGATGTGTATTTTAATAAGACCTTTTTCAATGTAAACATTCAAGCTCATGAATAAGAATTTACTGGTTTTATATCAATGTTATTAAACTGAATTGATTGCCTCTTGTTTTGCAGTGCAGGAAGACTTATATTTATTGTTCCTTAAATGTATCCATTTTAATAATGACCAAGCTCTCAGAATAACGATTGCTTTGGTTTTTTCTCATTCTCAGATTATACAAGCTGTGCCAGCCACCACCACCTGTGGGAGAAGAATGAGGAGAACTGCTTCAGAAAATAATCCAATAATGGTCTTTTAGGATACTGGGACTATATGACAAAATCTAACTGCACTGTAGCAGTATGTGCCTAGGGCTTTGATAAATAAATAAAAAAAAAAATCTTTTACTCAGGATAAAGAAAAAAATACCCTAAGTATTCTCCATTGTCACTGAAAAATGGTTTCCAGAAAGCATGTCTGGAATCTGTGCACTTCGGCCTTACACTAGAACAGGAATCTTCCTTGGGAATTTTACACTGGAATCGGATTTATTTGATGTGTCTTGTTCAGCCACACGATAGGTATAGCCAGCAGCTTGGGAACAAATGTCTTGTTCGGAGAGAATGACTTCGCTTGCCCACTATATAGAATGCTTTCTTGTGGAAGGAATAAACGCCTAAGCTAGGCTTGGTGAGGAGAACGAACTTCATGTGGGGCCCTTTTGACAATCCCTTTTCTCCCATCGCGATCAGAATTTCTCGGAACGATGACGTTACTGTTTCGAGGATGTAATGAAAGTGGGGTTTAAAGATGGGAAATCTCAACTCGGAGTTGTGTTTAATGGCTGCGGGCAAACTGCAATCGGTGCTCGCAGTCAGTAAACTCAGCCATGTCTGAAGCAGTCTGGTGTCATACTCGTTTAGAAGGAATATCTATGTGCCCTATGAGGTGAAGTTTTGCCCCTTTTCAGTTGCCATTACAATGAGGGAGAAGAAGGGTAAGTCTGATCTTCATCCCTGGTCAGACTGAATTTCAGACTCTGTCTAATGGATGTTTTACATTGTTGTGCTTCTGCATCGTAGAGTTTTCCAGAGTTGTGTATATTCTTGTATAGATCCTGGCAAATCCACATACGGCCAGGATGAGGCGGTTTTGCTACCTTTAACTGGAAATGTCTGTGGTCTAAGCTCAAGCGTAGTTCGGGGTTTTGATGGTTTATGCTTCCATTTCCCATATTTTGTCAGAATTGGTTTGTGTAGCGTTGCAGTGCTTTGGAGTGGTAATTATTATAGATTTATTCTGAAATTGTACTGAGTATTTAGAGAGCCCAGGGAAAATGTAGTTGTGGTTGGCTGTTCTTTTGGCCAAAGAATTTTCAGACAAAATGCCCCCAAATGAGGTTTCATGTGTGAACACACTAAAACAAAAACTATATTCTAAAATAGTTCTACTTGTAGCGGTAGCTACGCGTTCTATTAGAGCAAGACATATACTGCCTGAATAAAATTTATTTTTTGTACAACGACCTATAGTTATGCTGTAGCAATCAAACCTCACAACATAATTGTTGCATATTATCTAATTATTTATGAAATCTTCAACAAATATATTAATCCACAATGAAATGAGAGTTCAGAATGAGCTGCACTCTTGCAGAGAGAGTTTTTTATATAGGGTATCTAGGGGACTTGTTACTTTTCTCCAAAGGAGGAATTAGTGCTCCTACCTTTCTCAGTATTCTTAATGTTTTTACACAGACTTTAACTTTGCTAAGAAAATAAATATTTTTATATATCCACAGATATATATGTCTGCGCATATATGTGAGTTTCAATATGTATATATTTATGTAGTCATATCAATTACTGGTCCAACCTTAAATATGGATTGTTTGCCTTAGAATGTGACAAAGACATGCAATAACAAACGCTTCAGTTATAATTTCTCTTTTGTGCTTTGAAGTTTACACTCTTTCAGAGTTACTGGAAGCTGTGGAACTATAATCTTTTTGATTAAAAAACGACAAAAAAAAATACCAACACAGAAAACAGAGTTTTACTCTTTAGAAACTTACTCTTTTTGTCTAGGATGACCTAATGCTCGTACATAAGAATGAGTCACGATTTCTGCAGTTGCTATTCTAGTCATAATCTCATACTTTTGGATGTGATTTATTCAGAGAGGCAGTATTGGCTTAAGGTAATTCCCACTCCAGGCAAAAGCACCAAAAACGTTTCCGTTTCTGCTTGTTCAGGCATCAGGAGGACAAGAGAAGCCGTAACCTCCTTATGCCAAGGATGGTCCATCTTCCTCTGAGATTTGTGTGAGTTTGGGTTTTTCACTAGAAGACAAGTCAGCTGCATGGAGCTGCTAGTCCTCTCTCATGTAAAATAACCTAGAGGACAAAATCTGTGGCATGAGCACACGTTATTATAACTAATCATCACTTTGTTTATTGCACTGAAAATTGTGGCAGTGCAAATATGTCAAAATAGTCCCCCTGTGGTAGCTAATTCATCTTGTTGTTGAAAGCATGTGGTAATAGACATTTGTTAAATCAGAGGGACAAATGATTACAAGCCAGTCACTGGACCGGATTCTTTAGCTAATGTTTCATGGCTTGACCTCTTGAGTTTGTATCTCATTTTTGGTTCTTTGTTCTTATTTCCCCCCCCCGAGGCAGTTTTCAAAAATTCATGTAGCACTATGAGCTTTGCTGGTGACCCATACTGCAGAATAACATCCATTTAGCCTGGCATCAAAGGGTCTGAGAAAATTAAGCCCTGCTTTTCTGGGATTACAGGTAGAACACAAAGATAAGATTTCCAGAGGAAATTGGGAAATCGGGTAAAAATGACCCACTGACTATGGAAAGTGGGTGCCTGATGTCTCGATTTCCTCCAAAAGCCAGTGTCTGCTTGAAACATTGTGCAGCTTTTCAAACGGCTTTTCTCGCCCCTCTGTTTTCAGAGCACAGTGCGCATTCTTACACATCTGCCTTCTGATAACATTAGGTGGACATTTAAGAAGTCCTTTCTTAAATTATAGATTTACATATGTTCATTATTAAAGCTCCTGCTCAGTTTATGTAGAGGATGCCTTTGTTCCTTATGCAAGGTGCACTTGCAGAGTGAAAAAAAAAAAATAATAATCCATTCTCATCACAGTAGGTTTATCCTCTCATAAATTTTTAGTCTCCCAGATGACAAGAAGAGATGACCAAGAGTGATGATTTACAAGAGCTCTAACACCCATAGCTTGTTAAATCCTTGCTTCTACAGCAACAGATTATGCAGCCTGTTTTTACAACAATGTGTTGCACTGGTTTAGGGAAAGCATTCTGTATGTAACTTGGCTTTTTCATCCCAGACAAGTGTAATTCTTCTGGGAAAAAATTCAAGGATCTAGAGACGTACATTACCAAATACCGACTGCCGTGATTCAGTGATAGTATTTGGGGGATGGATAGGAGATTTAACAGCTGGGGAAGGAGGGTTAAACCTAAGTTGCCATAGGTTTCATGCTTGGAGAAAACATACATTTTGATTTTAAGGTACAGCTGGTGATGTTTGGCCTATCTTTGTAACCATCATCTATGAAGAACAGGATGCTAAACAGCCTTTAATCTATGAAATGAGCATTGATTCAGTCTAGTTCCCCAAATTAAGTATTCCTTAACACTTATTTTTCTTGTAAATGTAAATGAATACAAAACCACATATATTCCAGTTTCTGGATGTCAAACATGTTTGTGTTTAGGGATCCATTTTAAAGTAAATATTCCTGCTGTCAGCTGAACCAACCAACCAATTTTATGTCCATTGAGATAGTTGCAATCTCCAGTGGCACTTTAGATGGCTTTCACTGGGTTTTAGCAAGTGCATCAGTTTTTTGTTTGTTTGGGTGGGTTTTGTTTGTTTTAATGCAGTCAGTAGTGGTCAGAACTGCTCTTCTACTGGTTTAGAGCCAAACCAATTAAACTTAAGTTGACGAGGATTTATAGTAATCATACTTCATTTCATTTGTTAGAATCCCCTAATGGAAAAAAAATGAACCAGTTTTATTGATCTGTTTTTACCCAGAGACATTCACAAGCAAACAACAGTGATTTTTTTTCTGTTTTATTAATTCGTTGTCGGATGTAGTGTGTGTGTGTGTGTATATATATATTAAAAAAAAAAAAAAGAAAAGACAATTGCCTGAATGTGAGTATGCACATCATGGTTAAGCATGATACTCAAAAAAAGGAAAAGTATCTTTCATTTATTTTCATTTTAATTGTGAAATGAGTAACTGTAGTGTACATATACATATTGTTCCGTACTCTTTACTTTACAGCTACTTCATGGATATGTCTGACAGCCTTTTGCGCATATTTTGCACCATTTTTGTTTAACGTTATGGAAAGAGAAGAGTTTCTCAAGCTAATGCATTGCCTTATGTATTTTATCTCTGTACTTGTTGATAAAAGCAGGTAGTGCTTTTGGAATCGTACTCCAGCAGTACACTGGCATTGGTAAATTAGATGCACAGTTACATACCTGTCTCAGGATACCTGGATTTTTCATCAGTAGGTTTTGAAGTATAAAAAGATACTGAACTCATATTTTTGTATGCTGACAACTGTGTAGGGTTTTATATATATATATATATATATACTGTATATATCAATCAAGTTTTCCTAAAGAAAATGTATTATTAGGACTGTTTCCCTTTTCCTGCTAGAAGATGTGGGTTTATGTTTTCTTGTGATGTATGTGTAAATGAATATACAGCCTTGCACGGTCACGCAGATGTTAACACCAGTGAGAAATTTCAGATTGTGCAGAGGCCAATCAAGTAGCCATTTCTTATGTGGTTTTTTTTTCCTGCAGAAATAACATCTCCTTGCTAGAAATCCTGTATGGCTAGAATGGAACTACTTTAGGAATAATTTTTTTGCTTCAGTTTGAGAGTCTGGTGGAGTGTTCAAAGTAGCCGTGACATTTCTTCAAGGATTTAGATTGGGAATTTCATGGGAATATCTGCAACATCTTTTGTGTGTGTGTGTCCTGTCTGTACCATGCGCCAGATTTAAAAGACTAAGTAGAATTATTAACTTTTTAACACCCTGTATATAGTGTACGTATTTGGTTATACTTGTGTTACACTTTAAAAATGAATTTAATTTCCGCATTGAGTATTGCACACGTTTTTTAAATGAAGAATATATTGTCTCATTAAGCACAAGAGAGCGTTACTGCTTTGAAATATTACCTATAAGTACAGCCATACACAGAATCTCTCGCTGAGCTTTTGTTTGAGAACAGTCAAACTAGCAGCTCTGTGGGTAGTTGCGTTTGTTAGGAGTAACCTTAGGAATTTAATGTTAGATATCCCTGAAACATGGATTTAAATGACTCTTCCCTTTTTTCTTTTTTCATTTTCCTTGTAAAGTGCCTGTGTAGCATATATAGCAGTTGCTGTATTGATTATGGGTTAAACTAATACTGTGTACTTTTAGATCTAGGGTTTATTTTTTTAGTCCACCTATTAAAGACTGGAATGGTAACAATGTATTACAAAATGTCAGACAGCAATAAAACCATTCATAATACGGCCACTGCACATCTCTTTATTTGTAAGCAAGACATAAGTTTTGGGGAGTTTGGGGAATCTTTGACCTTTTCAGTACGTCTGCTCTAGGAATTCTGCTGCAGGAGAATAGAAATTAAACTTCTAGAAATACATGTTTGTAAAAAGAATGTTTCGGCGTTTTTTTTGAGGATCCAGGCCCAATCTGGGTTCATTGCTGACAATTAAAGTATGTCTTCTTAACCAAGTGGAAACTGAAGCCTGCACGAGCAGTACTCTCTGGCTGTGGGCAGCTGTAGTTTCTGAAGGCTTGAAGAAGGGAGAAGACAGGCTTGAAAAATCCCTTTATGGCCCTATGGCGCTGTTACTGCCCCATAAAGGTCCAAAACATGCATAGTTTCTGGCATCCCCTTGTCTGAAGACCAAAGTGTGAAGTGATTGTCACCTGTTTGCTCCTATGCATAAAAGCGTTGGGTGGAGAGAAACCTTATGAAGTTCAACAAGGGCAGGTGTAGGGTGCTGCGCCTGGGGAGGAATAACCCCCTGCACCAGGACAGGTTGGGGGCTGACCTGCTGGAGAGCAGCTCTGAGGAGAAAGACC
>JAOXJK010000012.1:124936433-124949298 GCA_025774025.1 Xenus cinereus
TCACAGGAAAGAATTTCTTCCTGAGATCTCATCTAAATCTCCCCTCTTTCAGTTTAAAACTGTTACCCCTCATCCTACGCGCCGCTCCCTGATCAAGAGTTCCCCTTTAGGGACTGGAAGGGGCTAGAAGGTCTCCCTGGAGCCTTCTCTTCTCCAGGCTGAACAAATGAATTGTTTTTTGGTGTTATTTTTTCAAGGCACTTATAACCACACATGCAATCTTGTCCTTCAATTCTTCCCCATCCCTTGGGTGTGATATATACATGCATATATATATACATACACATATGTACATATACACATATTTACATATATATAAAAATCTATGCGTATTTAAATCTGTTCCGTTCTTTTGGATTGCCCTGGCTTTTTTCTTTTCCATTCATTCTCTCCCTCTATGGACTAGTCTCATGTTTCCTGAGATACAGACCACTCAGCTCTTGTTGACTCTGTGCTCATGAAGCTATTAAGATTTGTAAAGTTAAGCGTATGTTTAAATACTTTCAGAAACAAGGTCTCAGCTGCCTCTAGACACCTAAATTTAAACATCTGGATATTGCTTCTATTTGATCTTATAGTTTCTCTGACTTCTATTACAACAAGGCTAACCTAATTGCCTGTGTGCTCCTACTGGCCCTGGCTCCATTCCTAGATATTGGGAATACTTACACAGTACATTTTCCAGTCTTTTTGGATTTTTACTGATTTGTGGAAAGCAATTTTTATCTATGTGCCTTGCTGCATTGACTTGCTCCTCTTTATCTAGAAGTTTCTAACCACGCCGAATTCTGCAATGAATCTTTTTTCTGACCAAGAAAAATCATGCTATTTGTCATTGCAAGTTTTAATTACCAAGTTTTCCTTCTCATTTGCATGTATGTTTAGGATTTTACTATGTCCTATGATGTGGAGGTCTTTTCTAAGTATTACTTCCTCTCTGGATGCAGCATTTCTTTGGATTTGCTATATAACAAACCTACCAACCCAAAAATCTAACTCCCACTAAAAGCATTGGTTCTGTTGAAATATGTCAGATATGTACATTTATATTTATTTTAATAATACATTTTCCTTTCATAGAGAGCACTTATCTCAAAATATTTTAAGGCTTTTAAAATTAACCTACATACACATTTAAAAAATGCATAAATGCCCAATGAAGTTAAAGAATATAAGCAGTTACAATTTTTGTCCATGTTATCTTTTGAATAATTTCACAAATGAGACACCAAAATGATTTAGTAGATATTATGCTAGTAGTTTTGATCCCACTTGATTGAAAAATCTTTTCCTTTTAATTTTTCTTACGATACAACCTCCTGGTTCTGATAATTTATGAATAATCTTCCACCAAATTTCATATGCTAGTCCTTGTTCTGCTCGCAAGGTTATGCAGTGTTCTCTGGCATACTCCTTAAATTCCTACCATAATAGCAATCACATTTTTTTTAAACCTTCCTCACAATGTTTACACAACCTGTTGAGCTGTGTGCCTTACAGACGGACCACAATTCCATTATAAATGTCCTGTTTTCCTTGCTGTTATGTTCATTCAGTGCATCAATTACAATTTTGCAGTGCTCCTGCAGTCAGGTAGCAGATTTCACATTTGTGGACCTGCTTCCTAAAGAAATTATAATCTTTTCTTCAGAAAACAAACAAACAGCTCTTGCCCACAAACAAAAACCCTGTGCTTTTTAAGACTAATTTTGAATAGTTGGTGAAAAAATTGCAAAGTATGCAAGGGCAGGAAAAGAGCAAATGTAGAATCATAAAATGGTTTGGGTTGGAGGGGAACTTCAGAGGTCATTTAGTCCAACCTCAAGGCCATGGGCAGGAACATCTGCAACTAGATCAGGTTGCTCAGAGCCCCCTCCAACCTGACCTTGAATGTTTCCAGGGTTGAGGCATCTACCAACTCTCTGGGTAACATGTGCCAGTGTTTCACCACCCTCATGGTAAAAAATTTCTTCCTTATATCTAATACAAATCTTCCCTCTTTTAGTTTAAAAACATTACTCCTTGTTCTATTGCAACAGGCCCTACTAAAAAGTCTGGTCCCATCTTATAATAAGCCCCTTTTAAGTATTGGAAGGACACAAGATCCTTCTCTTTTCCAGGCTGAAAAACCCCAACTGCCTCAACCTTTCCTCATAGGAGAGATGTTCCAAATTTAGAACGTCCAGAAATTAATTTAGAAAACTTTCCAAAGTGGACTTGAGAATTTGGGTCATTATAGGAGTAGAAAGGGGAATTGAGGATTTGGGGAAAGGGTGGGTATCCTACTTCCTCCTTCTCCCTTGGTTTTTAATTTCTGGAATTGACTTGCATATGCAGAGAGCAGACTCGAGGGGTTCTTTCTCAGTACTTGAGCCTTCACTGCAGGACAAGTTGAAGCCCTTTGGAGAGTTCTGTGTACCCGATAGCCACTATTCATTCATGTGATTAAAAGGGAGATCCCAATAAATCTTTAGAGCAAATTCTGCTACACTTATCCATCTCAGAAAGCATCTTTGTCCACAAATACTCTTGATATATGTGTTAGTGGAATGTTTTATTATATATGTTAATGGTAATTATATTACTTGGATAAAACCATTTTGAAGAAGGAAGCCGAATTTGATCAGGAGCTGGAATCCACTCTTCACCTCACAAACAATTTCTGCAGCTATCCAGTGTCTTCTAGCTTATTTGGCATTAAATCACACCAGATTAATTGTCAAGTTGCAAATTACTAATTCAATCTACTAAAGCCCCTTTATGTATTTTGGAAGAGCGTCTGAACTCAGTGCAGGCTGACTTAAATCAGTTTGTATGAGCTGATGAGATCACAGAACAATGAGAACTACTGTTAATTTCTGCCTTCATTAAAAAAAAAAGGGCTGGGTGGGTGTGAATACAATGACCATATTATACAAAGGAGCCATAAGGACTTGCTAATCACGCTAAATAATAAAGACGAACATATGCATAATAGCATCTAAATAGCTAAAGGTTTCAAAATAAAGTGCTTATTTGGAGCAGAAAACCATGAAAAATTGTTGGTATAGCTGTTTACCGTGAGGCTGAAAGTTCTTGCTGATTTTCAGCTGGAGGAGGGAGAAGAGGGAGATGTAAGGCAGAGAGTATTTTTTATCCAGTCATAATTACACCTGTGAAAGCCAAACGCTTTCCTACCTATTGGCTGGTTTCTGTCACACTCTGTGGAATGAGCATATAAATGTCCTCATGTATAGACAGAAAGGGTTATCGTTAAAGGTACTGCCTGAAAGCTCTTGGATTTTTAGGCTTTATCTAACTGAAACTTAAGGTTTTTGCATATTTCTGCTGCAAGTATTAATGTGTGTCTACACTGCAGAACCGGGTAAGACAAAGCTAATCCAAGCAACCTGCACATCTGTATTTTTGCCAAGTCTACATAGTTGCATGGGTTCATTATATAATAACCTGTATGAAAGGCTAAAACTTTGGAGGGTTGAGGGGTGGGGGTGGTGGAAGGATCACAAACCTCTTTGTAATTCATTAAGCTGTACCATTCTACAGTTTTTGTATTAGGAGAAATGTGTATACCAAAAACCTTTACTACCCCCAGCATGTTATAGCTTATTGGAAGATTTCTAAGAAGCCCACCTGGTAGAAATCCTGAACTGGAAAAAGAAATGCCTTTTTCAGCTGCTGGCAGAAAATAACACATTTATATGGAAAAGCTCTTCTTTCACCCGATAACTTAAAAGACTTGATGGCTGGCAGTTCTGTGGTCTAGTCTAATCGAGAACAGGAAAATTGTTCTTTCTAGAGTCCTGACCTAAGAAATTTGAAATTTCATACAACTGAAAAATGTCCCCTACCTTACCCAGGAGTAAAGTTCAGGTAAACATAAGAAAAGTGCTGATAGAAAATACAGCACCACAGAAGTGTCTTTGTAACATGTAAGATTTTTTTTTTCACCTGGATTGCACTTTTGAAAGCTTTTGCAAGTGCTTTAAATGTAATTCTGCTGTGGCTGTCACCTTGCCAAAGTGTTGGGTAGCATTTAAAGAATCTGTTGGGTGGTATTTTAATATCAGACTGCAAATAATAATCACAGTCCAGTTGCTTTAGGAAAACTTAATTGAACAGAATGTATATGAAACCTGTTTGACTCCTAGTCTGCCACTAGAGAATTTTGGATCTATATGGCACAATTCCTCATTCTTATTTTATCCAAAGTGACATTTCTTTGTCATTAGGATAGATCAATCATTGCAATTTACATCCTCCCAAACCCCAGTTCCAGTCCATTTCTTAAAAGCACGCTACCTCTTCTTGCAGCATGCATTTTGCACACGTCTTATATCTGATTTTATTGTAATCACTCATTTCCTAATGTTCCTTCAGCTCATATCTTTTTTGCTCTGCTTGGCATGCTCCTTGGACTATATCCAAAATGCTCTCTGATCTTATTGTTCAGTAGACGATATGAGAAAACACATCTGATCTTATCCCACAGATCATCACCACCATTGTATTCCACATAAATTTTCTTATTCATGCTAGAATTTTTATTTCACTTTAAAAATCTAATGGAAATTCTGTAGGACTTATGAACTAGTCCTTTTACAGGTCACTTTAGTGTCCGAGCAAATCTACAAGCTTCACTTTTCTCGCTCTCAGAGATAGGTATTAGTTTTCTATTAATACACGGTGGCAAATCTTATTCTCTGCAATTGTTGAGCACTAAGCAAAGAGCCTTATTTTTGTGTCTCCAAGCTCCAACATCAGTGGGGAGATCACCACTTGGCCAGTCCAGGCTGGACACTGAAGGCTACATGTATCCTCAAACTCTTGAATTCAGTGTGGGCGTAGGGGTGGGCTGATCTGAAGCCTTTATAAAGAAAAGGGTGTGTTTTGGGGCCCGAGCAGTTCCTTTATCCCACGCTCTTGTGTCGCTTCATTTTGAAATGATACCCCGAATCCCTCCTTGCACCCATCTGGACTTTGCTGGCCGTACAGCTTTGTCTGCGCTCCGTGGGGCTCTTGACTCCATTACCACACTCTCTGCCACTTCATCCTTTGCCTCAGAGGCTGAGGGCAGGATTTCATATAAAGAACACAATGCCTTAATCCAGTAATTTTGATGTATATAAGCTTCTCTTTCAACAGCCTTGTAATTATATTATATTCTCATAAAATAAACTACAATTACAGTCAATTTCCTGATTTAGCTACTTCCCAGACCAATTGCATTATATTTGTCTTTAAACATATTGTATACATTTGCATTTCTGATATGTTGTTTTTCAGGCTTCTTGAATGGGAACTGAAACTAAATTATACTGTGTTCCATACTTGTAAGGAAAATGTCTTCTTGCAGTATTTCCATTTCCCTCCTTTGTCCATGCAATGGTTTCTGTGAACACTTAAAACTGCTTTAAAACCACTTTAAAATACATTTAAAATGTTTTAAGAATAATTCTCAGGTGTCAGTTTCTCTCCTGCTCTCCTTAGATAATATCCTCATGGGACGGAGTGATTTCAACCTCTTTCAGAAACCAGAATCAGATACTTTTGTAAAATTATGTATTTTTTTAATTTATTGAATGAAAATTTGAAGAGGATGCCCATATGCAAGCCAGCTTTTGACTGGAAGGTACTGGTTTAAGGTGCTGGTTATAGTGGAATGGGAATTCGTATTTGAAACAGCAGTTTATTCAGATCATGAGAAACACTAACGAACTAGAATATTAACATTTCTTGTTGCCAGCCTACTTTTAAACTAAGAAACAAATTTTATTTCTATAAGAGTTAATTTTATTATGAAAAGACTTATATCTTTTACTGGTGTGTGTCCTACTTGAGTTTCTGTTAAAATGCAATGCAGTAGAAAACAGTTCATCAATTTGGACCAGCCAGTCATAACTTTATAAAGGAAATACATTTGTACATAGCTTCATGGCTGTCATGCACAATGACTCAAATGGGCTCGCATTTTTAAACTAAAAAGGTGTAGAAATTATGCCGTGATGATAGCAAATAAAAGTTTTGGAGAAATATTCCAAATATTAATATTCCGGTAAATGACACAGATTATAAACTTTTCATCATTGCAGACTATGGACTAGGTAAGAGATGGCACCACCACTGCATAAGGGCAGTGACTGAGTTTGAAAAAGTCTTGCCAAGAATGGTGGGTGGAAGGGGGATTGAAGAATTTTGAAAATCAGTGCAAGTTCAATCTCAGAACAGAGCTGAATGAAACTGGATGATGGAGTTTCATCTGTAATGAAATAATTCTTTCTACAGAGCTGGTGTTGAACCACTACAATTATTTTTCTGTCCTAAGGAGCTTGAGCAGGAGACAAAAATGGTGATTTCTTGAAGAAAGAGTTTACCATTTGTGGAGACAGAAGACTAAATTCTGAGGTGAAATTTCTTAATGTCATTGAAACAAAGTGGTTTCTTCTTTATAATTGAACTGAAATATCTTTGCAAACTTAAACAAATGTTTCAGCAGAGGCAGATGAGGAAGGCAAAACAAAGCCTAAAGCAACAAAAACCTGAAATTCCTATCCTTGGAATCCATGTTAGCATCTGAGATGACAGTAGTTATTGTAGATGCTGGTATAAAGCATTTTTTCAGTGGCAGGAATGCTTCATCTATGCCAAGGAAAGGGGTAGAAGGGAAAGTGGGGTGTGTAAGAGGCCTTCACAGACTAGGCAGAGAAAACAGTGCAAAGTAGGAGAGATGCAGATTTTACTGTAGGAAAATGCATTGTCAGTGAACATATGGATTCTGTGTGATGTGCTTAGGTACCAGAGACCAAAAGCCAGTCATCTGTTTTTTCCCTGCACTAATATTGAATTTGCAGAGCATCCTTACTAATAAACGATAAAGAAGTAGATAATTTGCTTATCTACTTTGATAGATAAATGTACTCATCTGTTTTGAATACCTCTCCCTAGCAATCATAAATGATAAATAAGAAGTGAATAGGGGGAAAAGAAATGAGAAAAACATCTGAGAAAGGGGGTACTGCATTCCTGAATGTGCTTGTGCATTAATTGTTTAGCAGAATGTTCACTACCACCGTAATCTCCAATAACTATCCAAACTGATTCTCAAAACTTTTGAAATGTTCCAAATACTAGTGTACTTTATCTAAAGCTCAGTAATAGCAGCCTGTGTACATGCTCACAATCTGTTGGCAATACTGACAATGCTGTTATCGTTCTTACATTTTCTCTGTTCTGAACAGACTGTTCATTCATGCATTTTTTTTCTCAAGTGCAGCATGTTGCTGCTTAAGAAAAAGGCTGCACCAACAAATCTGGCAGATCAATATATTTCTGTTTTCTGAAATACAACTTCTTAAAATTCCTTTTAGAGCTTCAGGCTTTCTGCTCTTTTTACCCTTTATCCTTACTGTGGACCTGATACTGATCCTACTAAATTTGGAGGCATAGGCTCTGTCTTGCTGGTGCTCTCCTCCAGCATTTGCCAAAAAGCCTTAAAAGCCATACAAATTAAAAAAAAAAAAAAATTTCTTCTGCTTATCTTTGACAATGTGGTGAAGTCCATAAATTACAGTCTTTCAAGTCGTATATTAGTGCTTACCTAACAATTAGAAAATAGTTCCTGTTGTAAAGAAAACCACTCTGCTGAATTTCTATAGCACATTACGAAAAATACACTATAATTCTATACAGTTCAGTTGGCATGACTATTTCCCACAGAATAAAATGTCCAAGATTCAGTCCACAAGTCCAACCAGAATAGAAATGCATTCCAATTCACGTAAACACACTAGTAGGAAGATTTAAAGCAAGTCAGCCAATGATTACCAAAATATTAAAAATCTTGACTCCTAGAACACTTAAAAATACAATTAATAGTTAATTGCCGTGTTGTTTATAAGCACTGAATTAGTATCTCTATAATATATGTAGCCTATATTTGCATGCTTTATTCTTTTGAGGGAAAGTTACTACCAACCTGCATATTATATTTTATGAGTATGGAATTTAAATTTTCTGATAAGAACATGACTGAACTTAAAATATTTCTGAAAAATAGACAATACATTCCTCTATTTGCATGAAAAAGTTTCCAGCAAAATAACCATCTACATCTTTTCATAGAAAAGCTCAGGCACATAGGTAACCTAGTCTCCAAATGAGCCTTTCAAATTTGCTACAGAAGATAATCCTTTATTTCAAAATTGTTTAGGACAATGAAGCTTATGAAATGTAAATTGCTTTATCAAGTGCTCAAAAATTAATCCTAGATGAAAAATACATTTTAAAATGTTATTAGGGATGTCATGTTACTAATAACAAGCCAAGCTTTTCCCTCTATTTTAGTACAGGAGACAAATTAAATTACCTTTTTGCTAATTGTCTAATATATGTTCTTATTGTAAAACATATTCTTTCAAATGCTTCAAGTTCGTAATTGCTAGTGGGAGACAGCTGTATGGTTAAGATTTGGTGTTTCAGGTAGCAAATGAAACTCATTATCAAGGCAGCAGCCTATGAAGACCTGCACATATGCTGCCTTAGGAAAAATCAGTCAAAACTTTATGAAGGCAGGTAGGTGCGGAAATTTTCATAGCAGAAATACCAATCTCCCTTTCCAATTAAGCAAATCACCCATGATGAAGTAACCTTGCGTGCAGCGTTTTCCATGAGAAACAAACCCAAGGGGATGGATCCCAAGCCAAGAATTTTTCCCCTTTAGAAAGAATCAGATGTGTGTGTGATGGCTGCAACGCTGCCAAGGGCGAGCATTCAATGGTACGTTCAGTCCAAGGTCCTTGTCCTCCTCTTCAAGGACTGTAATGGGCATCGACATTAATATTTCAAGGACTTCCTCTAATTTCACATCCCTCTGAGTATAAGAAGTAATCACCTAGGGAGATATTATTACCGAATAGTTGCTAAGCTTCCTACCACAGGAAATTAAATGGGATCATTTTTAGCCTCCCTCTCACTAAAAAGCAACACATACCTCTTTGCCTGGATTTTTTTGTGTGAAGATAGCAATCTTTAGGATGGTAAACTTTCAATTTTTTAGCTCTTGTCCCTGGGTATTGTCTTCAAATCCAGCTCCATTATGTTTGGAAAGGAAGATACAGCAGCGTTGCCAACTCATATATTTTTTACCATTACTCTTTTTATGTTTAGTGTTGGATTGTTTTCTGCCTCTAGTTCCTGCAATCAAATGGCTACAACAGAATCTTTGCTTTCCCTATAAAAAATGATTTACTGGTGATCAGATCACAGCTTTGTGTCAGGGGAGGAGGCAGGGGAAGAAGGGGACCCAGAGGCCTCGAAACTGTGAAATTTAAAGGTTTAAAATCTATTTTAAGTTTTCGCTTGATGATTTTGGCTTAGACCCATTTTTTTTTTCTTTTTTAAATGCTGGTAGTTTGCATTACTGGTACGCTCACTGAGCATAATCCAGTTTGTTCTTGGGTATGTTCTGATAATAAAAAGCAACCTGGAAAACAGCCTTCTGTGCATTTTGGGGACTCCTGATGAGTAAAGAGAACCCCTGACTAGTGTTAAATTGTGTGAAGAGCTGAAGAGTCCAAGTTGCATACACAAAAGCTAACTCGAGCACCTGAAAAACAGTTGTCCTCAACTTCCACTATCTAGATTGTCTTCTGCAGTGGTTTAGCAGCTTTAGTAACATTACCTCCTTTGAATAGATTCCCAGAGGAGTGTTTTATCGGCAGGTAAGGCTTCCCAGCCCTCCTAGGTTAGAGTTAGCTGTGACTGATCTCCTCTGCTGGCTGTCCCCCCACCCCAAAAACATCATCTTTAAAATATTTACCTTTAAGCGCCTGACAACCTAACTTACATGTATGCTTTCAGCTAAAAAACATGCTGAAATGCTTGGTGGTTCAGAGCCTACGTGACTTTACCACCGCAAGCAATGAGGGGTAGAGTTAGCAGTGCAAACATTTATAGTAGTGACGCAGGGAGTACACAAGCATATTCCAGGTTTATAAACCCTTAGGTAAACCTTGCTGTCTGAATGCAACATGCAGGCACAAGCGTAATCGGACCACGGAGCTGCCAGGGCTTCTTCATGGCCATCTCCGAGACCTTCCCGCAAAGCGTTTCAGGAGGCAGTAACCCAGGTTAGTAGAGTGTGACTCTTTATTCCCCTCTAGCGGCTGGCCTCCATAATATTGGAGTTATTAGTCATGGACTAGAAGAACCAGAGCAGACTCTTGGGATGGCAGTACGTGCCAAAACGACTCGGTTCAGCCCCCGCTGCCACCCACGCCACCAGTGCACACCCAAACGCTCTGCGGTCCGGCAGGGCTATAGAGGGAGGGGAAAGGAACAGCTTTTGAAAGCTCGGATTTTTATAAATAAATAATTAAATTAGTATTTGTATTCCACAGAAAGGAAGAAGTATGTAACTGTCGGTTGTTAAGTCTTTTATTTGATTATTTGAGTCCCTAGGTGTTAGTGTAGCTGAATATGAAGCCAGCCTATCCATCTTTAGGGGGGTACCAAGAGCTCTGCTTGGCAGGCTGCGCTGTGGTCTCCGCTGGCTTCCTAATAACGCCTGTCCATAGTCTTCTGTACTGCATCTAAACTGTGAAATCTCAGAGCAGGTTTGTCCTTGAGACGTATTTAATATACACAGCCAGGTCCTGCTCCGTTATCAGTGTGCTCATAAGTACTGCTGCTTTTCCTTTTACTTATGTATTATGTTTATGTGTAGGCAAACAGAAGGAAAACAACTCTAAAAGTGCTAAAAATGGATACAAGCTGCAATAAAGTCTTGAAAGAGTACTGATTTCTATTAATGGTTGGATTTGTAATATGGAATTAACAAAATTTTTCAAGTTTAGATGGATTTTTGTCTGAGCAGGATGAGAGAAGAGCATTCCTGAACTATCGGAAGCAGGGAAGTGAACATGATGAATGAAAACAAATTACACAACGCATCTGTGTACGTACGAGGCGTCAAAGAGGTAGTCACTCATCCTCCTTAAGCACAGTGTGGGTTTATGAATCTTGGATTTTCTAGTGATTTGTTCTTGTCCTTAGTGAGAGCCTGAGGAAAATGCAGGCTTTTAAGTTCCCAAGGGCTCCTGCCCTGGAGGGTATAGGAAATGTTTTACCAGAGGCTTAGTGTTGTTGTCCAAGATCACAATGTATAAAGGACAAAATATCCCAAATTTAGGTTGAATTCTCTAGGAGAACGATGCTGCAAAGAAATCCTTGCTCTTTACAGCAAGTCTGAGTCTATCCCAGAATTTGAAGTTGTCTGGCTCTTGGTGCGAGTAGAAAACCACAGAAAGGATATTCAAGGTTGTGTAAACTCAAGCTGATGCTTGTGGGGATATTATGCTTTACTGAGCAGGTTTAAAAAAAGCCCACCAAACAAAATTAAGTATACCAAATCACTAGCATGAGCCCGCCAGCGGTGTTATTCCCAGTTCTGTCTGCTAACTTGATACGGGATAAAAGGTAAATTGGATATTTCAGTACAATGTACTAAGATGCTTCAATTTCTTTTGACAACATGCTATCCAAGCAGATCCATTTTTAGGGGAATACTAAATAAAAAGCTAGATGGCAGCTTTCTAGGTCAGGAGCGGCTAGACCTCCATTATTTTAAAAAGCTGGAAGCACTGCAATATTCAGCTTCTGTGCGTGCATGCGTGTGTGCGTGCTGTTTTAAAAAATTTTACAACAGGGGTTTGTAAAGTTCCAAGGCAATGCTTTAGCAATAAAAAATAATGCCTCGTGTAAAAAGTGCAGGAACGGAGGGATTTTATTTTCCTGAAGGTAACTTCAGTTGCATTTTTTTAAAAGCACGAGCATACGTTAAGAACTGCATTTAGTCGGCTGTTGACTAATGGCTCTCTTACCTCTTCATGAACCAGATAATGACTTTACACAGAATATCAAACTCAGGAGAAACAGACCCCACTAATGGAAGAAGAATTTTTTGTTATAAATTTATTGCATTACAAGGAAACATTGACAAAATCGAAAGCTTTATAAAGGAAATATCACCAGGTTTTGATGAATACTACTTCTTTTAATGTGCCTGCTAGTTGTTTCTTTTTGTCTAATTGCTTTTTGAAAGGTTCATTAAGGAATTTCTGATGATTTTTGATAGCTAAAACATAAAGCACTAAATGGGCGCTAGAAAGCCAAGTGAAGGTCTGTGATTAATTCATATATTGCCACAATAGATTTTTCTCGGATCTTAATGTCTCTTTTGCACTCCAGATGTCATCTCAAAAAAAAAAAAAAAAAAGAACTTCCTACAGAGCATATGGATCAAATTTTAGCCAGCAGGGAGAAAATTGTTGACTTGGCACCGGGTATTTGTGACCCGGAGAGTACCTTTACAGACAGCCAAGTCATCAGTTTCCTTTTCAGCCAGGCAGTGGCAGCTCTGACTCTTGAAGAACGCTTTGTTTGCATGTAAAGCCTGGGTAACTCAACTCCAGCCATGATGAACGGGTACTGCAAGTGCCCATAACTCTGAAAATTCAGTGCTCGGCGTTGGAAGTGCAGCAGTCTTGCTCCTGAAAAATGGATGACGGGACTGAAATTATAGAGAATACCATGGAATTACTTAACGGGCTCCCACTCTAGTGAAGTCCTTGAACTAAGTAAGTCAGAAAAACCAGAAACAACCTACAAAAACATGCATGCTCTTCTCTCGGTGAGAAGAGTGAAGGCGGAGAAACCTACTAACATGTGCACTTGTGGCCAAGAAGGCCAATGGCATCCTGGGGTGCATCAGGAAGAGTGGGACCAGCAGGTGGAGGGAGGTCACCCTGCCCCTCTGCTCTGCCCTGGGGAGGCCCCATCTGGAGCACTGGGTCCAGTTCTGGGCTCCCCA
>JAOXJK010000012.1:124949398-124962813 GCA_025774025.1 Xenus cinereus
CCTTCTCTGGAGACATTCAAACCCACCTGGACACGTTCCTGTGCAACCTGCTCTGGGTGACCCTGCTCTGGCAGGGGGTTGGACTAGATGGTCTCCAGAGATCCCTTCCGACCCCTGTATCATTCTGTGATATGATGGTAAGAAGCACAGAGCTCAGATATTACAGGGGCGGACACAGGGTAAGAACTGAATAGAGCTCAAGCATCTTAAAATTAGCTCTGTTCTTTTGTCCCTCTCCTTGTTGTTCTGGAATCTTATGGTTTCTACTTCGTGTCATGCATGTAATCTGAAATTGGGGCACCTTTCATTTTTTGATGGCTGTGTCCAAATTCTGGCAGTCATTTCTGTTCTTGTAGTTCAGTCCTGAGTGGTACATAGATGCTCACGCTGTACACTGTTCTTTAAAGAAAAATATCTACAGAATGAAACAAAGATCACAGCAAAGCACAATAGAGAAACTGTATTTTATTACTTGGGTCGTAAAGTAATTTAGTGTGCAGTTGCTCAAACAAAAAGATTGCTAAGAAAGAGTAATATAAACTTATGGATGTCCCAATCAGAAACTTTAATCCAAGAGATATTATTTTTAAATCTGTGATGCTTTGGTATGAAAATGAAAGTTAATTTTAAGGGACCTAGATAAATACCAGTTTTAAAAACCGAACTGAAATATCTCAATTAAATTTTAAAATAAATTTTTTCACTAACGACTGACAGGACAGAAGGGACATAGCCAGGTCTCTGTGCTTATTTGCAAATCACAGGTATTTATCGATAGTGTGGCTGGTCTTAAATCTAGCAAGAGTTTTTTGTGATTTCTTGGAAAAAAAGAAAAAAAAGAGGTAAAAATGCTAACAGTGAAGATCCTTTTCCTAATCTATCATGTCACTGAGGCTATGCTCTCTGCAGGAGACACCTGCACTCCCATCCTTCAGTGCTCAGAGAGGTTCCTGTCAGGGAGCTGCTGGAGACCTTCAACCAGGAAACAAGAACACGAAGCTCTTGGCAAGGAACTGTCTGTGTTCACGTCTCCTTAAATTGCCTAATCCATATCAAAGGATAACCTGTCAGTTAAGTGTTATGGGAGCTGTGGGATTATGAGATGTGTCTGTTTAGAAAGCTAATTCTGCATTTGGCCTTCCCAGCCACAGCGGGATCGCTAGTGTGTCTCCCAAGCCAACTGGAAAGTCTAGATTATATGTCTGGGTGAGAATTAAGAGAGGGAAAAGAAGGTCTAAGGAAATAGGTACAGATACCAGAAAGATCCAGCATCCTTGGAGATACTGGTCCCTTCCAACCTCAACCATTCTGTGACTCTGTGGGAGAAAAATAAAAATCACAACCAAAACCCCTGAGGTTTTAACACCAAGAACTTAGGACCTAGCTAATTGCACAATATGCATAGACAGTAACGCTATCTTTAAAACCTCCTTTAACGAGTTCTCTTTTCTCTTTGTGCTGCTGATGGCCTTGTTTCTTTTCTTCCGTCCTCTTACTGGTCTGCACAGAGCAGTGACAGTTTGCAGGTCCTGGTGCGGTCAGGTCCCAGCAGGTCTGGAAGTAACTGCTGCTTTGGAAAAAAAAGTCAGGCTGCGTAGGGCTGTAGAAACATATGTTCTCATTTTTTACATCATGGGAGGGAGGCAACAATTTACAAAGTGGGAGACTTTTATCTGTTGGAGCAGTCAGGGTTCTGGGGAGATTTGTGAAATTTTACGAACATCCTCATCTGATGGGAATCGTTAGAGCCGCTATAGAAAACCCGCATCGCTGGCAATTACCCTTATGATTGTATGATCCTCATTAGCCTGATTAAACTAGCTTAGCACCATATTATTTAAGAGGCACCAGGCAAAGCAGCTGGAGATGAGATGCTAAAACTCTGAGCCGATATGAATTTTAGAAGACTATCAACACGCTAAACATCCAAATAAAAAAGGCTATTTTTTTTTAGTGACTACTATGGAAAATAAACACTCTGCCTCACTGGGAGAGCAAAACCAAGTGACCAAAACCATTAAAGAATTCTACCAGGTATTGCTTATGTTACAGGGTACACTGCAAAATCTCTTTAAGATAGACTTACACCTGACCTCTTTCTAGGTAGAGGCATGAGTTTTAGGTCAGTAAGGAGGACTTTGAAATCAAACAATAGTCAGTGGCTGCGGGAGCAAAACTCACAATCTTTTGACTCCTGACAAAATTAATCCTTTTTCTTCCAACGTTTCCTGAATCGGGAGAGGCTTGTACCCTTGCTTTTGCAGAACACGGCTTGATTGGGAGCAGGCAGCCTGATTCAGCAGATGTGCTGAATGTTCCCAGTACCTGAGCATTCTTCAAAGCTGCTTTGTGCTTTTAAACAATTCTTATGAAAAAAACAGAATACGTTTAATTTCTTGTTTTGTGGGTTTGTTGTTTTGTTGTGTTTTTGTTTTTTGTTTTTTGTTTTTTTTTTTTTTAACAGGTGGATGCTGGTACAGCAGAATCAGTTACTGCAGAAGAACCGAAGAGTCAAACCCCGAGAAGCATGCTTTTATTTGTTCTTCTTTAAAGAGTGGGAGGAGAGAAAAAAAAAAAGAAAAAAAATGCTGGTTACGATCCTGCTTCCAGAAAAGGTGGGGAACTAATTAGTTGAAGCGGAGAAAGCACAAATACTGCTTCTTTTGATGTGGCCGTTAACTCTAGCTGCTCCCTGGAGCCGGCTGGAAATTTTCTCATTTTGGATGGGGAGCCCCCGGCTGCCTGAGGGAACCCGGCACAACCCCAGACCAGGGCGCACCTACCACGGCTGATGGAATTATTTGTGTTAAGCCGCTCGGTGGGGATTTTACCGCTATCCTAAGAAAACTAGCATTTTGAGTGGTAGTCGCCCGCTGTAGACCCTGCCACCCCCCCTATTCCCTGCCCTCACGGGGACTGGTTTCACTCGCCCGGGTGAAGTTGGCGAGGGCCGGCCAGGCCCCTCACGCCGGGGGGACTCCCGGCCCGGGGGGGCAGCGGAGCCGGGCGGGGTCCCCGGAGAGCGGCTCCGCCGGGGGAGAAGCCCGTCGCCGGGAGGGCACGGCGGAGGGAAGGGAGGCAAAGCGGCCCCCGCCTCCCCGCCCGCTCTCCTCCCCCTTCTCCCTCGCTCCCGCCTTTCGTGCGCCGGAGCCCGGGCGTTAACGGGCGCCAACGGCCGCGGCGCTGACAGGAACACACACACCCCCCCCCGGCCATTGGCTTCGGTGAGCGGCGCTGTGGCGAGGGGCGGCAGCTCCCGCCGCGGCTGCTCCCGTAACCAAGGCGCTGCCTGGCGCACACACACACACACTCACCGACAGACAGACAGACAGACAGGCCGAGCGCGGGCTCGGGGCGGGGGGGCCGCCTTTGCAGCTCTCCTCCTCCCTGCACCATGCTCCGCTGCCGGCAGCGCCCGCCCGCCGCTCCCTGAGGGGAGAACCGGGCCCCCGCCGCCCCGCCACCAGCCCAGCGGGCGACTGGCACCCGGCTTCCCCCCCCCCGCCTTCTCTCCGCCCCTCCCGGCTACCTGAGTTAGCTCCGTCCCGGGGACTTCGGGCTGCCGCCCCTTCGCAGCGCTGTGGCAGCCCTTGGGCGGCGGGGGAGTGAGCCGCCAGCAGCCGGAGGGACCCGCAGCCGCCACCGCCGCCACCGGGGGAGAGAAGCTCCAGCCCCCGCCTCCGGAGCTCTTCATGGCGTCTCACCAGCAGACCAGGATCCAAGCCTACCTAGAGAAGAATAAGATCGGTCCCCTCTTCGAGGTAAGGTGCGCTCGCTCTTACCGGCCGGCTCCTCCGCGGTGGGGGCCGGGAGGTGGTGACCCCAGCACGGCCGCGGCTCAGGTGAGCGCAGGGGCGGGCGAGGAGGAGTTTGAGGCGCCCCTTCGGCGGGGGAAGGAGAAGGCAGCCCCGGCACACCCCCCCCCCCCCCGGCCCTGCCGCCCCGCACCACACCACGCGTCCCTCCTCCGGGTGTCGGAGCTCCGCGCAGCCCTCCCTTCCCGGCCATCCCGCTTCTTCCCTCCCTGTTCCCCCCCGCCACGGAGTCGCCGCCCTTTGCTTCACAGGTGCCCCCTTCGCCCTCCCACCCGCGGTCCCCGTCCCGCTCCAGGTCCCTGGAAGCGGCTCCGCGGAGTTGCCCGCTTCGCCTCGGCGGCCGCGGGGTGGTGAGGTGAGGTGAGGTGGGGTGGGACGGCGGGCTCGGTCCCCACGGCCAGACCCCGGGCGCTGTCCCTCCGTGACCGGCTAAGGAGGGAGGGGAGAGGTGGATGGATGGATGGATGGATGGATGGATGCTTCCCCACCGGGAAACCCGCCCTCGGGACCCGGCGCTCGGGAGGAAATCTGTCCTGCGAAAAGTCCGTGTCGATAGTGTTCGCTGAAATTTTTTTTATCTGCAGTCATACGCTTGGGAACCCCGTTTTTTGCTATAGATTTTCCTTGGTGTTACAAAGACGCACTTGCTGGGATTTGTAGACGCACAGATGTGCATATTTTACTATTTCTGTGCATAAGCTGTGAATACTTAGAATTTAAAAGGGTACTAGAGCAATCGTGATTATTCCCATTTTATCATCCTGTTTCTCATACAGTTTTTACATCTAAATGCACATATATTATACTCTGGCAGTGTTATCCCAAGGCACAAGTCTCCCTTTTTCAGTATTGAACTTGTTCTCAATTAAGCTTCCTATGTATAAAATCTCTTTTATGCTGGTGTAGTATATGTTTTGGGTAGCATTTGCCAACCCTCATAAGAAAGGTTTAAATTTTGTTAGAAAACTGTTCACTAAGGGTCAGTTTTTACGTGCTGCACGGGATGAGGCAGATTACATTGGCTCGGTGTTAGATATATTCATTTTGCAATAAATAAAACCCCATTTGATGGAACGGTAACTGGGTACTAGGGAACAGCAGGTGATTTTTCTAGTTCTAGAATTCATAGAAACGGAAATGTTTGTGCGGTTCAATTTCTGAGTAAAAGAGTGTTCAATCAACACAGTTGCTAGGGCTATATACGTAACTGACTCCTGTGTATTTCGATGGGAATGAAGTGCCTTGGGGTTGTTGAGGAGTTAGGCCCTTGACAGCTGTCATTTTCTTCTAATTTTTCTTAACCCATTGTTCTACACATTAAAATTCAAACAAACTACTTGATGTTACTGTTCTGAGTCACTGTGTTTTAACCTACTTTCTCAATAGCGTGAGGTGCTCATCTCTACTGTTTAAATAGTAGGATGCTTTAGTTGTCAACAGCGGAGGGAAGAAGTTGTATTTGTTACAGTGTTTCATTTGTCACTAAACATTTCACTAATCAATACAATGTGTGAATTTCATCGTGGTAGAAAGAATCTGTGGACTTCTCTTTGCGTAACCTTGCAGGCTGTCTACAGGTTGTTAGTGCACTCTGATATACCGGGAAGAGACTTTTTGTGAAATCCACTTACACCTGAATACTAGGGAGTGGGTTTAAGATATAGGGCTGTAGCATTCACGTAGCTGTTTAAAGTTATTTTAATCCCTAACACTGGAAAAGGATCGTAATTCTTGTCTCCTCCGCTTCCTGATTAGCCATTTAAAATCTACTTATATATTTCATTTTGGCGACGTATTTTTTTGCTCTCAACAGTTTTCTGAAGATCTACAACCTGTGCTTGATCTTGCAGTTCTTAGTAAGGGAGAGACATGTAGTTGAAGTTGTCGGGAACTGGTTAAAGACTATGCATAGGGTGAAGTTTATGCACTATATTGTATATTCCTATTGTATATGCATTGTGGTGTATCGAGAATACCCTGCGTTCACAGTCAGATATATTCACTAACACATCAATTTTTTATGTCTCTAGAGAGTTCTGACACCTTGAGAAGAGAGACCTGTGCTTCCCCTTTTATTCAGGAACAACTAGCGTTTTCTTACACCACTTCAGATTTTGGTGCTAATTAATCACCGCTTGTCATGGATGACAGCCATTTTTTTTTTTTTTTTTTTTTTTCAGTGAGTACTAATTTTCTAATACCAAGTCAGAACAGAGCAGACTTGGCTTCGATTTTCTGCAGTGTTACTTGCTGAGCAGGTTGTGACTATAATTGCTCAATATATGCTTCAAGCTAACATTATAAGGAGTGCATGGAATAATGTTGGTAAATTGAGGGCAGTCACAGGAAAGAAGGAAGTGGCGAGAAGACACGAAGGCTTTCTGAGATGAAGGCAGGGATGGTGATGCATAAACAGATTGTATTGCATATTTGCATAATGAATGACCGGTGATCAGGAGGACTTTACACCGTAGATCTCAGACAGTTCCGCAGGCAGAGTTAGCTGGTGGCTGGAACACTCTGGTGGTTTCCTGATGATGAAGTACAATTCCTCTGCGTCACAGTCAAGAGCAGTAGACTCTGTTAGTTGCCAGTTGGTCATTCTGTTCCAGTTACCCTGGTAGTGTCTGTCTTCTCCATTCTCTTCTGTATTTGTACCGGTTAGGGCTTTTTGTACTTCATTAACCAGCAGTATCTACTTAAGAACATCTGTTCTTTTGGACTTAATCTCTTTTTTTTTTTTTTTTTTTAACCTTTGGCGCATCCTGCGTATGAGTTCAGTTTTATTTCTTTGCTGAAGTTTTGAATGGTTTGACACTTGAATTATCTTTCCAATTTGTGTAAAAAGAGAAGTGTTGAGTGAGATGCAGGGAGACTGTAGGCCTTCCCCTGGTTAAAAAGTTATTTCCATCTCTATAAAGAAAGGAAGGAGTAACCTTCTGGAGAAAGAATTATTGAGTTTAGGCTGACTCAGCAGGCATCAGTCTTCTTCTGACTACCAGGACCTGCTAATGGTGAGTAGGGAGTCCTATCTGCTCAGCTATGAATGGTAACACACAGATTCCCTTGATTCCAAACATTTTTACGAGTTAAATTCTTATTTATGGCTTAGAGGTGGGAAGGAAGGTGGGTGGGAATTAGTGTGTACATCTGAGAGTTTGTCAATTTTGAGATTTGAGACAGATTGCAAAACAACTTCGATCCTTCAGCCCCATCTCCCCCTGTTGAATGTAGGTCCTCAAGCCTCAAAACTGTTATTTCTCTGCCGTTTCATCTTACAGGTGCTTGAGGATTTTGCAGGTAAAATTCCTGTGAAACTGTAGGTCAGCTTCCAAATGCCCCAGGCCATGCAGGTGTTGTTAGTGCTGACTGTAAGGTCTTAAGTTAACCCCTGAAATTCTGTCAGGTTTCATGAGCTGGCTTATCCTGTTCTGTGTAGGTTTTGTGTCTTGTGAGTTTTGTTATTGTTTTCTTTTGCATTTGAAAACTTAGACATCTTTCTGTAAAAGATTATTGGCATCTGAGAATACTGTGGTTAGACATCTAGTTTAGATTTGAGGAATGCCCTTTAGAAACGCCTCTCTTCTGGGATTTTTGTGGTTACACGTAACAGCACTACCTGATTTTTTTTTAGATTACTTTTTTTTTACGTTTAACTTGGAATGTAACAAGAATTCTAAATATGAATTATTTCTGCGATGAAGCTTCAGTGTTGTTTTTTTTTTTCCATCTTTCTAAAATGTGAACAGGAGGTGTGTGCCTAAAATTGGCTGGGACAGAGTATTCAGAATCAGCACCCACTCATTTCTGTCTGAGTGAAGTATTGACCCACTTTGCGTTTCAAGCATCCAATCCAACAAATTCTTTTTTGTGTGCTAATAATCTCAATGAATAATCCTGCTGCCTGTGAGTATCCATACATCTAGACTTCTGCATGACTGTATCTCTTCAGCATCCGGTTGTGTTCTCATTTGGGCAAACCTGACAGTTTCTGTGAATTTGAAAGCTGGATCAGCACTCTTAAGAACAGATTGCAATAAATCTTCAAGAGCTCTGGGATAAATTTAGTGTTTTGGAATTTTCTTATTTATAGAACTGCAGCTAAAAAGCATCCAGCAGGTACATTGTTGTTATGCAAACCGGAAGACTGTAATTTCTTTGAGTTATAAAAAGCCAAAATAACTCTTCTCAAAATAAACATACCGAACCCCTGGTTACCTAAGAGTTTTTCTCAAAGTGATGTGGGTTTAGAACTATAATTTTTATTTTGAATAACATAAAGGCTGTGTTCATATTACCACACACTTACTTTGTTTTCTTGTAGCATACAGAATTTTTGAAGCAAATATAATAGGAAACTTGTTTTTTATTTTAATTTACGGTGGGTTGTTTTTTCCTAAATGCGATGGCGTTATTGGTGTATATTATGCAATGGCTTCCATTATTTAATTTAAAGAAAATAGCTATACTTCTGACTTAAACCTTAACACATCCTAATGCACCTGTTTGGTGACTAACAGTATTTATAGTGTACCTTGTGACTGAATTAGTCAAAGTTCGGGAATGAATTTTGGAGTTTAGACCATCTTCTGAAGCAACGTTTGCCCTCAGTTCTCAAATACACAAATGTAGAAACAGTCAATGTGAGTGTCTCATTTACCAGTTTAAGATGCCTCACAGTATCACGTTATGTTTTAAGCTCCAGTGTCTGCAATGGCAATCACAGGGATGCTCTCAAAGAATTATTTTCTTTTGATCTTGCTCAAGTAATATTTTTTTTTATTTTGGTGTGATGCTTAACTGGTTAGATTCTGTTGCTAGCATGAAAGGGTCTGTATTCTGGATGATGCGAATTTGCATAGAAAAGCATTTCGTTTCAGGCAGCTAGATGGAGCCTTTGGAAGATTGAGTTTTTCAGTACTTGGACATCACGAGCATCATTTTAGGTACTGATTACCCAGTGACATTATTTCAAGCTGGCAGTCCGTTCAGAGGAGCCAATATTAGCTGTTTTTCAAAGGATGTCTGGAAACCAGCAGTGATCTAGAAATGCTGCAGTGTTACACAGTGGGGGGTAGGGAATCATATATAAGTTCTAATATTATTTTTTTTTTTGTTGCCTGCTACAGTAGGGCTTTGTGGTAGCCTTGATGTGCATTGAAGTAAAAGACCTACTTAAGGGGAATGAAAGTCAAATGGAAAAAAGTCACGCAGAGCTGTCCTTTGCTTTTCAGAGAATTCGCTGTGTATTCTGATAGTTGCCTTCATAAAGTTGTCTTAGAGGGAAAACAAGTGAAAAACCCTATGTAAAACTATAGACAGACCCTTTTCCATTTCCAAACAGTTCCATGAGGAATTGCTTTATGCTTTTTGTTTGGGTTTTGTGGTGACAAACAACATGCAAAAGTTGTCAGAAATTTCCCGGTGGATGAGGCATTCATCCTGTGAATTCTCTCCTGTGGAATCTGAGTTTAAGAAAAGACATTGCTCCTGATTGAGGAAAATCACATGTTTTGGTCTTGTTACCTGACTAGTTAGTGTCTCAACATTTGAAAGAACTTGCATTTTTGTGATGTCTACTCCTTTGGGAATTTGTCTGAAATTAGTCAAAGGTTTAAAAAAAAAATACAGGAAAGAGACCGTGAAATCAGAGATACAGGTATGCATTTATGTGGTCACAAAAATAAATGATAATCACATAAACCTTGTTTCCACAGTGGCAAAAACATTACTTTCCTGAAAGGAAAATGTGGGCTTTCTTTATTGTTTTTTTTTAAACAAAATTCCTTCTGGGCACAAGACACACAAAGAAATAAAAATCAAAGTCTTTGTCTAATAATAATAATTAAAGTTGAAGAATTGCATCAAAATACAAAGTGATAAAATGAAAGAATCACAACTTCCTTTTGTTACATTGACTTTTAATGGTTTTAAACTCTCAAAATTACGTTTCTTGAGAGGGGGAGCGGAAGGCGTAACTAGCTTGCTAAAAAAAATAGCTGGGAAAATGAGAGGTAGTTCTCAGTTGAGTTGCTCTGGCCATCATGTACCAGCAGAGCCTGGCTGCCCAATGCTAAAGTCTCGAGCCAGAAGATGTTCCTGTTTTAAATAAAATAAAATAAAATGCCGTGAGTCTAGTGTTTCTGCTCCAGGACACGCACTGGGACAATGATCATTTGAATTTTTGTCTGGCAATCTCTGTACTAATGAATCAGTCTGGATCAAAATAAGCCCATTACTATTGCTCTTTTTTTTCTATGACATTATGTAGTCTCTTCCAAGTTTTGGATGGTATTTAATGCACGGTGTTAACTAAACCTGAAGTAAGCTCTTCAACTGTTTTCTTTCTTTTGATTAATCTGGTCTTTTGGTACAAAGGACAAATGTAAATGTCAAATATTAAATACAAATCGTTAATGGCGTTAACTCAGTCTTTAATTTTTTCTAATGTGTTCTTTGCTGTTAGTGATTTATGTTTTTCCAGGTGGGCAGGATGCCATCCGTATCCCAGAGTCAGCACAGTCTCAGCCTTCTGGTTGCTTTGGAGTGTCTGAGAGGGAAGGGGGCAGTCGGTACCTTCACTGGCATTTCTGCCACGCGTGATGTGCTTCATTACTGTTGTGGAACAAGTGGGTTTCTTAGTTAGCTTCTTGCTGTGGCATTGACTGAAAAGAGACACCTAAAAAGACACCTGTTATTAGCTCTTGCTTCTTTTAAAAGCACTACTTTGTAAATGGAAGCATTAAAAAATTGAGTTACAAACATAATAGTTAAGAGCATTTTGCCATCATGTTCTTTTATAGTTTGCCTCTTAATTTTGAAGGTCTAATAAATAGTTTTCCTCTTTTTTTCAACATCTTTTCTTCCTTCTTGGTACTTTACATTTGCTGTCTTGTTTATGTAAATGAAGAGGTGGGGACTGATAATTTCTCATTTTCATTTGTCTAGTGATTATTTTTTTTTGTCTAGGGATTATTTTTTTTTTTTCTGGTGCTATTTATTTTTTTAAAAAATGCATATGTGCTTTTGTATGAGTGAGGGCTAATGGTGATACATTGTTACCTCTGGACTTGGTTTCAGGCATTTTTACGTTCACTGACTTTTGGAACAAAGACTATCCAAACCCTTTATTGTCTGTAACATCCAGATAAAAATCAGGTGTTATCAACTGTATTCTGTATTATCCCCCCTTGCAGAGATGCACGCTTTCTTACTCTCTTAGCTGTGAAGTATAAGAGAGGGATATCTTCTGTATCAAGAGAAGATGCTTCTCTGCCTGAAATTATGAGAAACAGTTAAAACCCAGCTGAAAGCAAAATAATTTTCAAATAGAACTGTAAGGAAGCTGTTGGCCTTCTGACTAAGGCAGCATGCTGTTTCAGATGTTACCTGTTTTCACGTGATGAAAAGCAGCACTCATTTGAGAGGATGAACAAGAATGCATAGATTTAATTCTAGGAGGTAGGAAAAGAGCATGATCACTTGAAATGCCTTTGCCAGGACAACACAACATGCGTATCTGCTTTCAGTATAGAGGGTAATATCCTTTTAAAAAGCTTGCAGCAAACATTTTTGATGGCCTTAAGCTTTATGTCAGGTACCATATGCCATGTTGTGTTAATTTCTCCTTTGGCTGGTCGGTTTCACTGAATACCTATTTTTAGTTCCATCCAAAAGTGTCCAGGCAGAATCCTTAGGCTGATGTTACAATGCCTCTCTGGTTTTGTTCTTCTGTTGTTTTGGACAGTTTTCTTTCCCTATTCACATGAAATTCAAGTGTCTCTCTACATTAAACATAGAGCTCCCAGTGCAACACCTTAGTTTTGAACATAACTTTACATAGGACCGTGAGGAAATGTGTTACAATTATGGGAAATGCCCACACAAGATGAAGAATGCATGTGAACTTGCTTACCCGTGATAAGTAGAAGGCTATTTTACATTAGACACCTCTTATAAAATTTCTGTCCATAGGGAGAGTGGAAATTGTTACCTTCTTGTGTATTTACATAAAGCATTCTTTCTCCCTCCTCATTTTGCCAGCTCCCTGCAATATTCAATGAGTAAAATAACTCTATTCATGCACCAGATTTCTCTGTAGCGGCTGGAACAATATGCTTATCAAGCTCTTTTGTTGTCTTCTGGAGGAGCTGTTTTTCTGGGGCAGGAATCATGAGAGTTTGGGTCTCTCAGCTGTGTTGGAGCCTTTTTAATTGAATCATTCTTCCTCTCGTAGCTTGTTTTACTCCAGACTCTGGTGATTTGGTGCTCAGAACTGCAGGTCGTGAGGCTGATCCAACAGCCAGTTGTTGCGGGTCCCGTTCATCATCATTGCTGCCTGCCCGTTTCTGCTGTTCTTGTTCCATATCTGGCAGTTGTCTCGTACTACAGCTACCCAGTTTGGGAAGGTGAAATTCAAGAAAAAAGAAGTCTGCAAAGCACTGAAAAGCGTTCAGTTGGGTTAGCATGGTGGGTCACCATGGGGTCTGTGAGAAGCATGGCATTGGCTCAGGAGAGAAAATTTGAGTGGCCAGGAGGTGAGGGGAAGGAGAGGAGCACAGCTGCCTTTTTCTCCATTAGCAAGTTGGTAGATGAGCATAAGTGATCTCTAAATCATTCCATGAGTTCTAGCTGCTCATCCCTGTATGTGAGGAGCTTGTGTGCTTAAGCTGTCTTCGTATGGATCTTGGCTTTTACAGGTGCAGTTCCCTGTAGGTCAGGAGAATGTCATGGAACCCAGCCCAGTCCCTTCTGTAAAGCAGCAGAATTGAATAATTAGGGAGGATGGCCTAATGAATTAGGAGGAAATGGACCATATGAATACACTGAGCATGACAGTGAGAGCGGATAGGAAATAGAAGGGGATGGGATGACAAAGATTAATGCTACAAGGCCAATGCATTTTTTTTCTCTTCTAGTTTTTTAATTTAATATCTTCTCAGTCCCTACAGTCAAATGGTTACCTGAGATCTGTACTGTCTTTTTTAAAAAAAGGTTCTAGTGGTTGTGGTTGCTGAGCATATGACTGAAGAGTGAGAAACACCAGAAAATACAAGAAAATATAACTTTTTATCATCTGAAGAAATGTGCATGTTTTTCAGTGTCTGACTCATACTTCTAGTACTTGATCTTGGCAATATTGCTCAGGTGTAGATTTTCCAGGGAGTTAAAGGTGTCCTTAGCATTACTATTGATGCTGGCTGCTGTGCCACAAACTTCTTCATCAAGATTGCATTATGTTCCAATTTGATAGGCGTTGCATCTCTGATGACATTTGTACAAGTGGAGAGGTCAACTGGTGATTGTGAAGGATTCCCCTGGTCAGGTGTCTGTCTCAAAGAAAAGAATTCTGAATGATAACTTCAGATCCGTGTTTCTTTTGGTGTGCTAACGCAGAAGAGCTGCTCTGTATTGTTGATAGCAGAATTTGTCCTAGAAGCCTAAATAAGTGGAAGCTGTCTTCTCTGGAGACATGGGAGATGGTTCACAGAACTCAAAAAGAAGGGTAGTTTCATCTGCAGACAACACTGGAACAGGTTGCCCAGAGAAGCTGTGGCTGCCCCATCCCTGGAGGTGTTCAAGGCCAGGCTGGATGGGGCT
>JAOXJK010000012.1:124962913-124980523 GCA_025774025.1 Xenus cinereus
TTCAAGGCCAGGCTGGATGGGGCTTTGAGCAACCTGGTCTGGTGGGAGGTGTCCCTGCCCAGGGCAGGGGGGTTGAACTGGATGGTCTTTAATGTCTCTTCCATCCTGAACCTTTCTATGATCCTATGATCTTAGGAGAGAACCTGTGGAAGCAATTATGGATAGAGCAGTTAGGAAGAAAGAAAAAAATTATGAGGCAGATTCTGGAATAGTTTTGTAGAGATTGAATAGGGGGCACGAGTGTCAGTAAGGCTACAGTTTCATTTGAAGGAGAGGAAAGGAGAGAGGGAGAAGATTACTGGATTTCTGTGGCTGGCTTTACTGTGATTTCTCAGACTGAAATATGTGCGTGCACGGACTATGCAATGCCTGTAGACACTCGGAAGCGTTGGGACGTGCCTGAGAATCCTGTGTGCATTGGACAAAGCTCCTGCATAAACGCGGTGGGTGCTGTGTGCTCCTGCTCATACACATCGTATTAACTGCACATGCCCAGGCACGTGCACGAGCACGTGCACGAGCACGACGCGCTCGATACACCCAGTGTGACCTGGGTATTGCCTTCCTAAGCATTCTGAAGAATCTTGTCCTTCCTGCCTCACCAGGACAAGGCAGAGATGTTGGGGAAACACAAGCTGAGGGCAAAACCAAGGTTTGCAGGTGCAGAAATTCCTCCACAGGTGCTGTCATGAAACACTCCCCATAACTGTGCTGAGGATGAACTCTGCACAGGAGGCTGCAACTCACTCACTGAGTATCCTTTTAAGACATATCCTTTTGCATGAGGCGGAGACCCCAGAAAAAATTAAAAAAAAAAAAAAAAAGGTGTTTCAAAACTCCTGAGTATGCCCTGGTTTAGAACAGTGTCAGTGGATAATAATGTCTGTAGTCAGACACAAAGCTATTTGGAGACAAGGCTTAATGAAGATTTACTAATGTGGAGCAAAGAAGAGATGGAGAAGACTAAATTGCTAGAGCAACAGACTTAATCTAGATATTATTTTTTTTCTTGGGAAGCAGGAATACCTGCAAGAAAAAGCAGGGAGAAAAAAAAGGAACAAAGGTAAATAAGAAACTCAAGAGAATTTATTTTATTCTGTCTTCCCCTATGAAAATTGAAAAAAGATTAGAAGAATGAAGTTGGCTAAAATGAAGATCCACTTAACATTTACTTAAACACTGAAGAAAAACTTAAGAAGTCCGAAGAGGAAATAAAATATACTGTAGTTAGGGCACTAAAATGATGGCCAGTTATCTGGCTGCTGTTTCTACTTCTGCTGTCCCGCTGCATTATCACACATTATTCCGTGCTTGCGTTTCCCTTTCCTTTCTCTGGCTTGTTTATCTGCACAGAGACTGCAAACCCCTCCGGCTCTTAGAGTCTTCACATGGTTTCGGAGTTTTCACAGCAAGGCCCTGAGCTCATTATGGCCCTTCTGCTTCCTCTTCTTTCTTTGTGCTGCCTCAGTGCCTGGCAGTGCTATAAATCCCATTAATTGGTGCCACACATTCAAAAAAAAAAATAAAATAATGGTTTTTCTCCTTTCTCCCCTGCTTCTTGTGGCAGTTGAGAGCATCCACAAGTCTCAAGGCTGCGGCGCGGTCTGTGTGAGCACGGCGTGTGCCCACAGGGAGCCCTGCTGCAGTTGGCGAGGCCCTGATGTACCAGAGGAAGGCCTTCACTCATAGCCAGGCACATTTTTAGCCTGACATTAAATTAATAGCAATCAAATCACCAGGAAGCTTTAATTGGCCAATCACTGTCAGGTCTGAGAAGTTATTTTGCTGTGTCAGAAACAAACAAAAGCATACCCCGGTGATTTGCAGGCATTGTTTTCTAAATAAAAAGCGTTAGAAAATAAGCCTAACAATGCTTTGGCTGGTACTAAAAATAGTTCTACGACCCCCACATCTATCCCATTTTCTAAAATTACCCAGATTTCAGCTTCTAGAAATGAAGTGATTCTTATTTGCCTAAGCCATTGCAGTCTTGATGGTAGAAGTGTCTGATGGGAAAGGATGGACCTAACTGTAGTAGGTACAATTCAATTAACTGTCTTAAAAATTACCAGTGCTACCTATCTAAAGTTTTCAATCATTAGTACAGTGGTACTTATTTCAATAATATCCACTTAAGGCTCTAGCTTTCTCGTAAAATATACTCCTTTAGTCCTATGTTTGAGAACCCAAGGTGGAGGACAGCTCATGGGATGTTGCAGGTCATGTCCCCGGTAGGTTAGCGAGGCCGTGCTGACTAGATGCGCGGTGGCAGTTTCCAGGGAGGAGATAGGCAAACCACAAATGACAGGGTTTTTTTTAGAAATATACCGGTTTTATGTATGCGTTGAAGTTACCTTGTTTGTGCTAGAAAGTGATTTTAATAAGTTGATCAATATGATGTAGTTATTAGAACTTATGGTTTTTGATGACTTCTTTTAAAGCCATTTTTCTTGCTGGTTTTCTTTTTCTCTTGGAAAAAGTAGTTATTCATTAGCTTATATTTTTCTTACACAAAGACCAATATTGATATATTTTTCTTATTTCATACTTAGGCTTTGCATAATGTAAAAATGGCTTTAATATTGCAATCGTGTATGTAACTTAGCTAATGTATAACTTACAGAGTGGAAAGTGTATCCTGCTTATGTAAGCTGATATTTATTTAGCTGTCCCCATTATCTCAGCCCTACTTTATTTGTGGGCATGATATGATAAGTGTCAGCCTAAAGCCTGTGCAACCGATGCACTTGTCCTCCCAGAGGCCAAACAGAAGTGTCCAACATCCTCTCATTTCAGAGGCTTTTTTTGAGCTCAGTATTGACATAGTTTTCAGTTTTCAACTGGTTTTTAAAACTGGTGTGAGGGAGGTTTTTCACATTACTTACGTAGGTAAGGATTCTGTTAGGACTTGGGCACCCAAGTGACTTTTTAATGGAACCAATAATGAGTAATCCATGCGACAAATCATGAAGGTAAACTATATACATGCTTTAGTTTTTTTCCGGTAGCATTCCATATGAATCTGCATTCGAGTAAATCTTGTTTTCAACCATATTATGGTTGGTATTATACCAAGAGGGACAAAAGAAAATAACCAAAAACATGATTAACAGTAGTTGGGTCACTTATGCGTTACCTTAAGTCTCCATATATCGTATTTTATGTGTGTCCTCAGGGTGTAAGGTATGCTACCTTAAATTCTTTCATAATGACATGTTGTTGAGCAGATGTGAGTAGGTCTGAGAATATAAAATTTATAGCCATCATTTTGGGAAGGTAGGGATTGACAGCAATGTATAATTTAGAGCTGGGTAGAAAAATTTTACTTTTTTTTTTTTAATCCCTGTTGAAAAACACAGCTCCTTTAAACCTTTAAGTTTGATAAATTGAAATGTTTTGTTTAAGCAACGGGTAGTGTTTTTGTGATGAGTTGACTTCCAGCTGGACTTCCTCATTTGGTTAAATTGCTTGATGGAAATTATGGTTTGGATCTCTCTTAAGCTCCTACAAACTCTCTCCGTGACTTGACTATGCTGAGAACAAATTGATAAATCCTGTGTGGAAAACATAGGCCTTAAATATCAAATGACATTGATTCTGTCTTTTGTCTTCATGGTTCTTTTTTACATTGACCACTAGTGATCACAAATACTGGCCATCCATATAAAATTTAATTACTACACATGAATGGATAAAAAAGTGAGCATCAGTATTTGGGTAAAGCTAGATTATTGCTTTAGACTTGAAAAAGAAGGCCATGAGAATGGACTTTTACTCCTGTGATGCTGTTTCTTTCTGCAGATGGACTATTAAGTGGAATGGCTATTCTCAGAGCCTTCAGAAGAGTGTTTGACCAAATTTTTGCACTGGGAATATTCACTGGAAAAGTGTCCCTGTATCTTATTTATATCAAGTTATCATTTGTGTTCAGCTGTAATTAAACCTAGATACTTTGAGGCATTTTCCAGTTTTACAAAATTTGAAATAATTAGAAGGATTTGAATTTAAGATGTTGCAAATAGTAGCAGTTATACTGCAAAAGTGCTTGAATATTTTTTTCTGTGACTACTTATACTATGGTTTTGTCTAATATTTGAGCTTACGAAAATTTACCATAGTATTACACAAAATGGGATCTTGTCATTCTTGTAAGTCCTTACAGTAATAGGTACCATTATAATAATAAAGAATCCTTTGTCATAGCATCTTTTTGCCCTACGCTCAGTGGAACATTGAATTTATTTCTTGTAGATATCAAAAATTTCGTGAGCCTGATCTGTATCAATAATACAATCTATAGGTACATATATTTATGGGAAATTTTTCTTGTGTATCTCTCATACGTCATTCTTCATGGGTCAAAATGGACACGTGCATGTCTTTTTCTCTGTGTGTGCTGAATTCTCAGTTTGTTTTTTAGTTTGACGTGGTATAGTTATTCTCAGAAGTTTATCTCCTTTGAGCAGCAAAAGTATCTATTTTAATTTGAGAGAGCATGTTAGAAATCTGTCAGAACTTTGAAAATAATATTAAGGAAAAAAAGATATCATTAAAGCAGTTTCTCTGTCATCTTGCTCGTTGATGGGGAAAAATCATACAAGTAATTTTGGCTTAACTGATGGATGATAATAATGCATAGGGAAGCAATCACAGGTGGATTTTGCTTCCATCTGAACTGGAATTATTCATGTGTCTTCCCAGTTGGGGCTGAAGATAAATTCAGGTACACTGGTATCCAACAGAAATAAGAGAGTCGCCAGTATCATTTGGCACCGTGTAATAGATGGTAGTACACAAAATGCTGGAAAATCCTCAAGAGTACAGAAAAAAATTCATCAGTATTTTTTTTTTTATTAGTTTACATAGTTACTTTTGTAGCTACTTATTATAATATTGTGAACTAATGTATTTATAATCAAATTTTGTTGTTATATCCATGGGCTGATGGCTTCTGCATGGCAAAAGATTCCTGTATTGTCGCATTTAAAGACATCAGTTCTTTTCATTCTGATTTCATTGTAGGTTTTGTTTTTTTTTTTAGTGGCAAAGTTCAAGTCTATATATAATTAAGCAAAACTTCCTCTACCCCTGAGTGAATGCAGGTTAAAATGGCTGCTAATATAAAAGTGTTACTTATAAAAATCTCCTTGTTTACTATTAGAATTTCCCCTTGCAGTTAAAAAAAACGTATGAGCTGTGTAGAACCAAACTGACGTGACTGTGTGGTCTTAAGGGTGTTTGAGAGCTCTCAGGTATCTGCTTGCAGATCGTCTTCAGTGGCTTGGTGATTATTCTAACAAGATACCGCGCATCTTGTGTTAACCGTAAAAGGCAAATTAGTGTGACCTTTTCCGTGAGAGGGAAAAAAGGATACAAGTACCTTTAGATCAATCAAGCAACTGCTTATATGTGAACTAACATTTTGTATTCTTCAAATGCTATATAAAAAGTACTCATTAGTCTCATTTAAGGAGTTCTGACGACATGTGCAGTATATAAATTCTACAGAAATAAAACAGCTCTTTGTATTTTGCTGTGTTGAAAATGAATTTCCAGACTTTTCTATGGCAACAAATTCTGACCTTTCCTGTTCAGAAATCTCTGTTGTATTGGTGCATATTAAACATTTAGTTCTGTTTAAAAAGCTGATTACAACATTGGTATGAAGTCTTATGAGACCAAGTCAATCTCTCACAGGTAAATAATAGGAAATTAAGATGCATATCTGAATAGATATTCATCTATTCAACGTGTATAAATAAAACTCATAATTAGACTGAATATTATCAACAATTGTTTAGCTGCTGTACTAAAGGAACATCTCCAAATGACATGATTTAAGTAAATTCTAATGATCGGGGAGCATCTGTTAACTTCATTGGTATTTATTTGGTGATCCTTGCTTGAACAAATTTAGGGTTACTTTACGTAGGTGGCCAAAGTCAGGATAATTAAATCTTAGAAATTTCCTGCCCTGGGCTTTGGCAAGTCATACTTTCCACTTCATGTCACTGTATTTGGTGGTTATTATTTGAACTTCTACATGAATAGTTAAAAGAATTCTTGGTCAAGAATAAAAAATTTTGAAAACAAAATTTTTATGATAATTTTAATGCATAGAACTTGTACAGAATATTTAATAACTTCAGCTACACACACTGGACAGCAGAACTTTTTAAAACGTCATCTCATATTTATCTTCCTGTACAAGTTGAGCAAATATAATGTTGTAGTAAAGCCATTGCTTGTATCCTTTTTCCACAGGAGAAGTAATATTGATTTCCCTTGTACAGGTAATGCATGATCTACAGTGCCTTATTCCAAAAGCTGTCAGATCAGCCTGCTAATGGGTGCCTGACAGCTCAGAGTTTTAATTTTTCTGCCAACATGGCCTTGATTTCTGCAGCTTCATCATACCTATGTATGTTACATGTTAGTTGAATGTGGTGGTGAAACCCATGGAAGACATCGGAACGGTGGTTTTCAGGGGCAAACTTCATATTGTGGCATGAGCATTGGGCCACGGCTCCATTGAAAATACTTACTGCCTTAATGTCTGAATGGGATTTTGTTGTGTAAAAGTGATGCTAACCCAAGAGGTACCCTAATGTTCACACTTCTGTGATTGCAGTTATGGGATTTCTCCAGACCTCCTTTTTTAAGGCCAAGGTCATTGAGGGTGTGATCCCAGGAATGATGTGCGTTTAATTACAAGCCAAGTTAGTTGCATTGTGAGGTCCGAACGCTGCACGTGTCTCACAATAGTGATCCAGAACCAAGCAAGAACTCACCCACAGAGAAATATCTGAAATATTAGCCAGGTTTAGAGTGTCAAGCTGGAGTCAAAATCAGGTGCTGCTGTGCACATAGACACAGCGATCTGAATACTTCCCTGAGGGATGATGCTAGCAGTGTTTCAGAGATAAGTTCCCTGTTTGCTCTTCAAGTGTGGCTAGAAGTGAAGCAGCTCTCCACAGTGTGAAAGGACTCTGTCTATATTTTATCTAAATGCTGCTTAATCCTAGCCACTGGATTGTCAGATTACACTCCCTCTTGTGTTATTGCCTGAATTATCTATCTGTCTGTGTTACTGTGCAGTAGCATAGGTTTATCAGGCAGCTTAGAAAGTTTCTTTTCCCTGAGGCGTTAGAGCCTTGAATTTAAGACAGTATCCTGTGTGGTAAGAGCTGTCAGTTTATATCTTCTCAGGCTGATGGGGACCTTTTATTGTGTCTTGGTTCCAGTGTCCTGAATGAGAACCAGAGCTCGTGTGCAACTGGCAGGTACTGACTTTACTGTATTTGTGAGAGTTTTAATGGGCATTGTCAGAGAACACCAGCTCCATCAGACCTCTCAGGAATCCCAGCTGCCAGTTTGTCTAGTCTGCATGGGGTTTTGCCAGATCTCAAAGACTTGTTGCTGGGAAAGTTCTCTGGTTTCCTTAGAAGGATCCTGTAAATTTATCTTGCCTGAGAAGTTTCTTGTGATCTTCTCTAGCACCTGGCTTACTAATCTCCACAACTGTTTACATCCAAAGACCGTTAATGAACAGGTGATCCCTTGGTGGCCCTATAAAACCAATATTCTACATTTTTGTGTGTGTCATCAAATCTTTAATTTTAAGCCTGAGATTTACACAGATCATCAACTTTGAGAAGCTCAAACCAATATACATGAATTCAATCCTATTCAGAAACCTGAAATCCAGTATCGTTATCACCTCTCTTTTCCTATAACCAAGGCTCCTTGCCACAATTTTGTATGCAACAGAGGTGTGGACTTTGTGTTAACCTATTGTTCGTAGGTACTTCCCACTAGCAATCTCATGCATTTCAGCATTGCCTATTCACAGCTGTTATTTTCATTATACTTCATAGCTTTTTGCCTCAGGTATTGCATCATATTTTCTTATACTAAGAAGGCAAAAACTTATTTACTTAGTTGTGGGGTTTTTGTTTTTTTTTTTAGAGCAATCAGGCCACACTAGAAGATCATGGCTGGCTTTCTTTCTAAAAAGCACTGATCAAGGCTTGTTTCTTGAATTAAAAATGTGGTCAGAAGAGATGGCAACAGATCCCCTCTTCCGTTCACTTGCTCAGGATCTGTAAGATCCTGTGTTTGGTGTCCTGTGCAGGGGTTAGACTCACATCTCCCACCTTCTTGCAGGCGAGCATCCGCAGGCTGTAGCACCGTTATTCAGGCAGCTACTTTGGAAAGGTGATCTTGCATTCTGGACGCTTCCCCGTGATTGACTTTGTTTAATCCTGAAGTGTTTGCATAAACTAGGCTCATTCTTGAGGTATATCAGATCACAAAGGTTCACTTACAGTTTATGTATCTGGACTATTTTCGAGTAAAGCTGATGGTATCAATACTACAGAGATTGTGAAGATGCAGTTTTAGTTTTGGGTAACTAAATTTTCCTTAACTCTCCCTTTAGACACTGAATTCTTTTATTTGCCATAGTGTTCCTACTACAATCACGCATAACCCCACAGTCTTTGAAATAACTATTTGAGGTCTGGTAGTAAAAACTTTAATGTAATTTTAAATGATGAAACTGAAAATTAAACAGATTCACTCCTTCTCTTTTGTAATAAGCCATACTCAAAAATAAATCCATTAGATTAAAACTATCCATTAGATTGTACTCATACTTCAGAAATAAGTTTATTATAAGGGACTTCATTTAAAAAAGTGGATATGTAAGTGGACAAAAACATTATTATAATTCTGAATAAGAATAATAAAAATACTGAATATATTCAATATTTCCAGCTATGCACATTTTGCCCTCCTCTGTATGTATTTTTTCCGCATGAGAGCAGAAATCCTGTTCATGTAAGGAATTTAAATTATTGTATTTAAGCCCTGTTTTTAAATTATCTAATTCAGATAGCTTTGAAATGTTTCACTGAAGATTTTCTGAGTTAGCCTGATACTATCAATAGTAGTAAAATTCAATACTGTAAAATTGAGCAGTGTTGAAACTCTTGATATTAGAAAATAGTCTTTACTTATGCTATGAATTTATTTGTGGTGTGGCTGAGCCTGAAGCTTTTTGGAAGTTGACTTTTCTCTTCCAGTTGCTTGTGCTCTTAGCAGTGTTTTGGCACTTGGCCTAAACTAGAAGTTCGTGGGAGCAGTTAAAGGCAGTGAATCTCCAGTGCAGGCATATTTGATTCATGCTGTCATTAAGTACTTTGTGGTTATCTACAGGAACGTAATCTTACTACTCAGTTGTGTATGTTTTATGTGTGCAGTAGACAGAAGAGTAGTAGCGAGCCATGTGAAATGGGGAGAGGGGAAACCAATCAAACTTGGGGTTCTGAAGATTTTACTGTAAAAATTTATTTGATGGTGCTTTCTTTGAGGCCACGTCACTCTTGGTGGAAGGAACCCCAGTGCTCACCTTGTAGCTACCAGTGCAGTGAAGCAAGCAGAGGGAGAGCACCTCTCTGGTGAGGAAAGGCTGAGAGACCTGGATCTGTTCAGCCTGAACAAGACTGAGATGGGACCTCATCAGTACTTACCAATATCTAAAGGGCGGCTGTAAATAGGATGGGGTCAGGCTCTTCTCAGTGGTGCCCGGTCACAGGACAAGGGGGAATGGACACAAGATGGAACACAGGAAGTTTCATCTGACCATGCGGAAAAAATTCTTCCCTGTGAGAGTGGCAGAGCCCTGGAGAAGGCTCCCAGAGAGGTGGTGGAGTCTCTGTCTCTGGAGACACTCAAACCCTTCCTGGGTACTTTCCTGTGCAACCTGCTCTGGGTGGACCTGCTCTGGCAGGGGGTTGGACGAGATGATCTCCAGAGGTCACTCCCAACCCATGCCATTCTGTGATTCTGTGATTAGGGGACGTCGTTTCTGCTCTAGAGCCAGGACTGTTCTTTGCTGGTTGTAACACGGTTTCAGACAGTGGGTGGGATGGGTGTGCAGCTAGCTCATGAGTTTAGGTAGGACTAGGACTTACACCAGCTTTACACTAAATCATCGCTTGTTGCCCGACTCCAAGTGTAGGTCCTTTTGTCTTCTGTTGAGAAAAGTGAGAGTAACCATGTTGAAATTTCTGATTTTAAGTAGTAAGAAAAAGGGGCTCTTACTTCCTAGACCAAATTCATCAATGTCATACTTCTGGTACTGTGCTTTTAGATTTTATAATGTGACTGTAAATGAAAAAAAAAACAAACAAAACCATGTCTTGCATAGTTATTTTCTTTAAGCACTGAAAAATCAATCAGTTTAATTCCCCTAAACTGTAAGAATAGGAACAAGCATCAGAAATGATAAATGTGCCACATGTATTTCTGTTAAGTTTTTCTGCTGGTAATATATCAGTAGTATTTCTAATGTGTGACCTAATTTGGAAACATGTAGTTACATTTTTTGACTTTACTGGGGTAAGTGGTCTAGAGGGGGAGGAAAAAAGCACCTGGCAGGTGCGGTTGGTTGCTGCACATATTTTGAAAATGTGTATTGTCAAAGTTTTCCATGAGATACAACTGAAAGGACTTCCATCAATCTTGAAAACATTCACATAGTTAGATTCTGAAAAAGACCTAATGTTTTTTGGGGGTAGGCTGCTGGAAGGAAGGAAGGAAATGCTTGCTATTCTTCATTCGCACAGCAGTGATGTAATTCATCAAGGCATTTTAAGCATGCACCTGGCTTTATAATTATTTACTTCTTGTGCATAAAAAACATCTGAGCTGAGTTAGTCCCTTAATATCCCACTAGTTTTTTCACGTACAGCCTTCTCTTTCGTATTGCCAATCATAAACCCTTAATAATCATTAGTACAGTGGTAGTGTACTGGGTCTGGCTGGGACGGAGTTGATTTTCTTCCTAGCAGCATAATATATGATTTTCTTCACATGGTGCTGTGTTTCAGATTTGTGACTAAACCAGTGTTGATAACATACCAGTCTTTGAGCTGTTGCTGAGCTGTGATTGCACAGGGTCAAGGCCTTCTTTGTTCCTCGCTCTGCCCACCAGCAAGACGTCGGGAGGGGACACAGCTGGGACAGCTGACCCTAACTGAGCAAAGAGATTTTCCTTACCACATAATGTCATGCTCAGCAAAAATGCTGGGAGGTAAATTATCTGAAATCGCCATGGCTTGGCAGTATGAGGCGGTGGGAGGTTGCCTTGGCATCACTTGGGGTTTTTTTCTCTTCCTTTTGCTTAATAAACTGTCTTTATCTTGAACCATGAGTTTTTCTTGGTTTGGCTCTTCCCCTTGTGTCCCCCATCCCACTGGGGCTGTGAGTGAGTAAGTGGTTGGTGGGTGCTTTGCTGCTGGCTGGGGTCAGCCCGTAGCCACAAAAATACCAACTGCTTTCCAAGTATCACCCTGCCTTAAAACAAAATTTGTGCCAGGTAGGTAGAAGCTAAGTCAGTGAAGATTAAACTGGAAATATGATGCAGTTGTTTTGGTTTTTTTTTTTAACAGTTACAGTAATGAATCATTGAACATAGAGGAACAAGTGGCTTCACCTTAGATCTTGAAATTGGAGTAAGATTACTTCAACTAATCAGAGAAAGATCAGTTCTAGCCTGTTGAGTTAGCTTTTAGGAAAGGTAGTGATGTGCAGTCAGTGTTGTTTTATGGCTGTAATTTAAGGAAATCAGTCCAGCCTTTATCTGTGGGTATTCCTTTCAATGTAAATCCTACATACCTTTCAGAAAGCCAGTACTTTTCATTTTCTCTTGGTTGAACTGTGAAGCGCCTCACCTTCAGGGTAGATTTTCCACTGGTTGATAGAGTGGGTGGAAAGTGAGGAATATTTCTGCAATATCCTTTAGGGGAACCTTATGATGTTGCTGCCGTAACGCGAAGTACCATCATTTGATAAATCCTTGCTGAGTTCAGATAATGATAAAGTAGACATAATTCCACAAGCGTGAGATTGTTACGCAGAGATACAGGAGTGCTGAGAGAGGTGTAAGCTATCATAGAAAATCCTGGTGATTTGAAAACCATGGGAGAAAATGTGAGAACTGTTGACATGCTTGGCATATCCAAGAGCATGTCTTTAGCCTTTTGTTCTTTTACTGAGAGGTAGTTAACGTTTTAGAGTAACCTGGTAGCAGTGACCTCTCTTTTGACAGCATTCTTGTCTGAAATGATTGCATGGGAGAAAAGAAATCTTTCAATAATAAAGCCAAAGAGCAAAGGTGTTTGAAGCTATTTTGTGAACTCAGAAGTGGTATAATACATTTGGGACAATGATATTTGAAATATGAAGAATAAGATAAGAGGGAAAAAAGCCTCAAAGGATACATAAGTGAAAAAAAAAACAGCAAGAGGTTCAGGTAGTTATTGCACGTTATGATGTGCATGGTGGAGTTTGATAAACTGTCATGAGCTTACTCAGTGGAACTTCTGAATTGTCCACCAGACCTCATCTATGCAAAAGGTTTTAGTTTCTGGATCACTAAGTAGGATCAATGCTGCATATTTTAGCAACTATTACACACATGAGTTGCATTTGGATCAGATAGGGCTAGTTCATCCAACTCCAGGAACTGATTATATGGTTTGCAAAGCGTTTATAGAGGAAAGAATGTGGTCTTTCCATTCTGCTCTCCAGAGTCTCCCAAAATACATGGTTAGTAACACAGCCCCCAAACTTGGTCTTCTGTTGTTGAATACGTACAGATATTTAGGGAGGACTGTTACCTATTCAATTATGTTTGTTTTCAGACTCCCTCTTATTATTCTCATTGTATGACACAGAAATGTACCGATTTGGTGTATCAGAGAGTTACCAACCTGATTTAAGATGTGAAAAAAAGCAGTTTGAGACTGAGAATGGTAACAGTCCGAGTATGAAAATGTTACCTGTGCTACTAGACCCATATTGTACATTTTGTTACTGGTGCCATCTTCACGGGAATTTTGTTTGCACCATAATATCAGGGCCACCCTATCAGCTTGGTATTTCCTCTTTAGTTGTACATCCAAAGGAATTTCTTTGTGGAGTGTGTGTCATGCTGTGAACTGCAGTTTTGCGACACTAAATTCAGCTGCGCAGCCTGCTGAAATGGTGGGAAAGAGTGGTCTTGAGGCTTTGAACAAAGAAAGAATTGGTTGAAATTTTTTTAGTGAATTCCAGGTGAAAGTCTGAATATTTTCATAAACAAGCTGAATAGGACTATTAATCCTATAGAGGTTTACTCTCAAGTGTTTTTCTTCCTTGGTTAGTTTGAAACAACTAGTATGGGGCAGGCAAGTGAATTGTGTTTATGTGGAGATTTGCTTTGTGATGAATAATTTCTTTCATAGGGAGACATGATAATTTCAGGAACACTTAAATATGTTGAAGACCGTTTTGATTATAGTTTGTAATGTGATTTTCTTCTTTTAGTTCTTAATTGCTCGAGAAGATTTAAAGCCCAGCTATTTTCTGAAAGAAGAATGCTGGTATTTTTCCTTCATTTCCAAAGAAAATAATCTTGTGTGGCAGAACTAGTGATCTTTACCTTTCTGCTCTCATTTAAGAATTGAAGACTTTTATTTTAGCCAGTAAGAATAAGGTTGAAACATAATTTTTCAATTTTTTTTTAATTTTCTTGATTTTTTTGTCAGAAAGATTTTTCTAAAGAAAAACTGTGTCAATCACTAAAAAGTTTATTCCGCTTACTTTCCTTCCACAGGTTTTCACTCAATTCTATATAATTTTTGTTTTTTGTTCATTTTTGGCCTCATGAAGTGATTAGAAAACTTAAATGTAGATGTCTGCCTGTCTTCTAAGTGTCTAAACGCCATTGTATTCTATGGATATGTAGCCAATACAGGCAGTGGAGCCTGGAGAACAATTCTTGTTATCTTAACTGGCTGTACACTGGCTGGTCAACTGGGAGCTCTCTGGGCCCCCTTGACTTCTTCATTGGCAAGATCACCATTGACATTGGTATGAAGACTGCTGTATATAATTATCTTAATTTGGAACTGCATCCCGTCAAAACCTTGTAGTTTAAACTAAGCCACCTTGTCTCTTTGGTCAGGGGAGAGAGAGATAGATATATCTTTTGAGGGGAATTCACTCTACCTACTTTAAACATCTAATTTAAACCATGAAATGAGAGCATAGTACAGCAAAAATCTGTGCGTGCCCTGCCATAGCCTGTAGAAGTCTATACGGTTAAAGACAAAACCTCTAATTGTTGTGTAGTTAATGTTATCAATAACAGGGCAAGATAGAATGTCTCTTAATTAACTTAATAACCTGATAGTTACGTTCAGACATAGCTAATTAGAGCTTTCTTGTAATTGGGCCTATGATTAATAGACTGTGAAGACTGTTTCATTTGTATTAAATGCATGGACAGTCACAAGGAAATTAAAATTTGAGGCTGCATTGAATAACTAATAGAGCACCTCAGGACAGCACAATAGTGAAAGGTTATTCTCTTTATAAAGAATTAATATATTAAGTAGCTAGCTTAGATCTGGTTTTTGCAAGATCTTTTGCAGTCTTATCAATATGTGCATGAATCTCTCTCTTGGAAATACCCGCAGATGAACTTTTGCAAGTTTCTTTTAAAACAGTCCATCTTGCATAGTTAATAAAACTAGTGAATGTAAAAGCATATGAAGATACCATTACAGAAGAATGTAGAAATAACTGGTTTCCTTTCTGATTTGCACAGTGCAAGGTAAAATCCTTGAAGGAGTTAACTACTGGTTTTCCTGGAGTTTATATCACCTTTTTGCCTGTTCTTTCTCATTCTGGTAAGGGTAGAACCTAATTTGGGGCAATACAGTGGGGAAGCAGCAGAACTGAATGTATTCACCCTAGTGCTCTAGTCTGTAGTAATCATGGAAGTTCCTTTTCTCCCCTTTCCTGTGCTGCAGTGTCCCTTGTGGGTGCGCAGAGAATTAATAGCTACTGACATCCGAATGGGCTTCTTCACTTGATGCCTGGAAGAGAGAGACTGAGGGGAGTCCAAATGATAGAAAAGACAAAAGGACATCGAGTGAAAAGAAGATGTAGCAGTGGGAAGAATGTAGGAGAAGAGAGATGATGGGTCATCTGGCAGGATGGAGACCAAATCTGCCATGTTTTTTCAGGTGTTGTTATAAAGCACACTGTGCACGGATGAACATGTTGTAAAGGCAGACAATTTTTCTTTAATTTTTCTTATTTAAATTAGGTGACATTGGGAACAAGTAGAAAACTTAGAAATTTGGGCTAGAAAGGCAAAAAAGTACAGTTAATATTTTTAAGAGATACATAAGTGTCTTACATTTTTGTTCTCATACATAGATGAAACTTATCTGTTGAATTTTTCATCAGGAAATGGATCTCAATTTCAATGATCTTGTGCCATTTTTATTCTGCTGTTAATGCAGAGGCGGCTTCATTGAGACTAGTTGGTCTTTTTTCTTTTCTTTTTTTGTGAAACCTTGCCTACTTAGCACATTGTGAGTCAGATCAGACTGCTGCTCACCAAAAAGGAATTTTATTTTTGTAACTTGTTGTACACTTTGCTTTTTCTTATTTAATACCTTCACTTTTGTCATCTTTTTTTTGAGGCATTTAAAACTTGTAAGAGTATATTTAGAGTACCATGTAGTATGCTATTCCTGCTGTCTATTAAGATGTCATCCAAGCAACAGATGAGAACATGAAATAAACTTTGGGTAATTTAATCAGAAGTTTATGATAGGTTTTCTCTTACTAAGGATTGGTGCTAGATGGGAATGCCCCCAATAAGCATTCCTAATCTGTAATGTCTTTTCACCTGCATGGAGATATATGATTTTACTTAAAAAATGAGCTGAGTGCCCACTAGGTAAAATTACTGCCTGTGTGGAGTTTTTTACCTTTTTTCATGGGTGGTTTTTGGTTGGTTTGTTTTTTTCCTCTTGCCCCTCCTAGCCCTTCAGCCCATGGCATGGCCAAGCAACCCAACACAGACAGGTGATGTATTTCCTTGTAATTGCCAATTTGCTGGGGATGACAAGAGGCTCAAAGGAAGCATGAGCCTGAAGGGGGGGCTGAGCAGATGGAGTTATGTCCCTTGATGGACTGGGTGGCAGAATTCGGTAGGAGGCCAAAGGCAGTGGGGATCACGGAGTTTTGATCTTACTTCTGGAATCTCTGACAGTGTGTGTGGCAGGAGGATATGGAAGGAGATAACACCTTCTGTGTGTGAATGGGGATTTACTCAGAGCATATGTCTGAAACTATTATCACGGCTTTTGTTATCGCTGGTTGGCGTGGAGATGTTCTTTGCAAATTCTGCCCGTTTTGGGAACCCAGCTGTGGTAAGTTAGAGACCACTTTCACACCTTGCTTGGAACAGCTTGAGAAGCAAATTCCTAAGAGCTTGTTCATTATACTTTTGCAACAGAATACTCATAGTAAAGAGCTATCTCTTCCTTAAATGGCCAGCTTCATAACCTGAGTCACCTTTGTGTTGATTTGAAGTTGTATTTACTTTTAGTGACATCTCTGAAAGTGCTTGAGGCAAATCAGTTTGAGGCTTATTGCACAAATAAGTAGTATTTTTTTGAACTGTATACTATTTTCAGTTTATGAGGATTCCAGCAATGTTACTTCTTTTTTGCTTTAGGTGTACAGGATTGGTACGACTAATTTGTTAGTCTAGATAGATAAAAGTAGCCTATATCTCTAGTTCTTTTAAGTTTTCTAATTGCTATCACAGAATAGAACTGATTATGCTCTGGGACAGCACAGATCTCTACATCACTCAGGCCTTATTATCAACAGGCCTTTGACACTGTCCCCACAACATCCTTCTCTTTAAATTAGAGAGATGTGGATTTGATGGCTGGACTGTTCGGTGGATGAGGAACTGGTTGGATAGTCACATCCAGAGAGGAGTGGTCAACAGCTCACTGTCCAGATGGAAATGAGTGACAAGTGCTGTCCCTCAAGGGTCTATACTGGGACCAGTACTGTTTAATACCTTCATCGGTGACAGATGGTGGGATTGAATGCACCCTCAGTGAATTTGCAGATGACACCAAGCTGAGTGGTGCAGTTCACACACCTGAGGGGTGGGATGCCATCCAGAAGGGACTTGGACAAGCTCGAGACGTGGGCCCGTGTGAACCTCATGAGGTTCAACAAGACCAAGTGCAGGGTCCTGCACCTGGGTTGGGGCAACCCCCAGTATCAAAGCTGGGGCATGAAGGGATTGAGATCAGCCCTGCCAAGAAGGACTTGGGGGCACTGGTGGATGAAAAGCTGGATGTGAGCTGGCAGTGTGTGCTTGCAGCCCAGAAACCCAACTGTATCCTGGGCTGCATCAAAAGCAGCATGGCCAGCAGGGCGAGGGAGGTGATTTTACCCCTCTACTCCACACTGGTGAGACCCCACCTGGAGCACTGCGTCCTGCTCTGGAGTGCTCAGCACAGGAAGGACATTGACCTGTTGGAGAAGGTCCAGAGGAGGGCCGCAAAAATTATCATAGACCTGGAGCACCTCTCCTATGAAGACAGGCTGAGAGAGTTGGGGTTATTCATCCTGGAGAAGAGAAGGCTCGAGGGAGACCTTATTGTGGCTTTTCAGTACTTGAAGGGGGCTTATAAGAACGATGGGAACAGACTTTTTAGCAGGACCTGTTGTGAT
>JAOXJK010000012.1:124987435-125001764 GCA_025774025.1 Xenus cinereus
TCTGGTGGGAGGTGTCCCTGCCCAGGGCAGGGGGTTGGAACTCGCTGATCTTTAAGGTCCCTTCCAACCCAAACCATTCTATGATTAGCAAGAGTATAGCCAGCAGTGTTTACTTTGCACTTTGGAGATGGCATCTGGAGTATATCATGTTAGAGGATGACGTATTGCAGCAAGTCCAGTGGAAGTCCACCAAGATGACAAGGGGGCTTGAGCATGTGATGGACAAGTAAAGGACAACAGACAACAGAAGATATACTGTAGGGTGGTCAAACACTGAAACGGGTTGTCCAGAGAAGCTGTGGAATTTCTGTCCTGGGAGACACTCAAAACTCAACTGGATAGTCGGAGCAACCTGCCTTCGGCAGACCAGTTTGGAGCAGCAGGTTGGACTAGAAGATGTTAAGAGGTCCTTTCCAGCCTAATTATCCTCTGATTCCATGCTTTCCTGTTCACACCCTTTCCTATTTTTTTGTCCATCCCACGGTTTTAGACTTTGATTTCTCCTATTATTTCCATGACTTACCACTGCAAATATATTTCTCTGCAACTTTTTGAAAATACCTTGTGTATTTGAACTACTTTTATTTTTAATTCCTATCACAGGGGTTGGTTTCAACCATGTGCCTTTTTACCTGCCACATCTTGCTTCTCTTATTTTCTGCCAACAACCAAATTAATACTGACATGTTTTTGACACTTTTTTGCTGGATTTATGCCAAAATCAGTGGGTATCGTATGCCCCTTCAACCACCCAGATCAGCAGAAAGCAAGCATGTTCACAAGCCATTTATTACTCTGTCTAGGTGTGAAAAGCATATTCCATTTGTTTTGTGCCTCAAAGCTTTTCTGGGTGTCATACTTTTTTTTTTTTTTCCAAAGCCTCTCTGAAGAGGTAGTAAGAACTCATCTGAGAAACAGAACGTTTGGGCTTGCTGAGACCTAAAGATTTACTCTCAGATTTGGATTTAAAACAAACAAATAGTCCCCCGACTCCCCAACCTAAAAAGTCCCTCAAAACTGGCAAAACAAACCCAAAATTTAATGGAGTCCATCATCTGTCATGTGTTCTGTTGTAGCAGCTTTGTCTTATAACTGTCTTGTTCAAGCGATCCTGAACTTCTAAGTTTATTCAGAACTGATAATTATCATTTTATAGGAATCTTTGGAAACATCAGGAGAATTATTTAATTGGGAAATAGTTTTTTCCTGCAGCAGATCTGATGTTGACTGCAGTGTGCGTGTTATTCCTGCACAGATACCTCTTTTTTTTTTGCATTCAACTTTTTTACTGAAAAGATTCCTCCAGTACCTCCTCTTGCCTGTTGGGTTCTCGGCTGCACCTGCAACAAACCCAGAAACAAGAGACCCTGGTTTCTAAGGGATCCGACCTCTTGTTTGATGTGTGAAAGAATGTAATGAAGCAGAAGATGCTGCTGTTGTCTGTCAAGGAAGAGGCTTGAGGCTAGGACTCCTAGTGTGCGTGTGTGTGTATATAAAAATATATTTAATGAAATGTTTAGATGATCACATTCTGTGTTTGAAGAATAGACATACTTCTTGCTTCCCAGCTATCTGCTTTTAGACAAAGTAGGTTGATCTCTTCACCACTGCCGCATTAAATCAGGTCACATATCATCTTTTCATTTCGCTTTAGTTCACCATTCTCACCATATCCCATTTGCAATTTACAATATTGTGTTCTTCTAATTGCTTTTGGTCAGTCTAGGACTGTAGGCCATCGTTCTCTTAGCCTTATAATATCCAGGTACTGTGTAAAGTGGTTTGGCTGTATTATCAAAGAACTCTACTCTGAATGCTATTGCAAGATTTAAATACATGAATACTTTTATGCTCAATAATAACATATTTGTGTTCTCTGAAATGTAAGATGGTCATACAATGTGTTAATGAAATGTAGGATTTAGTGAGCAGCTGGTCTGATTCCGTCTGCAAATCATGGATTGAAAAGACACATAAATGAAGATAAAACCAGTATTGATCTTGTACCATTGTCCAGTAGAAAATAAAGGTCTGCTGATTTTAGACAGAATTTATAACGCACCAGTGAATGAATCTGATGTGCATTTGTTAGGGGAGTGTGCCACCCAAAAATCAGAAATACTGGAAAGCCTGGTTTTGCAGTATTCTAAGATGAGATGGGGAAATCTCAGCTTCATAAAGGGAAAAACTAAATATTTCTATACAGGTGCTATGATGTAGAAGTAATAAATTTTCTGAATTGTAGGCAGATAATTTCAGGAGAAAGTGTTATATAAATCTCTCAAATAACAGAGATGAGGTTGAGGCAAGTAATATGATGAGGGATTTAAAATTATTGCTATGATGATTTTGAGGAATATGAGTGAGCATAATAAAGAAAGAGGAAGGTCAAAATATTATAAAAGGATTTACTCCATCTGTAGTGACATATGCATGGAAATAGAATCATAGAAATGAAACACGATGGGCTTCATACATACAGAAGATCATGTATTTTGAAAGATCTCAAGGGAGGCTCATATGGTCTGCATGCTTCATACAAAGCCATCCATTTGAAAATGACCAGTGCTTGTTGATCCTATAGTTGGGAAGATACAAATTTATAATTTCAAAACATTTGTAAGCAAGAAGAAGATGAACCTTGAAAGGAGAGACAGGTGTCACATGATGTAATGAAGTAAGTAGGAAGAACTATGTCTTCTCTAGAAGTAAAAAAAAATTTCAGTCAGTTCTAATTCTGCTTAACTTACCCTTCAGTTTTGGTTCAATAAAGTGAGCCAAAGTCATTGTTGAAACAAATTGTATTGAAAGTCAGAAATATTCCATGGCAGCATTTCTGGTTTGATACATTTTCACTGAAGTACAGAACGGTTCACTGAAACACAGGTTCTTGTACACCAGCAAATTTCTGTCATGTTTTTGACTGGTTTCTCATCTCACCATCTAGTGAGACACAGTCCAGGCTTCCCGTGTTTGCGGGACATTTCTCTGAAACGAGGGACCAGATCATTGCCTCTTGAGCAAGGTGTCCTGTTTTCCAAGATAGAGTCTTGATACTCTCAATTTCCCGATGCGGATTGGTCCATATACTCGGCAGTTGCTGATCCTGGAAGTTCCACAGCTTCTGAGTAGAACTTATTTTTGTTTCGTTTAGCTTCTGATCCATCATAAAATTATATGGTTTCACAAAAATTCTGTTCTTTGGTGTTTTGAAAAATTTGGTTTGTTTCCAAGAGATCTGGTATCAAATTCCAGTTTGTTGAAATTTTCTGCATCCTGGAACCTCTACGCTTTGTTCATCTCTGTACATGCTTTTACAATATAAACTGATTGTTTCTATTTTGGTAATACTATGAGTTTTCCGTGGTGCGGTGAGTTCAGTATAAATGTGGAAAGAAAACTCTGTCAAATTGCTAGTAGGCTAGAGTGAGTGATGCTGTAGAACATAGTGTTGGTACACTGAAGGGAGGAGATGGCTGAAAAAGCAGGCAGTAAAGGAGCACGTGACCTCAATATAAAACAAAGGTGAGTGAAAAGAGACCTCATTATAGAATTTCTTCTCTAGTTTGCTAAATATGTATATTTACAGTTAGTAAAAGTTTAGAAAGAAATACTAGGTGGAACATTTTTTTATCTGTAAATAAACTGAAGTTGTGCTATTAAATATAAGTTAATTATACTAAGGTCTATGAATGGAGGAAATTTTTGGTCACACAAAAATTTAGATAACTTTTAATGAACATTCCTATAATTCCTGGTTCCTAAACCAGGAATTACAAATTTAATGATTGGCATTTAAAAGTATCAACAAAAGTTATAAGATGTCCATCTGAGTAGAGGCTATTCATACTCTAATACCTTAAGGCCTGTGTCTGTTCACTAGGAATCACCATAGTGATATATTTCCATTGTCCCCAGAAGGAAATACATGTCTTTTTTGAAAACAAAACAGAACTGGACTCTGACACTCCTACTTGCCCCTCTCTTCCCTTCTCCTTATTGAGGCTTCCTGTGTCTCTTTCCTCCTACTTTTATCTCTTTAGGTCCTTTAAATGTCTCTTTTGTCTTCTGTCTTTGACAATGTCTGTAATTGCAGTCTAATTTATTTACTTCCCTACTACTTACCCAGGTTCCTGAGTGGGTGTTAAAGATCAGACTACATGCTGGCTCTGTATAGATGTCAAGTTTGAAGATGGCTTGGTTTATGTCTACGGGATATGGAATCACGTTCTATGTGACAGAGGGACTTAAACATAACATTTTCCCATCTCTTTACATGGAAAAGATGGCTGTTGACTTAACTTCAACTTTCCCATGTGGAGTTGATCCGAAGTGGAGCAGATCCTATATTCACACAGTGGGCAGTCAGCAATAAGGCCAATTTAAATAGCAACAGTTATTTGACACATTTTCTAGTAGCTACCAGAACTCAAAGTCAGACCATAATTTCCTCATACCTTCGTAAAAGAACTCTGAAATTCCAAATGATCATAAGGTAACACTTTTTTTTTGCATGATCTGTAGGAGTCTACAACTTTCCTTCTTAGCATGTCACGGAAATGAAGTTTGTAAGCATAAATTAGTTGACAACTGTCAAAATAGTACGTAAATATTTCAAAGCTGGCCAGGATATATTGGACATTGTAGGCTTTGTTTTTGAATTTATTTTTAAGTTCAAGTAGTTAGCAACCATTGATAAATGCAACTGGACCTTTCTGTTGGGAATGCAAACAAGGCATCATCATCTTCACACCAGTTCTCAGCACGGTAATGCTGTGTTTGGAGTGAACCCAACAATTGCATTTGGTGGTGAAGGGAACAGTTCGCTTAGTTCAGAACACTGGGGAAAAGAATGTGTTAAACTCCAGTTCTAGAGGCAGCCTCGTTTTTGTTTTCATTTCTACAAATTGTTCATGATGCTCCCATTGATCAATGCAGCTCTGTTCATTGTGGGTCCTACGTCTCAGAAACTCCTTCTTTTCTTCCCTGCCGTTGTAGGTGAAGTTAGCTTAGCCATTGAGAAACTGTTACCTTAAAATTAAATCAAAGGGTTTGGTAATAGATAACGAGTAGGAGACTGTACGCTTAGGACTGTGCTTCCCAAAGATTGAGTTTGTTAAAGTATCAGAATAAAGGTACAGCATATACAGCATAAACTATAGGGACATATTTTGTTTCACTGTTTTTATGAACTGTTATGTAGACTTTATGATTAATTTTTTTTAAAAAATGTATATACATGTTGTTATAAAAGCTTTATCTAAAATATTTCTTTTTTTCTTTTTGATAAAATGACTAGCAAAAACAAAAGTACTTATTTCCATTTTTTCCCTTTTTCCTGGCCCCTAGGACACACAATTCTGTTTTGATGTAAATGAAGTACCTTCACATGCGATATTTTAATTACCTTTTTCTGTTATTGCATTATTTTTATTATTTCTAATTGTTAATATTAATAATTCCTGTTTACCAATTAACTCTGTCACAAGAATCATCCCAACTCTGCATTTGTTCATAGATGTTTTCATTTTTACTTCACATTGACCAAAGAAAATATTTCCAGCTGTTAAAATAGGAGAATAGTTAAGCAATTTCCACTCAAGGTACTTGAGCTTGTAAACTCATTGTGCAGCTTTTTTTCTGCTATATGAGTCTGAACTACCAACTCTAAACTTCATCTATATATCTGTGTATATTTAGTGCCAAGGTCAATAGAGCATCCTAAATGGGATTGGAGGACAAAACCGGAGAACCATGATTTTGATGAACTAAATCATATTCTTCAAGAGAGCAAAAAACTTGGAAAAGCCCTTGAGAATCTGTCTCGCAGTAAGTTGATTGATTTTAGTTTTTTAATGTGACCATGCGTCCTGAATTGTAATTTCAAAGTATATATCAAGAAGGTGGTCTTCTATTCAGTGAAGACTAAGTTCACTGACATCAGCAGTTACATCCCTGTTGATGAAGTTTACAGGATGTCTGAGATAATTTACCAGCTCTCCTGCTGACTGAAACTGCTTTCACTGCACCTCCTTATTTGTTATATTAGTTTTCTGCCAGTTTAGGGAGCTAAATTAGCTCATCAAGAGATCAACGCCAGGGGCTGGTTTAAGGAAAATGTTAGGAACATGCAGCAGTGAGACTGCTCCTTTGGGTGGCAGCAGTAAGATTGGATTAACCTCTGTGAAACCTTAACCTCATGATGGAGTTCAGACCTGTCACTGAAAAACAATTAGATATTTTGTATCCTTGGCCCCAGTTAATTCCTTCCAGTTTTCCAAAGCAATTCAAATAAATACTTTAAAGCATATCAAACAAATACTCAAAAACATGGTAGCCAATTCCTTCATAACAAATCCCAAGTATTATCCTTTAAAAGACGCAGTCAAACAGGAACAGTGTTTAAAAACAGCATGCTCATGTAAGTGGTGGCTCTGAGAATTACTGGATATGATGAGGAATATCTTTTTTTTTTTTTTTTTTTCTTTCCTATAGAAGGGAATTCTGAAGTACACTGGTGGGAGCAAACACTGCTAACAATTATCAAAGTATGAAAAGTGCTGTCCGTCATGGTACCTGAAAGCTATGTATGGTGTGATCTGGGAGACATTTAAATGAGTAATATTTTCTTTCTCCTCTCATTAAATTTTATCCATGGCACTTCTTCATTCACTGGAGAAATTGCAGATGGTGAGGTCAGAAACAGAGCTGAATGAAGAATGGGATATCTGTTTTGTGGATAATTTTGAGATTCAGCATTTTTCCAAATTGTGTCAGATACCCCAAACTAGTTTGCGCAAATTGCCTCTCTCCCAAATGTTTTAGGCTGTGCACAACAATTATATTCTACGCAGTTTTCATATTTATATTAATTATTGTAGTATAGTTACCGGGCTCTTTTCAGTCTGTTTGTCTCAAAGGAGCTAAATCACCTCCAATCAGGGGCTCTGATTTGTAGCCCCACCATTGCCTGACCACCTTAATGTGATGGGCGCGAGTGTCGTTTTCAGGCCTTTCTCCTTTAGAGACTTGTAACCAACCTTAACACAGATAGAGAAACATTATTTATTTTTTTTTCAATTTCAGAAAGGGTTATTTATTTATTCACTGTCTGGAGATACGAACCAATTAGATATGAGAGTTCAATAATAAAGAAGTAAATCCACTCTTCAATCCAACATCGTTGTCTTTCATCGTGAATATTGTGTAGGTTCCACTGAGCTCTGGCTTTCTTATACCTAAAATACAGTTTGTAGCGTTCTGTACCTCTCTTTGCCACAGAGATTTCTCACTGGAGTGCAAAACACTGCAGTTCTTCTGGGTCCTACACTTGGACTGGAGGTGAATGTACCTGGTCAGTGTTGTTGGAGTCAGGTTTTCATATAGCTATTTCACAAATGAAACATTCTTCACTATTTCTTGCTAGTACTTGATGTTTTGTGACGATTTATCAAGATAATAAGGATTTTTAATTCTATCCCCAAGACTGCTTTAAATCACTTGCAGCCTGATGTGAAGTTCACTTTTATGAATGTGCTCTTTATTTCTTCATCCAGATCATTAATGGAAATATTGTCAGACCTCTTCATGATTCCATTTCAGATCTGACAACCAGCCTTTGAAAGCTACTCAGTAAGTGCGTTTTTTCCCACCAGATGTTTTATCTGCCTAGCAGTGATTTCACCTAGAATGTAATTCTCTAATTTGTTTACTGGAGTATCATCTAGGACAGTAAACAAAGTCGTCTTATAGCTGAAGTATTTTACATCCACTTCCTCCTCTTGTCCACAGGTCAGGTTTCCCAGTTGAGACAGCAGTTAGACTGATTTGATGTGATTCATTCTTGATAAATTTATGTTGGCTAGTTCTTATCACCTTTCCTATCCATTAGATGTTGATAAATTGTTTATTTAACAATTTTGTCAAATATTCTTGCTGCTGTTAGATTTAGTCTTGGAGGTTAGTAGTTCCCCATGTCTTCCCTTTTTCATTTCCAAAGGAAGATACTGTATTTGCCCTTTTCTGTCCTCTCCATTCCTGAAAGACAGTTGCTAATGGATTAGAGGTTTCTTCAGCCAGTTAGTTAAGTGCTATAGAGTGAATTGCACAAGATTCTGCCAACTTGAATATATCTAAGTCATCAGAATATCTTTCAGCTTTCTATCATCTGGCCTGCAGTTTTTCCTCTTAAAATCCCTAGCATTAGAGCATCTGGCCACAATTAATTTTTTTTGTAAAGACTGAAGCAGTGAGAGTATGGAACACTGGGATTTCTTTCTATCATCTGTTATTTGCTTTCCTTCTCTTCGATGTCATAGTTCTGTATTTTACTTTGTCCTCTTTTCCTAGTGTATTTATAGTATCTTTTCTTGTGGCTTTTTTTGTTCTTTGATAGTTGTTACTCATTTTGCACTTTAGCCTTTTTGGTTGTATCATTTAAACACTTGCATCAGATTAATTCTGAGCTCTATGTCCTTGTTTCCAGTTTTTGTACTCCTCATTTTCAGATCGCTTCAGGAAATAAATCTGTTCTGTGCTGTGATTTCTTATGTGTTAGGATGATATGAAAATTCAAAATGAAAAATTTGGAAAAATAAGAAAAGGTATAATTTTGAAAATAATTGTGTGCTTTATTGTTCTCTCAAAAGGAGAATACAGATTGCATATAGAAAATATCTTAGAAGGTTTCAGTGAATAGACACATCTAGAACTTTAAGAGTGTAAAACACGTGAAACTCATTCTGTGCCATACCCAAACAAGAGTCCCATGTGAATTTTACAAAGCCCGTGACAAGGCCCCATAGCTGCCTTCTCCAGTCTTAATGCTTGTTTTGGGTGGGCTAGTCAGTACTTTTGATTCTACAAGCATATCCATAAAGCCTAGGAGTCTAATGCTCCATTGGATACTAATCTTGTTTCGAAGTGATGTGGGACAGGTGCCTGGCTCGACAATTATGCAAATGATCATAGTGTGCTATCGATGTTTTTTTACAGCACCCTCTTATTTCATTCTTCAGTATTTTAACAGGGAAGAGCGTCACCTAAAACCAGGTGTTTGAAGTTAAATGAATCTTCCATCAAGTCCTGGAATTCATTTCCATTTTTAACGATAAGCTTTGGATCTTGTAGCAGGTTTCCAGGACTGCATTGCCTGCTATGCAGTTGACACGACCTCTGAATTAAACTCTAGTTTCTATCACTTCATTCACTATGCAGCCTAGATACCTGCTTTGAGAGAAACCTTCACTTCACACGACATTAGAACCACCTGAAAGCTTTGGAAGGTGAGACTCAGGCACTTGGATGTCTGATCTCTCCTGTGTTCAGTCCTCCTAGTGATTAAAAGTGAAATTCCTGCTATTTGGAGCCTCCATCCTGAGCCGCATCAGGATGATGTGTGGGTAATTCTGTGCTGCAGTAGATCTGAGAAACCAAAAGTGACTTCACACTCAATGTTAAAAGTGTCTCCTGAGTTTTGAGAGACTGGAGAAGAGTATTGCCATGATGATGGTCTAAGTGCTTTGGAGTATGGTGTTTTAAGTGTACCATTTTCCAGAGGTCTACTCATGTGGGAAACCTGGGTGGTGTTTGCTTCTCCAATCAGTTGTGTGTCACTGAAGTGGATTTTGAAATATCGAGTCCACTATTTAGGGGAGACTTTGATTTACGAAGCAACATACAGGAATATACTGCATTTCCCATGTGTATGTTTTGTTTGCTTCGATTGCAAGGTCTCTCATCTTTATTGCTGTCATCCTTCTCCCTCAGCTGATCATAAGTAAGGAAAGTTCCATGCTGTTCCAAGTGTATGCTCTTGTATTTCCCCTTCTGGCCCGTTTGCCTTTTAAAGAGAGTTAAAATCTCCTATATAGCTAAGGATCTTGCTTGTGAATATATCTGTCTTCACCGCCCACCTTCTAAGGATGGAAATATAGATAACAAGAGATGGAAAACAGTGAATTATGAGTGTTTTGAGTGGGGAAAAATGAGGACTAAATCAACCAGAGCTTGTTGCAAAGGAGATATGAAGTCTGCCTGCTTTGTGAACAACTTTACATATTTATATGAACAGTTAAGGATTCGAGTGCATATTGAAATTGTGTACGTATAGGATGTTTCAATTTACACATGGTAACAGCATTTGATGACACTTAAAGTGTTCTACTGTGAGACAGGTACTTTTTCATAATTACACATAGCCTTTCAACAGAGATAACCAACATTTTGTTAGTAATGATTGAACCCTCGTTAAGGCCAGGTACATACTCAAATTAGTGGGGAAGAAAGAAATTTATCACGCTTTGAATTCAATAGACATTCTCAGTTCAGAAAATGATAGTAAGTTAACATTAACCAAAGCTGTTTGGAAACCCATCCAAGTCAGTTAATTGGAGGGAATCCCAGAAATAATGGTATCTAGCAATAGGAAAAAAATAATACTCTTTTGTTTCTTAATTTGAAGGGCAGTAATCAATCAATAAATAATTAGTAAATAAGAAAGCCATCTGCAATCTAGTAGGAAATTTGGCCCGAAACCAATAAAGAATCACAGAATGGCTGAGGTTGCAAGGGTCCTCTGGAGGTCATCTGGTACAACCCTCCTGCTCAAGAAGGGCCACCTAGAGCTAATTGTCCAAGACCATATCCATGGCTCTTGGATCTCCAAGAATGAAAGATCTCTGAGTTCCTCCACAGTATCTCAAACAGTTACTTCTCACAATGTTAGAATCAGTTGATATTGTTCATGCATAGCTTTAGAAAGAAGCATGATCTTACCCCTTTAAGAAAAAGATAAAGCAGTGAAATGTAAAAGCATATGTTCTGTTTATCTTTTACAGGAAAGAAGATAAGCAACAAGAGTAAATCTCTCATAACAATAAGGGTAGAACTAGTTCAAAAAAAGATCAGAATATATGAACAAACCACTAAAATCACGTCCTCGGTTTTGTGGATGAACCCGCGAGTATGTGGGATGTGAGAAGTTTAATATATACATCATGAACTACTTCAATGCATTTAGCAGTCTCTGAGACACATGAGTATGGGGTTTCATTTGTAAGCATCTACACTGTAGGAAACTATTAATGATTTACATTCTGGTTATGGAAGATGTACTTGAATGGAATGTCACTAATATTTATCAGAGACTCTGAATTTTCTGATGCTGATGATATAACTGCAAATGCACTCCTGCATGTCATGCAACTAGACTTTCATCAATCACCTCATGAGGGGCATTGTTTTAAGACATAATACTTTAGTAATTTTTTTTGTCATACACAGGTGTTGGTCTGAAATGGACTTTAGTCTATAAAAATGACTTATCCATGATCGGTTGAGCATCTAGCCCAAAATGTGTTCTTCTAATTGAACCACAAAACTATTCATCACTATTCTGTAGAGGATTTTTCCTGTCTTGTGTTCAGGCTGAACTTTAAAATCGTGTTATTCTTGTGTGAGATCAATGTTTGTGATTTATTTTGAGATCGACATTTTTAGATAAGCTCAATCAAACCTTTAAGGAAGATAATTTTATCTCGGTACTGCAGCTGTTATCCGATACTGCCTTTGCTCATAAAATCCATTTGCTTTTAGTGTGATGTATGAGTAATAATACAAAATAATGGTATATTCTGAGATTGAAACAGGAAGAATGTGAACATAATTATTGCTATTCAGTTATAAAGTGGGGTTTATATGGCTGGGAGATCACTGTTACTTCAGTTATGGATATCTTTTTCCTACAGATGTTAAATTTTTAATTACCTTTCTGGAGGTATTTGCCATTCTGATCTAGCCTACTCTGAGTTCCAGGACTAAAGTCTCTTTTTGAGTTACAGTGTCCTTTTCTGAAACAGTTTTTGCCTTGCTAAAGGTTTTCTGAATGCTATTGCAGAACTGGGGTTTGTGTGACTGTCATCTCAGATATGGTGCCTCCTAGTTCTTAGCAAAAAAGGGTTGTTATTCAGGAGGCTGTAGAAGGGTGAGCTATGACTCTGTCCTTGGCTACTGCCCACCTTAACTGACCAACTGCAGGGTACACCTTTCCCTAAAATCAGGAGTTCTGAAAGATTCTGCAGTGTTGATTATTCTTTTCTGAGCTGACCTTGGCCTAAGAGAGTTTCTGGGATGTAATATTTGGTGGGTTCTTTTCGTGTTCTTTCTCTCTGTTTGCCTAGTTCATTACTCACCAAACCTAATCATGGATTCTCCATTGAAGTAACTCAGAAATTTGGATATAGAAGTGCTGCAAGTCTAAAGCACAGATTCTTTTGCTGGGGATTGATTATTTTTATTTTTTTTTCGAAGCCACCATGGAGAAGAGAGATTAAATTCCTGTTTCCTAGATAGTGACTCTACTGATGTATAGTGTGCTGATATGTTAATGTACAGTGCCTTGTAGATGACATTGTTTCCCTTGTTCTTACATGGCTGGATGTTGGGAGGAATATTATCCTAATTCAAGATGTATACCACTACAGAAACTTGGTACATATTTATTTAATAATATAAGGACATATGCCCATCATTGGCAAGACCTCTGAGGTTTCCTTTCAACATGCCTTCACAGAAAATTGCTGAGTTACTACTGGAGGAAATATGTCTAATTTTGAAAGTTGTAAAATGACTCAATGTAAGTAAAGGAAATAATGTAAGAATGTCTGTTATGGCAGTCAATGACAAATCTATTATAAATTTCCTATACAGAAATGCCTGAGCCGGTTTAGCTCTTGTGTACATATTTTCTAGGGGAAACGCTTTGTTTGGTACAACCAGAGCAACCATTTTATGCCCTTTATAATCCAAGGATGGTGGGAAATAACTAATTTCAATTTACCTTGTGTTTAATACATGGTACAAACAGGCACAGGGTCTAGAATTTACTATACTGCGGGCTGGGGTAAGGCACGAGGTTTTGCCATGGGAAATGCAAGTACCTCTGAGATGGTCTATCCCACCAGTGAGAGAACATGTGCTTTCCCTGATTTGCAATGGATAGCAGAATGCACCGGGACAATTCACTGCCGGGCAGGTGATGCATGATCCGGTATTCCTGTGTTCGTGCTCAAAGCTGCAGTATTAATAATGGTAGAATAATAACGCTGTTTCTGTCCTGGAGTTTGTTACAGAACGTATGATGCACTATGAGGTTGAAAGTCCAGCCATCCACAAGTTCCCTGGCCTAGACGGAGCCTGAAAATGAATTTTTTTCAAGTTCATCAGAGTTGCATTGGGGTTGTCTTAGTGCGTCTAAATTCTGCATGTCAAAACCTGTCCGTCAAATCCAGAAGACTGTTTGGCAAATAGGAAAACTGGCTAGTGGGAGCTCTGTGGCCATCTTCTGGATGTTTAGGAAAGTGCATTAGCTGTTTGCTCCCATTGAGCTGAATAATGGTTTTCTGGCGTGTGTTAAAGTAGTAGCATTTTATTTTCTTATGACTACGTACACATTAGACTTGCCAGAGGTGCACTGTGCATTTATTAAAATGCAATTCTTAAAAAAATTTCAACTAATTTGCATTTTGTGTTATCTCTACTTAAGGACAACAAATAAAAGCAAAAAGTGGTAGGTATCTCTGAAGCTTCATTCTTATGAGAACACCTGTTCTATAATTTCAGGTGTGTATAGTGTATAAAAATATTGCAAGTTTTTAAGCTCATTGGGAATAATGCAGCAAACAGGGGTTTTATTACTTGCCATTTCAAAAACACCTGAACTCGTACGGTACCTACTATTTTGAAAATTAATTTTATGCTGTTGAGAGCATCAAAGTCTGAAAAATCACTCTTCACAGACGAATAATAGCAGTGAGTGGAGAGGCATTAGGTACTAGATTAATTGCATTTGTTGCAGGAGAGCAGCAACAAATAAAACTCTTCTGCTAAAAACTGCTTCTGAAAGAGCTGGACATTTTTTAGACTCACAGAACTCACGTTCACTTTTCTTTTGAAAATAAGTTAATTTTCTGGTAAGCTAGAAATTAAGCAGAATGACCTAAGCAGAAGTCTTATCTTTACTGTGGAAGATAGTCATTCTAGATTCAAAAGAGACTTTACTTAGTTTAAATATGGTGCAGATAAATTTTAGCAGGTGGCTTTTTCATCAAATAAGATGGTATAATGCTGTAGTGGTCGTCGTCTTTATTTCTCCATTCTTACCATTGTGCTGCTGCAGATTGACAAATGGATAGGAGATTGGGAACAGAAATCTAAGATAACCATGTAAAGAATCATAGAATCATAGAAAGGTGTGGGTTGGAAGGGACCTTAAAGATCATCCAGTTCCAACCCCCTGCCCTGGGCAGGGACACCTCCCACCAGACCAGGT
>JAOXJK010000012.1:125005233-125019569 GCA_025774025.1 Xenus cinereus
AAAGAGTCCGGCTCCATTATCCTTCAACCCACCCTTTAGGAACTTGTAAACATAGATGAGGTCTCCCCTCAGTCTTCTCGAGGCTGAAGAGCCCCATTATGCCAAGATTACTGTAACAAGCTCCTTAAAAAGTATTCCTGGGAAGAAATGTTTTCTTTTCTCTTGATACCACATCAGAGAAAGAGAGAAATAAAGAGTTTGTGGGTTTAATTTTGTGATTGTGAAGATAAAAGTTTTGTAACTTTTAAAATTTTATTTTGTCAAGATGTCTTCAGAAACTGCTGTCTCTCTACATGCTTATCTAAGAAGTACAGTTAGTTTCCATGTCTTGCTACCGTTGGCAATATAGTAAAGAAGAGATTTAAGGCATTCTGGTCAATTCAGTTACTCAGTTTACCCTTCTCTAAATTTAGATTCTGGGGAACTGATGGGACTTATTTAAAAAAGCATTTTACTGAAAGCACTCCTTTAGATTATGGATGTTTTCCCATTTTATGTGCTTATATGTAACTTAATCAGAATAGTTAGGAGCTTTTTGTGTGAGGCATATAGTTGTATGTTCAGTTTTTCCCATCTGGTATTTGGTACTTCCAGTACTCATCTTTGATTAACTACATAGACAGTTGAATAGTAAAAGCATTTGGCACTTTTTGGAATGGGGTCTTGGAAACGTCAGTGTTTTGTAGGCTTTTTAGGTTCTTTTGCTATACTTGAAATTAAATATTTTTAATAACTAAGTCACACAGGGAAAAATTGTTCTTGCGTCCGCTCCTGGGTTTCAAAGACCCATTCACAGAGCACCTGTGAAAGCAGAAGAAAAGGGGACCAACCTTCAGTCTGAGGAAATAAACCTGGATCAAACTGAAATTAACCATCTTAACATTATGGGAAGTTGCTGAGAAAAGGTAGTTTGTCTGTTTGTGCAAAATACATCCAATGTCATGGGAGAGCTGGTTAATGGAAATCATGTTTTCAAAGTTGAGATAAAGAGAAGCTTGAATTATGTTTTTATTACCTCCAAGAGTGCAGTTATCTTTTCTCTGGTAAATGGCCATTGAGGACTGAAGAAATTCATAACACATTAAAATCCTGTTGAATGATTCAGGTTGGCGTAACCTACTGGTTTTATTGTATGGACATATGCGTAGTGTCTGGACTAAATAAAAGTCTGAAATTATTAAAATGGGTTAATTGCTGTGAGGGATAGAAGGATTAAGCAAAATAAATGATTTTCAGTACAGTCTACTTTATAACTATTGAATAACTGAAACTGTTCTGTTAACTGCTGGCATATTTCTTATGTGTTGATCAGGTCTTAAAATTATAGTTGTAGTTCTCCTAGCACTTCACTATTTTTAAACCAAAAATTGATACAAGGAAGTCATCCAAACTGAGAATTAGCTGTATAGAGTCAATGATTAAAAGTACAGTAAAAAACCCAAGCAATTCATGTAGTTATGATATACCAAATAGTAAGAAATAAAATTATCATGGAAATAAGCTTGTAATTCTGCAATCTTTAGTCTGATTTTTAGAAAGAACAACTCTCCGCTCAGCTGATATTTTGCAATATCATCTCTTACGTTCTTTGGAAGAAGTTGTCTTGATAACATGACATGAATTAGAAAACAAATTTCAAGTGTGTGTTCTTCCTGTATGTGTGTACTTCACTTTATTTCCACCACCACGAGATGCTTTTCTTTTGTTTTTGAAGTTCTAACTTGGAAATGTTTCTTACGACACCTCATAGGAACCTGGGAGATGCTTTGCTTTCAATACATCAGAATTTTCAACATAATAGCATTAAATGTGTGATTACTTGATCTCTCCATGTGATATGACTGAAGCATGTAGATGTGTTAAAATTTCTGAGACAAGCTGTGCCTATTTAATGTGCTATAGGACAGTCATAATTAAAAGAGTTAGGTGCCATGATGGAAGCAAGCACAGGAAGACCTCAGGGAGACATCAGCAGAAGGGACAAGAGCAAATAAACAAGTTCTTGTTCAGAGGATTTAGAAAAACCATTTTGCATTCTAGTGTGAACTTTTACTTGGAGGTTTTTCTCTCTTTGAATTCCATCTGTTTTCATCTAATTGTTTCTACACTGAACCACGGAGAAAGAGAGAGGAGTCGTGTCCGTGTTGCCCTGTGATTGCAGCATGATGTTACGCATGCTGGTCGGGGCGAGATTTGCATAATAATGAGTCCATATGTAAATATTATGTTGCTAGTTTAATTTTAGAAAGCAGGTAGAAGTGTATGAAAGCTCGTTGTCACTTTACTGGCACATCTGCTGTTTGCATTTCCATAGTTTTTTGAAAACTTGTTTTGATAATACTGCAGCTGAGGAAAGTTAAGAGTATATTGTTTCCAGGCAATTTCACTAATGGAATAAAGTACAGTACATTTTGTGATACAGCAGAGTGCAGAGAACAGTATATAAACTTTTCAGATTAAGCCTTATTTTTCCTTACTGTAGTAAAAGACATTTATAGAAAGAATGTTTCTAAATGTTATTTTTTTTAATCTGTTTTGTTTTCAGGCATTGCTATTTCCGATGAACTTGATAAGGTAAGATTTACTGTAATGAACAGTGCAAAAACACAGATGATTGTGATAATTTTAGGCAATGAGAGCTGCATCTCCCTGTCCTGGCATACACTCTTCAGCTCTGTTGGGTTCAGAGGAAGTTTGGGTATGGAAAGCTCTATGGGTAAGTATAGTATATGTTGGTACGTTAAGAGCTTGATCTGGGATGGGCTGTCAACTGTGGAAAAAAAATCTCACTGAGTTTGAGACTCTAAGTGAGGCCATGGAAAAGCTTTTGATCTTGATACCATCTTTGCTTAATATACTTTGGGTTACTTTGTGTACTTTGGAAACATTTAGCTTTAAATACCTTTCATTCATGAAATCATGAATTTTGCATTCTAAGATATGATTTGTGAGAATATTTAAGAATACTTTTTGCACCCTAGATTTGATCAGGAGTGCACAGGGGCATAAGTATCAGTCTCTACTTCCTTTCTGAATGGAATAAACAATGATCTCTTCTGTTTTGGCTTCTTTTGATGTATTACGCAGTTAACATGAATTTTAGTTTTAGTTATAATGAACTCTATGCTGAAAGAGTAATTGAGCTAATTTTTCCAAAGGAAACAGAACACCTTTCTCTTCCCTAATTTCGGCAGTGAACAGCAGTACGCTGCTAGTGCCAAGAATCTTGCGTTGTGTTCTTGGTGTGAAAAATCATTACTATCAGGGAAATAGGATCAAAAGGTGTATAAGACACAGGAATAATAGCTAATATAGGAGACAATTTTAAAATATCTTTCTTTTCTCCTGATAGAATGAGGGCATGAACTTTTCTGACACAAGTGCATGTAAAATATCTCCACTGGGTTTTCCAGGAAAGGCTAATTAGACAAGATTGATCACTGACTGATCACGTACAGTCATGTGCATATGGGGCTGCCATTTCAAAACGATGGCCTTTACTTATCTCATTTTGCCCTTGTTCTTGCTTTATCTTGTAGTTCATATTAAGAGTATAAGTGTCTAAGTCTTCCTTCCTCCTATTTCCTTAACTGAGAGGTGATGAGAAATGCAATTAGAATGCCCTTCCATTAAAACCCTTACCTTTAAGAATACTTAAGAAGAATTGCTCTTCACTTGGTTTTGTTTGTTGAAAAACACTATGAAATACTGTTTGTGGGAAGAAAAAGACATTTTGGGCTAGAGCCTGTTATCATGTACTTTTTACATATATTTTTAGGAGATACTTCTATGTTATTTTTTTTAAATGATGATAGATTATTGTTCAAAAACATTCAAGTTTTTAAAATGTAATTATTCAGTGTGAAAATTGAGATGAGGATCATCATCGGTGAATTTCCAGTCTAAGAGAATTTTCTTTGTATTACTATATACTTCATTGTTTATGATTTGAAATTGGAAAGTGGTGGGGTTTTTTTAATAAAAATTGACACTATATTATGTACATTCAATAGCATTTATTACCTGACAACTTTACAATACTGCATCTGTTTTCACATCTGTTTCTGATGAGGACAGCTAAATTGAATGTTCTTGAAATTGAAAGTTATTTGGAAAATAAATTTTAAAAAAAACAATACTGGTCTTAACATGCTTCCTTTGTGCAGCAACGCTCAACAGGCTTTCAGGATAGATTTACAGAATTGCAATTTTTTGTCTCCGTGGGCTTTATTTCTTGTTTTGCCCCTTCAGGATTTTTAATGGACATAAAGGCTAGTTCTGTGTTAAGAAATTAAGCGTAGCCAGGACCATTCTGTGGAATCCTGTCTCTTAGGAATGATCCCCTTATCTGAAATGTTCCTGTGACTTGTTTCTAAGTATATTATTTGGCTTGGGCCAAAAACAACCAAAGGCTACATGATAATGGTTTAACATTAGACAGAATTTGGTTCCATTTCACCTGAGCGTGTTCCCAGGCGATGTTTATTTTTCAGGTATAAATTAAGTCAAGTTCATGGTAGTTCCTTTCCCAGAAATACATGCTGGTACTAGAGCTTCCTCATCTAGGCTGTGGTGAATCATTTTCCAAACCATATGTGGTTTGGATTAACTACTTAACCCTTCAGGTAGATGTCATGGATCTAGAACAGCATGCCCAAATGTGGCGTTGGATTCTGTTATAATGTTGCTATTATGTAGATGTCATGAGACACGTAAAACTCAATAGTAAATTGTTCTATATGCTCTTCCTTGCTTGATTTTCCTGACAATTGGGAACGGTCTTGGGGATTAGAACAGAGCCCATAACCCTGCTGTTTCATCTGTCGTTTAGATTATGAATTCAGAGAGGACAGAGAAAGCATGTGTATGTTTCTTTATTTTTGTTTCTCATTATCTAAGTATTTTTTTAAAAAAAACTATTTCTTTCTGGCTGCAGTAACCTCTGGCTGCCTTTGTCAGGGAGTACTTGGTTAGTATTGTTGGTTGATGTAACTCCTTCTCCAAGTAATCCAGTTAATTAGTTAGTTGCTTAGTTACTTGAGCATTTGGATTTGGAAAACTGGTTTGCTCTGAATTACAATCGCTTTTGTGGAAGGGTGTTTCATTTAAATGGATTCTTGTCAAATATCTGCTATTATTAGCTTTGTGCCAGTATTTAGGGCTTCAGTCCAAGACAGAGGTAGAGAAAATACAGGTAGACAAGGTCAGTCAAAATGGAAGCTTTCGGTTTGACAGTCTAATAAAATTTCAGAGTTCACTGATATAATTGCGAAAAAAATTCCTAAAATTACTGCAATTAAAACAGATTTATGGTATAGATTCCCTCCTTTCTCATCTCATTTATTTCAGACTTGGTGTTCAGTCTCGCTTGATGATTCAGACCGTGTCTCTAGGACATGGAAGCTGTGTAAAATCAGCAACTGGCACCTCTTGTGTAAGGAAAGAAAATGAGAAGAGATGCCTCGTGACTCACAGATTTTAAAGCTGAAGTGCAGAGTTAATATAATACAAATTTCTGAATTGACTCACTGCACAGAAACTATGCGTGAAAGCGTGTGGTTTCTAGAGCTTCTCAATAACGTGAAGAATTTTATGTTCACAGACAGAGAAGCTGAGGTAGGATATTAGTATTTCAGTGAAATTCACAGAATTCTAGTTTGGTTAAAAAAATTATAGAGGAAAATCCACTGAATTCCCTGTGAGTTTCAGGGGTTTTCCTGTCTGTTAGGACACTTTCCTGGGAAATGGAAGTTCAGATTCCTGCAGAATTATAGACCAGCCATGCTACCGAAGCTGAGTGCTCTGACCATGGGGCTACTGATGATGCATCTCCTCTAAAATTTGCTGCTGCTGGGAAGACCCTACTTGTGTTTATATCATGAAATAAACTGTAATATACATTGCATTGTAACATGTCTGCATTGGAAGATACATTGAGGCAGAACATAGCCAGGATGCTATAATGCAGAAGTATGTTTAAAATGGGTTGATATGATCGTACCCATTTCAGCAATATTTCTTAACCAGATTATGCGAAATAAGGAGTTACACCCTTTATCTCTTGCCAGAGTTGAAGACTGACTAAAAAAATGTGGTTCTAAAGCAGTTTGAAAAGCAAGGGAAGGTTATTAATCTGCTGGCTTTTGATTTCCTAAAGAACACTTAATGAATGTTTTCCAAACTGTTTTTATTATTTATTTTTTTTTACTTTCCTGCAAATCCTAAGACTACAAATGTTTTCTTTTTAAATAGATGAGATTTTCACATAATCCCAACAGTCCATGGATTGGTGCTTTACTTTGTGCAGTGGAGCTCTCATAAAAGTCTCTCATGAAGACTTGTCATAACATTGTGAAATTAGTCCGAAATTACCAGCAATAGCTTTCAGTCACTTTAAACATTAATAATGGGAGACAGCTAAGTATTAGAGATCCAGAATCAGACTCAAGTGAAGATGATCTGATAATTCAATTGAGATTTTGACCAAGGTTAATATGAAAACATTTTTTCTATGCTGTGTCTAGGGTTTACTTTCTTCTTACATGTAGTATTACTACAATGAACACAGGTTATAATTAATAAAATAGAGGAAACAACTACTCTAAGGCATAAAAACAAACGCATTTCTCCTCACCCAAAAGTATTTCTCACTGTGGAGGTTCCCTCGAAATGCATATCAGAAATTAGAAATACTGAGCTTTTTAAACTATGCTTAAATCAATGGATACACAGATGTGGTTGCAGCATCCAACCCCTCCCAGGGAGCACAACATCCTCACCCAACGTGAAGATGAGATTCAGGTGTCCGTCCGTCTTTTGCTTCTTCTGGTCTCCACATAAAGGAAGCTCAAGTGTGTCTAGTTGGTAGCCAATGATATGCATAAAAAGGTGACACCTGGACTACAGCATAAAATAATCCTTTAGGTTCACCTAGTGCAGATTTCAACACCTGCCTCTCCTCAAAAAATTTCCGTGCGCACTAATGTCGCTGTCGGTCTCTTCTGTTATTTATGAGAGTATAAATTGGGGATCCCTTAAGATTCTAAGGTGTTTATATATATAAAGAACCAAACATATAAAAACTTTTTTAAGAACAGAATACTTCATCTGAATTTACTGAAGCTTTTGAAATGAGGTGCCAAATAAATGTCCCAGTGTTCTCAATAGGGCTGTCTCTGATTCTCCATTTACTGCTTTCACTGCGGCTGCTTATGTAGTTGAAAGGAGGAAAATAAATTAGGTCACTGAAACTGTGGTGTACGAGTCTAACAAGATTCAAAAAGGAAAGCCAGGTGATCAAGTGAGGCAAAGCATGACTATGTAATGTAAATTACATTTCTATTAAGTAGAATATGAAAGCGATACTTTGTCCCTAAAATGTCTAGAAGAGAAATCAGCGTAACAAGGCTAGACACGGCACTCACAGTTTCCTTATTCGTATGCTGATGGTGCAGGTCAGGAAAAACGTGGTACTGAAAAAAGGGCAAATTTTTAGGTGCTTTTCATTTTCACTTAAGGGACTGAAAGCTTTTAGCAAAGATTGACACTGCAAGTTGTTGCAAGTTTAACTAGCTCCAGCAACCTTTTTTTATTAATTATTAGACATCATTCTAGGGAGAAAAGGAAGGGAGAAAATGGCTTACAGTAGCAGGAATAAACCTTAGAATGGGCCAAATGGTCCTTACTCTAGCTACTGTAGGCACCTTGTGTGATGAAGGCATTGTGGGCAGTGGAATAACCATTTTTGCTGGCTCATAGGCATAGGATGGTAGTTGAGTGATGGAGAGCTCTGGAGAGATGTCTGGAGGGTGGGGTGCGGTAACGCACTCCCGGGGACATTGCAGAAAGCAGAACAGAAGAACAAGGGGGAATGAGTCTAATCCAGGGCCTGGGTCACGTTTGGCTCTGTCAAAATGGAAGTTCTTGGAATTCTGCTGAGCAAAATTATAGCGTCTGGCTGGAGCAGGGTAAATAGATTCGTATGAAAGCAGTTTGCAGGATTTTTTTGTTCCTTTGTTTGTTTCATTTCAGTAGAGGTTTCTACTTCAGACTGTGCTTTTACCATATCTGTGTCAATTAAGAAGAGGCTTTAAAAATGGTTTGTTTTTAGGAAGATGAGACAATATGGTTGCTAGGCTAAGTAATCACTGTGCTGTCCTTCTTCCACATGCTCTTTGTTTGGAAAGCATTGTTTAATGGCAGGGATATTTATTGAGACACTGAGCTAGGTAACAGCCGAGGCCTTGTTTCCCTCAAATTTTCTCTCGTTAAAGGATAGGAATAGAATATCTCTCTCCTCATTACGAACACTGTGTTTGAAATGTCTTTGCTAGCCTAGAAAAGAGTTTAATTAAAGCAAAATTAATATTTCTATCTTATCATTTTATGTCTATTTTTTTGCATACGTGATTGTTTTTCAGCTTGACTGTACTGTTGTACATGATTCTTTATCTACAACCCTTCTAGTAACATTGAGAACAGAGATACTCACCACGTCAGAACAGCCTTTTCATACAATTTTTAAGGACAATTTGTTTCCTTAATCTAAATTCCTAATATAATGATGCAAATCTACACTATTGTTTTGAATACTTCAGTTGGATTTTGCTTGCTTCTTGCAATCCTCTCCAGTTACCTTCTTCCCATAAGTGGTTAAAAATATGAGTACTGGTTTTATTAAAATGTTAATACCATTTTCAGAATTGAAAGATACATTATGTAAATCCCAGCAGGGTTATTTTTAAAATGCCAAATGCAGATGTATTTATTAGTTTTGCATTAATTCATAATGCAAATAAGAGTGCTGCTACTAATCTATAACGTTCTTTTGGTTGGGGTGTTCATTATACAAGTGACCTCATCTGTTGCTTAACAGAACTGACACAGTGTTGCTTTGAAGAATTGTGTGTTTGTTAAAAAAAAAAATAATTTTTCAAGATGATACCCTAGATTTCTGCAGTTGCTATTGAAAAGTAAGAAATAGAAGAGATCTGAGGCATCGTGGTGGGCAAATCTTTCTTGGAATTTTGTTAATGGGATTCTTTTCATTAATCCACAATTGCTTCTGGGTATTTTGTAGCCTTTTGAAATTATAATGTACTGGTTTTGTACTTTTTTAATGAATAGCTTTATTTTCTATTTCTTTTTTTCTTTTCCTATTTACATGTGTGGTTGAGAACAAACAGTACAGTGTTTCTTTTTTTTAATTTCTCTTCAGGAAACAACAGGTTTTAACACCCCACTTCTCAGACCTCGTGTGATTGGAGAATGGATCGGTCGTGAAGAGAATGATGCTGACCCACTGGCTGCTGAGATGCTGCAGCCACCAATACCAAGAAATAAAAACGAGCAGTGGGACAGCGAGGATAGCAGCAGTCCCGGAGGAAGGTGGGATTTGTTTTCTGCCTAGACATTTTATGATTTGTGAAGCGGATCTGTCTTTGGAATGCCCCATTTCTGAGAGCAGAATGCAGGGCTTTTAAATTCCCACACCACAGTTTGGCGGCATGCAGAAAAAATGGGAGATATTAATAGAAGTGACTGATTTCTTCTCATGCTTTTATATATGATTAACTTTATATTTGTTTGCAATCCCATGGTTTTATTCCCATATATAAAGCTAAGTGTATGTTGACAAGATTGGGGCTCATTGTGTAATAATTTTGTGATGTGTAGCTTCATTCGGACACTTCAAACCCTTCTGTCTTTCAGTGGTTGGTAGTAGCTCTTTGTTAATCTTCTTGACACTTCAGTGATAAATCTGATTTTCTCATTTAAAGGGAAGATAGACAAGGGAAACAGTATCTATGTTAATTTTAACAGGACTTCCTAAATTAATCCTTAGTTATTATACTTAGCGAGTTGGTGTTAATAGCAATTCTTTCTCAAACAGAAAATTGTATTCTCTGTAGTAAATAACTTCTGACAATTTATTGCTCTTGACTGAGGGTGGGGGAGTATGCCTGTTTGTTAATGTACTTCAGCTACATGGAAGAGATTATCATTTTTCAAAGGAGTCCATTTTCCATGGTTTAAATATACCTGTTTATCACACAAAGTGAAATATGCACAGCCTTTCTTTAAAGGCATTCATGCTGTTGTTTTTTTTTTTAATGTAGAGCTTGTGCACTGTCTCTGGTAATTGCCTTAAACACCTGTGGTTCTCCCTCAGCCCCGCAGCCTTTCTCCTTGGTTATAACTAGTACTCCGACTGCAGCAGACATATTTTTCTTCCCCTTTTAAGAAGGTAGAAACTCTCTGCTTTCCCTTTGAAAAGGTCTAAGGTATTGTTGCAGAATCATAGAGTATCTCAAGTTGGGAGGGACCTATTAGGATAGTTGGTCATCTCCCTGCTCCTCGCAGGACTACCTAAAACTAAACCATATGACTAAGAGAACTCCTTGAACTCTGACAGTCTTGGTGCTGTGACCTGGGGAGCCTGTTCCAGTGAGACTGACCACGCTCTCACTGAAGAGCATTTTCCTAATGTCCAATCTGAACTTCCTGTGATGCAGCTTAATCCCATTTTCTCATGTCCTGTTGCTGGTAACCAGAGAAAGGACATCAGCACCTACCCCTCCACTGCCTCCCTTGAAGAAGTTGTAGACTGAACTACAACTTGAAGAAGTTGTAGACTGGCATGAGGTCACATCTCAGCCTTCTCTTCAAGCTGAACAAGCCAGGTGACCTCAGCCACTCCATCTAAGTCTTGCCCTCAAGGTCTTTCACCATCTTGGTCGTCCTCCTCTGGACACACTCTATTAGTTTGATGTTCTTTCTATATTGAGGTGCCCAAAACTGCACACAATACTTGGGGTGGGGCTGCACCAGCGTGGTGTAGAGTGGGACAGTCACCTCCCTCAACCAGCTAGCGATGCTGTGCTTGATGCACCCCAGGACATGGGTAGCCATTTGGGATGCCAGGGCACACTGTTAACTCATATTCAACTTGCCGTCAGCCCAGACCCCCAGATCTCTTTCCACAAGACTGCTCTCCAGCCTCTTGTCCCCCAGTTTGCATTGTGAATGTTCCTTCACTCTGTCCTCCATATGCCTTCTCCACTGGAATTCACCTCCCTGTCACTGGGAAACTGGTCTGTCACTTGCTGTACTCTCACAGGCTGTATTCATTAACTTTCCTCACATGTTGGGAATGTTTGCTATCCATGAGTACTTCTTTCTTCTTTTAATTAGATTATTGTGGGGGTAGCTGCAAGTACTACTATTTCAAAGAAGCAGCAGCATGTACTAATGTAGCCAGACGTTGGACTGGAACCAGCAGAACTCAGACACTGGGTGTCTCCAGCGCAGTTCCTGGGAAAGTAACAGAGTCAGCAACTGGCACCGGAGCTTCACTGTGAGGGCCTGGGTTTCTTTTTACTTACTCAGCAGCCCCGTAAAGACACTGAATAAAGATCTGTTCCCCATTTCAGAGCAAACTGAGAATATTGTATCCCTTCTCTCGATGGGAAGGAGCAGAAATAAGCAGCTCTGATCTCTAGACGGGAGCCAAGAGGTTTAGTTCTGAGTAACAAAGATGATTCAAAGCAGCATCTTTTTCTCTTTGTAGAGAGTGGTGCAAGCTGTGAGAGACCTCACAGCTAATGCTATAATTAAAAAATGTGATTAATGGCTTTGAGAACAGTATTTGAGAAGTCTTGTTGAGTATCATGACAAAATCACATTGCCTGATGTATGAAATAAGGAGACTATGGGGTACTTGATGCCAGGAAAGACTCATGGGACACTGATATCTCTAGTTTTAAGGGGCAGTAAGCAATGAAGACCTGTTGAAAAATATGTATCGTTAAATGGGAATACTGATTTTCAGTGGAAATTAATAAGTCGTAAATTACATGCAGCATATGGATTTACATTTGGATGATTGATTTTATGTCTGGGATAATTCTTTGCTTCATTAGCATTTCATCAGCTTTTGTGAGGCATTTATAAAAAGCATATCTTCAGTCTTGCAAAATAATCATTAAATTGCAGAACTTCAAGATAGTGGTGACACTAAAAATGATGCCACCTATGTATGGAAGTTTAAAGGACCTGTATGGATCTAGGTTAATCTGAATGTTTAATAATAATTAACTAAAAACTGGCAGTTTCTTCAAGGTCTGATTCAGTGTTACTGGGAATTGAAATACTATTAGCAGAATTTGGAACTGACTATACACCAAATGCATGAGACAAATAATAGGTGATAATAATTTCGTTTTAATGTAGCATATACCTAGTACATCCAGAAGTAGTGGGAATAGTATGGATTGTATGAGATTAAGTGAAACTCTCAAAAGAGTGAATTTGCTATCAGTTGTAAAGAATTTTTTGCTACCTCATCTGTATTTCATTCATCTACTTCGTAGTTAATGTAGCCTAAAATAATTCAGTTACATTTTTAGCTGTTAACTAAAAGAGGGAGCAATTTGAAATTCATATTAAATGTTTCCAATTATATCTTGTTAAATTTGATTTAGCAACACTCTTAATAAAAAGTGATAGTTTATTGATCACTAATTATCAGGATTTATGTGATAAGCCCACAAAGTCTCAAAACTAATCCTAATCATCAATTACAGCATAAGAACAGGAAAGTGAAAACTGTAATTGTCCCATTGTTTCCAGGTAATGTTTTCTTTTACCTGTCACTAAACATAAGGAAATGCTACCAAAATGAAATAAATAAACATCCAGAGGGATTCGGTATTGAGAGATCACTGGTAATTGCCATAATGGTCACGCGACTCCCTCTTTCTGTGTTGTTTTCACAGACCATAGTGTAGACCATAGACTTTTTCCGTTTGGTGTTGGGGTAAGCGCTGGGTGCTTACACATCCACAGCATTCTGTAGGGGACTGAATAGGCTGCAGAGAACAGCATGTTCCTATGGACCACTGGTCTGTTGATAACATGCCCGTTTTCAATATTGGTCTTTCCAGCATAAAGCAGATACATACACAGTGAGTATACACACTACACAGTATTTGGGAATCTGAGTTTTCTGCTTTTTCTGTCTTTGCAGACACAAAACTCACTTTCTGCTGCGTTCAGTAGTGGACAGTGGGAAAGAACCACTGTTTCCTCCTTGAAAACATACATACCTGTGATGATGAGCAATGACAGAACACATGTTGTATATCTGAAAGCCAGGTCCAGTTACTTAAAAAAAAGAAGGGCAATTAATTTTTGAGCAACTGAAAGGACAGGTTTCACTTCAACTTTGGCTGGGAAAGGTAGTGTAGGCAGTCTGAGGTAGCTGTGTCTTGTCAAACTGATGAAGGGTCACCTTCTTGCCATTAATGTTCTGGCTTGCTATAGAGGAAAGACTCTATTTGTCACTGGTTTTGTGCTGCCATGTGTTGATGCTGTAAGGGTGCAAGATAAGGTATTAGTATGTGATAAGTGACCGTATAAGAGTGCTGATGGCAATACTGCTGGTACCGAGCTCATCTTTCAGAAATTTGAACACTGTGAAAATAGGATTAAATTCATTTCCAACTCATTGTTAGTAGTTTTCTACATGATAAATTTCCTGGAGAAATTCTGAGAAGTAAGGCTCTCGGTAACATCCCCAAGGGATAATATGTGTACAGAGTGGGGAATTTGGGTGATTTTTAATATGTTTCTTAGAGCCTGAAATGAACTAGAGCTTGCAGAAGCTCCATCCATAACCTGATGTCCTGAACTCAAAGCCCATTCTTCATCTCCAAGGTTCACTTTGTCTCATCGGTGTTCACCTTTGCAGTGGGAAATGGACTATTATTAATTATACTAAATTTCATATTTTTGCAATAGATTTGCCTTCCTGCAACAGGATGTAGGGGTCTGAGGTGTTGCCAATGCCCTCATGCGGGGCACCAAACTTCTGTCCTCTTGTCTTTATCTTGATATTGTAAGGAATCAGAAATTGCTAGCTGTCCTACCTTAGACCCTTCTGCTAACTTCCGTGCAGTTCCAATTGTCCGTTGTTTAGGTTAGGGACAGAAGTCAACCCATGAGAATTGTTATAACGATAGAGTCCTTAATACAAGTCCTATATAGTCCTTAGGGCCATGAAGAGGATGAGAGGGCTGGAGCCCCTCTGCTGTGAGGACAGGCTGAGAGACTTGGGGTTGTTCAGCCTGGAGAAGAGAAGGCTCCCGGGAGACCTTAGAGCCCCTTCCAGTCCCTAAAGGGGCTCCAGGAGAGATGGGGAGGGACTCTGAATCAGGGAGGGGAGCCATAGGATGAGGGGGAACAGTTTTAAACTGAAAAAGGGGAGATGGAGCTGAGATGTGGGGAAGAACTTCTTTGCTGTGAGGGTGGTGAGAGCCTGGCCCAGGTTGCCCAGA
>JAOXJK010000012.1:125025336-125042721 GCA_025774025.1 Xenus cinereus
GGGACTGGAAGGGGCTCTAAGGTCTCCCAGGAGCCTTCTCTTCTCCAGGCTGAACACCCCCAACACTCTCTTATCCTATCTTCATAGCAGAGGTGCTCCAGCCCTCAGATCATCTTCGTGGCCCTCCTCTGGACCTGTTCCAACAGGTCCATGTCCTTCCTGTACTGAGGACTCCAATTTGCCAAATTCCAAGTGAGAGCTGCCTACAATCTTTTCCCTTCTGAATAGCTCGACTTTATCCTGCAGCCCAGCGATCCGTGCACCGTGTATAGCACAGCACAGACCTACGCCTGCTCGGGTCAATATTTGTGTGGATCATGAACTTCTCATCGTACGACAGTCCTCAGGTTTGAATCACCAGCAAGGAGGAAAGTCAGTGTAGCACAGTATTTTCATGCCACTGGAAGAAGATAGGGTTTTTTGCCTAGTCAGAGATAGCCATCAGTGCTTTAGCTTGTCACGGGAGAGTGATAACAGCAGTGCTGTTTGTCTCATGTTCTTATCACTGAATGCTGATTCTTTACGCTCAATGCAATGATAAACATTGGTGTTCTCAGATTCCAAGAAGATATTTAGCAAGGTATGATCCAGTATTATTTTTGTCTTTTAAAAAAAATATTAAAAAGCAAAGTTGTTCATCTTTATGTATGTCTTTAAAAGTCAAGGGAAATATCTTAGTATGCATGAGGGCTATCTGCATCACTACTGCCCTCCTAGTGACATTTCTGAAGAAAGTTCCTGTGTAGATAAATACTTAGGTGCAGCTTTTTTTGGAAATGGCAATAGATCTACATGCTTCCATTTCGAATGTCTTATGGAGTGATAGTCATAGGTTTTATGAATCTATTTATGTGGAGTTTTTTGTTTCTTTCAAATTTCAACAGCTGAAAAGAGGAGGCATGCTCTGTCTCTGAAAGAGAAAGAAAAAACCACTGGTTTATTGCCTTTTTTTACTTGCATTACCTCCCAAGATGTGTAAAGCATTTACATACTTTTGTGCTTCTTGATGGTTATTACTGAAGCAAAAGAAGGATTGTATTATATAGACCAGGCTTAACTTATGAACAGTCATGATGTTACTGCTCTGTGAATGATACAGCTGGTATGAATGAAATATCTTAGACTTTGCTTTTCTGAGATGTAATTGACTTTCTAAGTGATAGGTATTTGATATTCAATGGCTTCTTTTTTTAGAGTGTGATGTGGAAGATATAGTTCATCCTAATTTGAATAGAACTATTTGATTCTAGGAAAAATACCAATAAATGCAATTTACTGTCATCATAATTTCTAAAAGGTCTGATCTTCAGTCTTCCATTTATCTTCAATCTTCTTCTACCTGTATGGTAGGCAATTTCTGATAATCTTGATTACTGGGTACTTTGACAGTCCTGAAAGATTTAGAATTTGGACAGAAAATGAACAGTTGAAGGCAAAAGTTGCAAAAGATGGTTTTACCCCTCTCTGTTGGTTGATCCCAGTGAGGAGCTAAGGACCACAGAGCCCCTCACTCATTTACTGCCCTACAGTAAATGCCCTCCTTGATCCAGAGTCCCTCCCCATCTCTCCTGGAGCCCTCTTTAGGTACCTGAAGGCTGCTCTAAGGTCTCCCCGGAGCCTTCTCTTCTTCAGGCTGAACAACCCCAACTCTCTCAGCCTGTCCTCACAGCAGAGGGGCTCCAGCCCTCTCATCATCTTCGTGGCCCTCTGCTGGACCCATTCCAACAGGTCCATGTCCTTCCTGTGTTTTAGTCGCAAATCTAAAACACAGCACCATATGAGCTGCTATGAAAGAAATCAGCTCCATCCCAGCCAGGACCAAGACAATCCCTAAAGATATTTTTGCCATCACTATTGTGTTTTGAAGCTGTGAAAAGGAATTTCTCTTTTAAAATGGACAATTATGGGTAACTTGAATTTTTATCTTCAGGCTACAGTGATTAGCTTGCTCTAAGCCTAGTGAGTCTCATTAAATCTTTATCTTTTTTGCTTTTAGTGCAATAAATGAATTGTTTTGCTGTGCTTGAAACAATAAAGTAAATGCTGATCACTTTTATGGAAATGCAACACACAAATCCAGGATAGGTAAATTACTGGGAGTAATTATTTTTACAAAACAGCTGAGGTAAGATATAACCTGAAAAAGTATTTTTGTATTTTTTTATGGCATTGCCCTGAATTTTTAACTACAACGCTATTGCAGATACTGTCAACAGTATTTTTTACCAGATTTCTTTATCTGCAGGACTATTGTCTAGAGAGAAGCCAGAAACTTGAAATCTACGACTAATTTTAAAGCAATGTTTTCGTGTGTTATGCTTGTCACGGAACCCCTGTGTATAAGTTTAACAAATGCCATATTCAGTATTTTTTTCTTTCTGCCAACAGATAAAGTCACTGAAGCAAGAGAGGCATGCAAGCCTCTTTAATGTCATTCATGGAGTTTATTGATTTCACTTCATCTTGTGCTCCCATGCTAAAAGACGGCAACAGCCGTGAGAATCTTTTAGTTGATCTGAGCTTCAGCAAAGCTCTACCTGGTTATTCGAAGAACAGGGATTTAGTTTTTAAAGTCTTAAAACAATGGAATCCTGCTCTTGAATTTTACTGTCAGTAATACTACAGGTGTTTGATGTTTACACAGAATTTTTAGACTGACAGTAACTTCTAGTAAGCTTGGTAAGTTCTATAGTTTGGTTAAGAGGGTGTTTGTAAGGTTAGAGTAATTTATGAGTTGAATTAGTCGCTGCAACAATTGTATAATTATTTCTGGTTTGATAAGTATGAAATGGGTTGAAACTGAAGTTGATTATGCTTCATATTGCTAAAGGGTAAATGGAGAGAGAAAATTAATTATAGGTAGAGATACTAGATAGTCTTGAGTTGAACTGAGTTACATGAGCTAATAAAAAGCTTCAAAAGAATGATTCATTTTCAAGAAGTAGATGTGTACTGAATATTATAATGTGCAGGAGCCTAGAATTTCATTTGTTTACAGTTTACACAAGGAACCAACGCTTATTTTAAGCCTATGCCCCTTTAAGAACATAGCAGGGACACCGTGATTGTCCAGATCGGAGACCTAAATATCTGTATTAACGTAGCCTTTTCATGGTCTCTGTGCCTGGGATTTCTTCTAAAGGACGGCAAGGGAACACAGCAACATGGTATGTATCACTCATTATGATGTGATACTGATCCCAATACGATGGGATCAGACTGTTATTCTTCTTGTAAATGTTTCTAAGGCAAGAAAGTGACTCTCACAGCCAATTCTGTTCCCCAATCTTATATCTTTACCCACCTCCGGGTGTGCCAAGCACATCAAGTGTCGGGCAAATAGTAAAGAGCTGTGGTTGAGTCAGGTGACGTATTTTAGATAACATTTTAAACTATGAAGTTTAAGGAAGTATCTTCCCATGAGTTCAGCATAGGTTTTTTTTGTGGTATGCATTGCCACAGAAGATTGTGGAGACTACAAGTGCAAATATACAAAACTAGATAAATTAAAAGGATTAAAATGAAAAGATAAATTAAAAAAATTAACTAGATAGGTCAATACCACTTTACTAAGTATGTTGGTTCTGGTATATTCTCTGTCTCAGACCTAAATTTGGAAATTGCAGGTAACTGAGAGGATCTTTACTCACCATCTGTGTGCTGCTGGCTATTTTGAGTCGGGACACCACGCTGGCTGCTCCTCAGGTCTGATCCAACACAAATACTTTATGTACCTCGGTGTCCCATCATTTGAAGAGATATAATCTGGATCTGTAAATTTGAGGACTGCATGCTGTATAATTGTGATACTTTCTTGAAATTTTGGTGGCTGAAAATGGCCAAGGATTTTCACTAAATATTATTTTTACAGAGTAGAAGAGCTGGGATAGGAGAAATGATAGGTACACTGGGTGTTTATTTGCATGTGTGAGAAGGGCAAGGTAAGGTCTTCAATTTCCCTTCTGTTCTATATTCCTAGTAATTGTCTTTAGCATGACTTACGCTGTATGCTTTGTGGCTCTTTGAATAATGCCAGACATTCCTTAGCATATTCTGTTATATTTTCAGAATAAAAGTGTATTTTATTGGGAAAATATGAGATAAGCTGTACTGGTGAAGTACCTCAGGCAGACAACATGTTCAGTAATAGGTAGAAAGCTCACGTGTTCCTTACATATAAAAGGTAAACATTTGCTTTACTGCATTCAATCAGGGCTTAAATGGACAAGCATTGCTATTGTAGGTTACTGGAGTTAGAACAGGAGATTACTGGAGCTCGGGTGAACCAGGTACAAGTGGTTAGTGATTTTTCCTTTATAATAATCGTGGGACTTCCGTTGAAACTGTCTGTAGACAAGTTCAAAACAAATAAAAGGACATACATTTTCATGTACTGCACAGTTAGTCTACGGTTTTATTTGCTAATGGTGTTGTGGATGCCAAAAATTTACATATGCTGAAAATGGGCTGGGCAGGTTAATGGAAGAAAAATACAACAAGGGCTGCAAGATAGAGGTACTACCTCTGCTTCAGAAAGTCGCTGGCCGTGAATCAGCTGGGGCTGAGGGATTATGCTATAAAGTATTGTTAGGTACTTGCTCTGTTCTTGTACTCATCCCTGGCATGGGATATCCCTAGGATGCTGGATAAATGGATGCTTGAACTACTTTGTACTTCTTAAGCACACTTAGGTTACTTTAGACACACTGCTGGGAAATCCTTCAGTAGCAACATGCAGGGAAATCCAGCAATGGAAGTAGTTTCTTTTGTAGCTGGATGTGTTTTAGTGAGGCCACTGACCCTCCAGTGTTAGTAATCTGCGATAATCTCTGTGTATACTTATTCTTTAGTTTACACTGAAGCTCAAAATATCAATGTTGGAGTTCAGAAGCTGGTTGGGGAGATCTGGCCCACTTGATTGACCGGTCTGCGGGCTACACTGCTCTCAGTTCCTGAGTGATCTTATTCTCTTTTTGGAGCATGCAGGGAAAGGAAGCATGAAAGAAAGAGTCAGTTAGAACTGCCAAGCTCGTAGTTGGGTATGAAATGACAGATTTTCTTCCCTGAGAGATTCAAAAGGCAGCAGTGGAACTGCGTGAGCTCTGGTGAGGCTTCATTACTGCTCAATTGTACACAAGTCTGAAATCACTGTCTTTGTGGTGGGAGAATAGGATTGATGAAAGTTATCAGGACAATTTAGGGAACGAGAAGTAGTATGATCACACGATTTCAGGTATCATAACCCCTTATAGCTGTGTTTGACCTGCTTCAGTGAATTCCCTGGCCTTGGGGCTCTTTTCAGCTTCTGAGGAGAGATTGTTGATCAGAGGAGTGGATAGGCTTATTCTAAGAGACATTTGTGAATTTAATTCATATTGGGAGGCAAGGACAGAGTATTTAATGGAGTCTGACAGTGCTAGAATGGGGCAGTGGGCTGGGGGTTTATGCATGTCATCTCAGTCATGAGAAACCAAGTGTCTAATACATCACTGTCCTCTCACCTTCACACAACCAACTGTCTTTTGATGTAGAATGTAGCAGTTGATCACAGAGTACTAGGTACGATTTGGGGGACTTCATACAGAGTAGTCATATGTAGTTTGCACTGAAATGCTAAGTATTTATCATAATGTTTGAAGTTAGGTAATGTCTTTTCTATATTTACTGTCTCGGTGATACTCTTAAGGTATCTTTTTTAAATCACTCGTGAGTACATTCTTATGTTAATTATTCCTGCTCTGCCAATAGGATGGGAAAAAGACACAGTAAAATTGAAATTTATTCCCTGAAGGCTGATTCTCTGTCTCTCTTCCTTAAGAAAATGGACCAAATATGTTTGGCTTTTCTCTGGGCGGGAAAGGGATTGCTTCTTGCTCTTTCCAGCAGTCTGTACATTTTGGTTCCAGGATTTCCCACCACATCTACTCCAACTGGTTTTAGTTAAATGTAAGGTGATCTAAAAGTTATATCACCATCCTTTTGGTGGCTTTTCCCATTATTAAAAGGCAATATTTTGTGTCATTCAAATTAACTTGACCTCTGTTTACAGGGTAATTGTTTGTCATGTGGTGTCGTACCACAGCATTTTATTTTACATCGCCCAGGATGTATAGGCAGCAAATCATATGACTTGGTAATATAACTACCATCAAAACCAGTACCAAAAATCAGTGCACAATAAATATTACTGGATTGCCAGGGGAAAAAAAAGCTAAACCCAAACAGTATCTATACAACCAGTCCCTAAAAGCCAACTCCTAATTTTGGCTCGTAAGATTAGCATGTGCTAAGACTTGCCATCCTGTTTAGCAATTGGTATAATTTAATTCACAATTATCAGTACAGTTTATTGATGCAGAACTAATAGGAGGAACATTCAAAACATATAGATTTTCTGCAATTTTCTGAAAGGCAGAAGATAAGTAGGGAACACTGAATGTCAGTTCGTTACTTTGGAAATCAGGTTGTAATCTGTATGCCACACTGGACACTACCGATGTTATTAACTCCAGAAGACTAATCACTTAGTTCTTAATGTGTAATTAATTATTTGGGTTTAGGTTCACAGATTTGCAGTGTGGGTTTGTAAGTATGAGAAAGAAACTGAGAATTATGTGGATAATTTTATTGAGAGGAAGTAACTGGATCATAAGGTCTTTGCTAAGACTGTAAAACTCTGCCATTTTTCAGTGTGAGTCCTAACACAACACAAATTGGAGTTGACAAGTACTTTAACAGCACAAGGGAATGATATTAGAGCTTCACTAACACATTTTTCTGCAGAAGTGTGAATATTTCAGAATAACTAGTGTTCCCAGTAGAAACCTTATCTTTAAGGTCCCTTCCAACCTGGACTATTCCATGATTTGATGAAAAGTGCGTGGGAGCCTTAGAGCCAGGATCACCTTGTCCCTTTTGACTGCTACACAGCCTCATCAGGACACTTTGGAGCCTCTGCCTCAGTTTAAATTTGCAGGTTCATTATTAATATATTATTAGTTGATATCATTGTAATATTGCTGAAGCTTATAATTATTTATTGAGATTAAAAAGAAATGGAAAGAGCATGTTTGGATCGGGGCCTTGTAAACATATATGTTTCTGTTCAAATTCAATGAGGTTAATATTAAGAAAAGAAATAATCCAAAGGCAAAAGAAACTTCTGATGCATAAACAATATTTTCCTTTAAATCAATGATGAACAAGCTACATGAACAATAGGGAACAATAATGAAATCTTCTTTCTATATTGACCAAACACAAAGATTTTTGCTTGTTTTGCATTGATGTCTTGCAAAAACAGGTTCCCATTAATTTTATACAGTACAATGAATTCAGCAGAAGCTTGTTTAAAGGTTTATCTTTCGATGCAAAGTTATGAGATAACTTGAATGTCACCTTAGCAAAAGTATTTGGAGATAAACAAAATCCATTGCTCAAAAAGAGTCATGGTTTTCTCTGAAAAAGATTGGTATAGGCTCAATCTTCTGTGGTGCCCTTCGGTACTGACTCGGGCTAAAGCCATTTCCACCTGTGACACTTTGAAGAGTTTATTTCTAGTTCTGGAAAGGAGTTTCCTGTAATACACTGGAATTAATAGGTAGAGTGACATGGCTGAGACATCACTGAGAGCCCTGGGATGTGACCGCAGATACTTTTCTCTGTACAGAGATGAAGAGAGTTCCAGAGCGGATGGATAGTTTCTGAGTGGGGGGTAACAGATTTTGGCATCCTAGGTCCAGGTGGTGCTCTGGGTTTGCAACTCACTCTGTATTAATATATTTTTTTTATTAAATAATATCTTTAATAATAAGATATTATTAAAGATAAATAATATCTTTATTTTGCACCAAATGTTTTATACTCTGAAGACATTATAATTGTGATGCTGTGATTGCTGTTTACCCTGCAGTTCCAGTGATATCAGTGGGAATTATGTTCAGGTGAGACCTCTGTCCTATAATCTTACATTGTATGTGAATCTGTAATGTTAAAAGCGATGCTAAACTGTTCGCTGCCAATAGTGTTGTGAATAGACTTAGGCTTTGACCCTGCAAACAGCTTTACTAAAACAGAGAAGACTGTTTCCTGGTGCTTTAATGCCCCTTTACATTGTATGGACTATTATGTCCATTTGCAGTAAGATCAGATCCTGCAGGTTCAGCCCATCATTCTTGTGTTCTCTGTTTTGAGTTTGCAACAGTTTTCTGATTATTTTAGAATAACTAGCCAATATAATAAATGTGATTTACTAGTTCTAATTAATTTATGAAGACATTGTCTTTTAAAAGCACAGTTAAAATAGTGAGCTAAGTTAGTTGCCGATTACTCTTTATAAACCTGTCTCATATTTTATAGTAGAAATGGACACAAATGTGAATGTTTGGGGTAAACAAGGGAATGCTTTTCCAATTTACAGATCTAGTTCCGCAGCCTACTGGATGACTAGAAAATACGAATGTCTAGCAAGGGAATTAAATGCGATTATTGATTAACTGAATTTTATTTTTTTTATGGCTAGATGAAACGATCCCCAGACAGTGAAGCCTGTATTGGCAAAAGGACACTGTTCCCACCAGGGGGCGCTGGCGGTTTTCGTTATGGGCTGTTTAATCTGAATTTAAGTTAGATTTAATCATTTTAAAAAGGCGAACAAAATGCTTAACAAAAATACTGTATGTGTAGGAAAACAAAAAAATGGTATACTGTAAACCTGTGGTATTCTTCTTTTCAAACGTTACGAAAATAAACTAGATGCTTTATTCTAGTAAGAGATATATACAAATTCACAGTGAAGACTGTATGTGACTGCAAGAACTGATAAGCAATTTTTAGCTAATGCTCTGTAGCTCACTGTTGTAAACTCTGATGAAATATTTTTTGCAACTTTTTGCAAAGAACATGAATTTTAAACCTGTGAGTGTAGATAAGTGTGCATCATTTAAAAGAAACCTGCAGAAGAAATGAGAAACAGATTTATTTATTTTTATCCTTTATATTGAAAAGTAACATTTGCCTATGAGATAGACAACATCTTACTCTTCTGGATAATCAAGAAATGCTGTAATTAGCAGGAAGAAAATGTAGCCTGCATTACGATGGCTATCTTTGAAACTACCCAGATTTGCCCATTTTAACAAAATGTGTTTCTTTTTGCCAGTTCTTCCAAGTCTAGGTCAGTGATCCTGTAAGCCTGTCGCGTGACTCATCTAATCATACAAATTGTGAATAACTGGCTTATGTCATCTTGATTAATGTAGAAGGGAGTAAACTCAGAGAGTAACACTTGTCAAAATGTAGCAGAATCATATCAACAATTGGTGCTTGTAAAGACTCCTGCTGCCTACTTATATTTGTAATTTATCCCAAATTTTGTAAACCTGATGGCAAAGCCGTCACGTAAGCATAGGGAAAAGAATAAATGCGCAGGGAAGAGAAGAAATACTGCTATTCAGCTAAGGATGATGAGTTTAAATTTTTGCAAGAATGAACTTCGTCTTTATTGTGATGCATTTGAACTTAATTTAAATTTATAGCATGTGTAATTAACATAACGTGTAGTTAATGCCAGACTTGCCAATTGTGACACTTAAATAGTGCTGGGAAATGATTTACAGACCAAAATCCTGAAGTAGTTTATGATGCAATATGTGCTTAATTGAACATATATTAATATGTAGTACAAAACTACAGGTAATTGTTTCTAATTTGGGTGGGACAAAAGAGATGTGAAACACAAAGTCGTCATCAGACTGGTCATCTTTGATTCATCCTTCTACCTCAAAATTTATTGAATTCATCCCTGTTTAGCAACAGTGATTACGGTGTTCTTTTCCTGGGTGTGAAATTGATATTATTACCATAAAATGTTTATCACTGAATAAGGTTTAAAAATAGTTTTTTTTGTGGGGACTAGAAAAATAAACTCCTTGAAAGAAAATGTAAATGTATAGAAGTTAAAAGTATCTCCAACTTCAGCTGTTTAGAATTTTAATCAGTTTCATACACTCCTATGAAAATAAAATGTTTGTTGTTGGTAACAATTTCTGCTCAATCGCAGTGCTCAAAAGACAAACTGCATGGGATCAATGGGGCAGTTAGATTTTTATTATTTTTTTTTTAAATTTGATTAGAAGTAGTGACACACATGCAACTTTTGCCATTAACTTATGAAGTATATGTTGATCGCTGCAAAAACTAAGAAGTTAATGATACAGCTGCTGTCAAACCTCTTCCACTGAACTGATCATGCAATTTTTTTTCTTCTAAGATGTAGGTGGAATGAGTTTAAAGGGCTTCCATCTCTTCAGCAAGGCAAATTTTTCACTGTATATGTATTGCTTTCTCTTTTCAGACTTTACTTCATACTTTTACTTTGTAGCACACCTTATCCTTTGTTAGAATCATGTGGAAAAATTCAATTTTTAATGCTTCTAATCCTGCTGCTATTTTTCTAGTGAGTTGTTTAAGGTGTGACAATTTTAGCTTCTGGATTTTTTTTGTTGTTGTTTGATTTGCTTATATAAAAGCCCATCTTAAATAATTGGCTGAGCTAGTTAAGTCTGTTGAAAGAAGGTAGCGTTCAGAGAAGTGGTTTAAATGAAAAAAAAAGTCTAATGCTTCCCTTTATCTTGTAAGGGAAAAAGTAGTTTGTTTCACAAATTATTTTGAAAAAGGAAATGCAGCATTGAGATAAAATCACATTGTTTTTAAGGGGATCTTTCTGCAAAATGTTAAGAAAAGCTTTTGACGTATGAATATAAACGGGTCAACAACCTTTAATATAAAAGCCACTGCTGATAAATTTTTTTTGTGAGCGATCGCTTCCTCATGGAAGATCAGAGGAAAGAACAAGCTAATAATATTCAAAAGAGGCTTTTAAATCATACCTATTTCTAGAGCACAGGCATTGCTCATCTTCCCTTCAGTGAGATTATATGTGATAAACTAAGGTGTTAATTATAAACAGGTGCAAGCTTGCATAGAAAATACTATTGAAAACCATCAGTGGCTTGACTTGAACTTTGCTGTAGAGAATAAAGTATTTACCTGAATCTGTTGCTGCAGTTCAACTCTAATTCCTTGAGGACTGCAGAAGGGAAAATAGCGTGAATTATTTTGCCAGGGCATGCCATATATTAACCGAAGTGAGTTGGAATGGGCAAGAAAAAAATGCAAGAGAAAAGGAAGGCATAATTAGAGCTTGACAGGCAAAAAGTAAAGTACTTTTGTACAGAATTTCATTTGTGAGAAAATGACACCTGCAGGAGTACATCAAGGAGCAATAACTTTGTGAGATCTATCATTACTAAGCGGGTTATCAAACATATAACTAATGTACGTAAGTAAAACAGCAGGACATTTATTCAGTAATTGAGAAATACTGGGCTTAGGGTTCTGTTGCATGTATCACTTGAACTTCTTGTGCATATGTGTTACAAGATAATTTTTCGATGTATTATTACTTTTTTTTTTTTTTTCTCGGTGCCTCTTTCTAGCCAAACCCATCCATCACTTTTCTCTCCACTTGAGTTGCACTTCATCTGTTCTTATTTCTGTGCTGTCTGCCAGGCGTGGTCTCAGTTGTGGTGCCTGGTAGAGCAATGCTGACAAGTATCCGACAGAAAATTTGGTTTATTATCCAATACTGAAGCCTTTGGGAAGAATGTATTATGTAGAGTGGGAATATTCACCAGATAGGATACATCTGTCCAAATTCCCATACTGTAGTCAGAGTAAGGTGTTAGCGTTAAGAGCTTTTCCTAACTGTGGATGAGTTTGAACTTTAGAGACACTTACAAGGAGGCCACATTGATTGTCTTTTCCATAGAAGTGTCAATAAGATGCCTGATATCAATGAAGTTCTCAAGACTCGTCACAAAATTTTGGATTCCTGCTTCAATGTCTGAAGTTTAAGAACTCCTTTGTAAAATAGGTACTTAATTTTCTTAACACAGGCAAACAAACTTTTATGTTCCTAACCCTTAGAAATGGATCAAACAAGTTAATTCAACAAGTTAAAAAAAAATCTTTTTGAGAGGTACGAGAAGTAAGGAAAAAAATGAGCTAAAATTGCAATTTTTTATTAATATTGTAAGAAACTGGAAAATAATCATACACTGGAAATGTTTAAAGCTTTACTCATCACGCTTGTCTATTTTAAATAACTCTTTTAAGGAGATGGCTGGAGTGGTAATCTGGAGATCATTCATTTTCTGAAATAATATGCAGAATCATAGTCTCTGTTGTTGAGAAAATATACATCAGTTTTTCCACCTGAAGTGTATTTAGATGAATGACCTCAAGTAGTCTCCACCAGGGTAGTAAGGCATCTGTAATGCACATATATATGTTTATGTTTGTATGTATGTATATACATCTGTCATTTCTGTGAGGAGAGGAATTTGTTGTTCTGTATTACTGACGATAGGCTATTATTACTGAAACATTGCCATGAAGGGGAGGATTGCTCTAGGATTCAAAATCTGAAGTCAGGAATTACAGTTTGAGAACGATCTTGTAGTTTGTTGCTGATAGATGGACAGGGCATTTCCTGTGACAAGTAGTTACATATTTCTTCCATGTTCCCCTGTACCCTGGGGATCACTATAAGTGGCAGATTATATTTTCAATGCACTTTAGCTTTGAAATTGTATGGTTGTTTAGATATGTCTTAAAGAAGAAGTGTAAAGATTAGATTGGACTGAATAGTAGATGTTTTAATTATTTTTTAGAATCACAGAATCACAGAATGATATGGGGTTGGAAGGGACCTTCAGAGATCATCCAGTCCAACCCCCTGCCAGAGCGGGGTCACCCAGAGCAGGTTGCACAGGAACTTGTCCAGGTGGGTTTGGAATGTCTCTAGAGAAGGAGACTCCACCACCTCTTCCAGGGCTCTGCCACCCTCACAGGAAAGAAGTTCCTCCTCATGTTTAGGTGGAACTTCCTATGTTCCAGTTTGTGCCCGTTCCCTCTTGTCCTGTCCCTGGGCACCACTGAAAAAAGACTGGCCCCATCCTCCTGACACCCACCCTTTAAGTATTTATCGGTGTTGATCAGATCCCCCCTCAGCCTTCTCTTCTCCAGACTAAACAGACCCAGTTCCTCAGCCTCTCCTCGTAAGAGAGATGTCTCAGGCCCCTCATCATCTGTGATGAGTCCCAGGGCGCTGAAGACCATCACAGGGAGGTACGGCCTCATGCTCGCCCTGCCCCGATGCCATCTCGTAAGCGTTTGGTAGCGACCAAGGTGGGAAATAAAGAGGCCAAGGTTAAACAGGCATCTGACACCATTCCGTACCGTGGTTTTTATGTCTCTAATCTCAAGCCTCCTCCACCTTTGAGATTCCAGCAAACTGCTCTGTGTCATAAACAGTTTATGCTCCGGGTGCTTCCCAGCCCGGCCAGGCACAGGCAGTTCTTAAATAAAAAACAGAAAATCCCCATTCTTCTAGCAAGGAGTGACAGGGAGGTGAAGCAGAGTCCCACGCTCCTCTGCCCTCCAGGAGAGCACAAACACGCCGGGGCCTCAATGTGTATTTTAATGCCCCAAAATATCTATCCTGCCAAGTCAGTGGTATCTCACCAACAAACAGCTGATTTCGTCTCAGAGCCAAGGCGGGTGAGAAGGCGGTTGGGAAAGGAAAGCCGTGTCCACGTGCCAACTACAGACTCCGGTTTCCCCCTAAAACTCAAGATCTAAGCAGACCGAGAGCTTAATCTAATTTAGAAAATTCCCTGTGGAAAGCCACCAGGACAACGTGGTTTTCATATGGACAACACAAAGCAAAGCAGCAAATTTCAGAAGTGGCACTAAGCTTCACCCCCGATCGATTTGAACTTGTGTGATCTGGTGTTAGTACCATTTTCCCCCAACATCTCATACAATCAATAAATTCACCCACAGAAGTCACTACTTAAAACAACCTTCCTAAACCTTGGTTTAATTATGAAAATATGTTTTGGTATATTTGTATATATTTAAATTTAAAACTTTCTCCTGAACCAGAGTACCACCACTGTGGAGTTCTCAGGCTTACACCGTGAATGACACATTTTGTATTTAGTTTAGAGAAGGATTACCTCTGTCAATCAGTTCCACTGACAAATGACAGCATGTGAGAACGAAAGAGAGAAAATTATACAAAAGAGAAACACATTTGTTGAGAGCTGGAAAGGAAACAGGTTCCAGCACATCAAAAAGAGAAGATAAAACAAAGATAAACACGGGCCAACACCGTCACTCTGCGCTCAGAGCGTGACTCGAATCCGCGCGGAGCAAAGTCGAGCATCTGGCTCCGGAGGGGGCGAGACGAGCGCCCGAGGAGGTGGGTGACAGTGACAGCTTCCCCCGCTCCCCCGGAGCCAGGAGGGCCCTTTTCCCCACACAGACACCCCGGTACGGACGGCGGGACTTCCCTGGGGGGCGGCTCAGCCCCCACACTCTGTCCCCAGCCCTTACCATGGCCCACTGCCTGGCCTTGATCCGCATCTGGTTGTAGCTGCGCTCCTCGGCGTACAGGGCGCTCATGAAAGCGCCGATGGACGTTCCTCCGATCATGTCCACGGGGATGCCGGCTTCGATCAGCGCCCTGATAACTCCCACCTGGGAGCATCCCCTGTGCCAAGAAAAAAAAAAAAGGGGAAAAAAAAGACATTATCAGACAAAGAGCCACTTTTGGAAGAGCACAAAGACATGAAGACCGCCTTCTAAGGGAACTTGAGCATGAGCTAGCTCAACTGCCAACCTCTTGCTAAACAATCCTCAGTGCCAGAAAGGAACATTATGAATGAAGAAATCTTCTAACAGACCCCCCAAAAGTCCTAGGAAATACAGACCACCCGGCCCAACTGCATTACGGAAGGCAGGGACAGGAAAACCACAGCCCAGAACCAAGCTGGTGGATATGCGAGGAGAAAGTCAGCGTGGCTTTAAGGGAGCAATGCATCAAAAAATCTCCTGAGGTCCTTCCAAAGCAGCCAAGAACAGCAGGATTTCAGAGACCCTTCCACAAGAGTCTTTTCCAGTGATTTTTCAAAGAAACTCAGCTGGCCTGGGAGCAGGGGATGGGTCACCGCATGGATTAATAATGAATTTGAAGATGGAAAACAAAGAGACAAAGAGCAATGAGAAGGCAGGAGTTTCATTCAGCACGTAGACCCAGCAAAGGGGCAGATGAGGAGACAACGTTTGAGGATGATGCCAGTTCCTTCAGGACAGTAAATGTATTCCTTGATTTCAAGGAGTGCAGAAGGAACTCAGAGCAATGATGGAACCAAGTGATAAACAACAGATGAACCTCTGATGATGGGACAAGAGAAAAACAGAAGCAGCGATGCCCCTGCAGCAAGAAGCTCTTCACCACCACCTTCCCAGAGCTGCAGGAAGCACTGTGGATATTCTCTGAAAAATATTAACCTTGTGTTCAGGGGAAACTCAAAAAGCAAACCAAAGAAACCAGAATAAAACATAAGAACATACACCCAGGATGCACCAGCATTTTGAAAACTGCAAGCAAGCTCAGACTTCTCACTGAAAAAAAAAAAATAAATAGAGCTAGAGAATGACAGAGAGAAGCAAAAAAGATGACCATAATATGGAGAGGACTTTATGTGAGAAGAAACTCGTCTCCAACTGGGGAAGATCACAACTGACAGGACACACACAGGGCCAGCCAAATCACCGTGAAGAAAATTTAATTTAAAGGAAAGAATTTACACGCAGACATGCGTATGTAAGACACAAATTGAGGAACCCACCGCTACCACACACTGAAGAGGTGAAGTCACAAATGGCTTTAACTGTGGGCTAGAGGAGTCAAAGGGACCAGGCTGTCAGTGGCCACTAAATATGAAAAATGGAGATGAAACCTTGCGTTCAGGAAGCTCAGAAGCTGCTAATTGTTGCAAATACTCTTTTCGGAAGCAATTGCTACCACCTTCCATCAGAGCAGGGGTGGAACACCTGAGCTGGTCTTATAAACAGCGATCCCCTGAGGGGAGAGGGATCCCCCCAGTCCTACAGAACCATTACAAAAACCTAGAAATTAGCAGCAGGTCACCTCCTGAACAGGACAACATTGTGACCTCCAGTTTCAATGCTTTGCCCAGTTAATGTCAAGTAAGTATTAGTTCATTCCACCTGGATGGCTGCTTTCCAGTCCAACCCCCACCGGTGTAAAATCCTCCTTTTCCCATTTCCACCCCATTTTTCTGTTCCTCACGGTTTGCTCTATTTCCGTCCTCTTTCCCCTTGCTGTTTACATCCTATAAATACTTGCTAACAGCTGCCAAGTCCGCTGTAGGTGTCATTTGGCCAAGCTATGCCGAACACATTCTTTCCATCCAAATAAATCCCCTCCAGCTGCTGAAATGCTTTGAGACAGGTTCTGGGTTATACTGGTGTAAATGACTTCAATGACAGATCTGCGCTGGTGTAACCCAAGAGCAGAAAACGGCTCGTTGAGCTTTCCTCTCCACATTCTCCTTCCCCTGCTTTGCCGTTGCTTCTGCTCATAAGATGCTCCAAGTGAAAATAATTCTATTTTCATCCCTGCCAGAGGAGCCCGTTGTTTTTAAGGCTTTTAGGTGGCAGCTATTTTTGCCATCTGCTTCTCGTGCCGGGCACTTGCTGCCACCTGATCCCTGTGTCTCCGTCACCAGCTGATGCTGATGTTTCACTGAAGAACACACCTTGCACCATCCAACCTGCTTCCTGGAGAGAGCCTACGTCCTGTGGATTCGTTAAGACACGTTTAGTCCTGTAAAGCATTTCCTGTTTGGAGAATTGTAAACTCCAGTTGTTTGTAAACTGGCCAGGACCAGTTCCAGACTGGATTGTCCCCCTTCCACCTCTTCCAAAACTGCATCTCCTCGTTCATGCGTTTGTGCATCCATAAAATACGAGGGATTTGACGTGACTGCTCAGATTTGGTTTTACTTTGCCATGTGATGCCCTTGGATGAATAATAAAAGATTATTATTACTTCTCTTGGCAAGCCATCGCCTCCGTGTCGTGCGTCGGCAGAGCCCCTGCCAATGCCCAGCTGCCTGTGAAAGCCCCGCGTCTCCAGCGGATGCATCGATTTCAAAGCACTGAACTGCAAAATGGGAAAAGTGCTTTTCTTGCTCAGAAAGAGACCTATTGACTGTCAGACTAAGTTCTGTTTCATTTATACACGGCTACAAAGCTGATTCTTCCAGTTCCAGCATCCTCAACAGCTCTGCAGTTGAATCCATCTGTGCAAACTAAAATCCCAAATGTGCCTGAACTGACCTCATTTCTCCATGTGCCACCCAGCCTCACAAGGATATTACTTCTTCTTATGCTGGGAGGGCTGGAGCCACTCTGCTGTGGGGACAGGCTGAGAGAGTTGGGGGCTTC
>JAOXJK010000012.1:125052806-125064257 GCA_025774025.1 Xenus cinereus
TGTCTGGTGGTGGGTTGAAAGGGACCTTAAAGATCGAGTTCCAACCCCCCTGCCCTGGGCAGGGACACTTCCCACCAGACCAGGTGTCTCAAAGCCCCATCCATCCTGGCCTTGAACACCTCCAGGAATGGGGCACCTACAGCTTCAGAACACTGGGTTCAGGAATCTAAAATGGCTCTAAGGAGCAAAAGTCTCTCGATGGATTTACTTAGGATGATATTTTCATCAACAGCCTATGGCATGGGTCTGAACTTGGCCAAATTCTGATATTTGGAAATATTAATAGGAAGACATATTAGAACATATGTACCAGACTAACTAAGAGCATTGTCTACTCCATGGCATTGAACTCATAGATGGATAAGAAGAAACAAAGTGAGATGTCCTGTAGCTGCTGTATTGCCCAAGGCAACTCCAGTTTTGCTTCCGTAGAAGGAAGTGATTAAACACAATTTTCAGCAGTGGAGCATTAGTTGTTCTAGATTAATGGTTCTTCTTTGTCTGGAAGATTAATTCCTGCTTGTCCCAACAATTCTTTAGAATTAAGGTGAGATATTTATTGGTCTCTCTTGATATTGGTAAGAAAATTTATCTAAAACAGAGAGGATTGGTTGGCAGAAAAAAAACCATACAAGACAGACATATAAAGCAGCATAAATTCCTGGAACACAAGCAGAACTGCTGTTGGCAGTAGGGTTTTGTTGGTTTAGGGGTTGATTTGTTTGTTTGTTTTTGGGGGTTTGTTTGTTTTGCTGTGGTTTTTTTTTTTTAATTAAGTAGTAAAACATATTAAGAGTCTGTGCTTCAGTCAACAATCCTTAACAAATCAATCCTTTGCACATGGAATACATTATTGTCTATCATAAGAACACTGTGTTGAGAAATTCATTGCTTCAAAGAAAGAGGCATTATTTTACTGATGCATCAGAATTGACTGGTGTCCTGCAAGAACATTAATCAGAATTCATTATCTGAATTTTTTACTCTCACGTGAAAACATTTAGTGCTTTTCTTAGCCTTAGATTGAACAGACAAACTCTGAGCTGTCATAACCTCTCTAAAGATGAACCAGGACTTTTTCCAGCTTTGTACCTTGTACTTCTTGAATTACTCCTGGGAAAATTATTACGTGTTTTATAATGGAGGAAGGAGACAAAAGTGACTGGATCGTATCTGGCAGTGTAGGATGTAACCTGATTACACGAGCCTTCTGTGTAACTGAGTTTTCTCTGCATTAAGTAAGAGGTTTGCATAAGAGCTCTGTCCTTCAAGTGAATCGTGTGCGAGTCTCGTAGGAGATGTTTGTGAGATGAATCCACACCCTCTCATCCCAAGACACTAAGCAATCTTGCACAGTTTCTAGAATGTTTGGCATTAGTGCCCCTTTTTCCCCAGCCCTTCATCCTCAGAAAGAAAGGAAGTAAATCATTACAAACAACATCCTATTTAAAAACATTACCTTGTTACTAGGCTGTGTTCTTGTTTAGCTGAAATAGGCACCCTTTTCCCCCTTCCCTTTTGATGAAACATGACAAAGAATTTAGCTTAGTGCAGCATTATTATTATTATTAATACAGAAAACATCTGGTTCTGTGCTATGCTGTATTACACTTGTGATCTTTATCTCACTTTTAAGTATTTTCATGTAGTGTTGTTATGGCAATGCATGAAGATTGCAGCTGTGTGAATTTATTTTGGTGAATTGCTGATCTTAGAAAAATGTAAGGGCTTTTTGGTTTGTAGGTAGGTGTTGGTTTTTTTTTTATTACAGAGAACATACAACATACTTAATGGAAATTGCTGTAGGACCAAGGTAGGGTCTTCACATACTCTATTTTCATGTAGAGAATAACAGAGAATTAACTTTAAATCAAAGAAATACAGTGCACAGTCATGCATTAAAATAACAAACTTTTATTAGCATGAGTGAGATTGTTTAATTTATGTGAACTTCCAATCAATCAATGTACAAAGATAGGTAACAATTTTCTAAGGATTTGAGAAGTTTCACAGTATTCTTGTTTTCCATCAGATAAGCAGTCATCAGCTTGGATTTTCTTTCTCTCTTTTCTCAGTGAATTACCTCATTGCTGCTCAATAAAATCACTGAACCACTCAGCTGTATCATCGCTAGTTGGTCTAGCAAAGAATACAAAGAAAGAGAAAAGATGCAGTGTTCCAGACCCTGTAACTGAATTGACTTCTCAATGAAATCCTTTTTTGCTAAGACTGATTCTTTCCGATGTTACATAGAAACATCTGAACCTTTGGAAACATTTGTTTTATTATTCTTAAAATGTATTATTGCTCTAATTTGTATTAATTTTAATATTATCCTTATTTATGAACAAATATTCTTCTGCAAAGAATTTGTCTTTGCAAAAATTCTTCTGCAAAATCAATTGTTTAACAATATATACAGACACAGAGTTTAGTACTAAAATTACTGTATGATTTATTATTGTGTTTTTTTTTTTTAATTAAGGGCCTTCAATAATGAGTGTGGTGAATCAGGAAGATTGCCAGATGGCACATAAACTTGCTCACAACTCAAAAATTCCCAACCAAAGTTATGAGTACCTGGAACCAGGCAGCTTCTCAAAGCCCAGTGGCTTTCATGAGGAGAAAGTGCAATATCTGTGCCGTAAATTTGAGGCATCCAGAAGAAACTGAAATCATTGGATACTGAGGCAGAAGTGCAGTAATCAAAGTTATTCTTTAGATTTGGTAGACGGGGTTATATTACTCTGTCTAGCTGGAATATAAACAGTTTTTTTCTAACTTGCCATGGACAAATTCCATCCGATGCTGAATCAGATCGATGAAAATTCCTTGAGAAAAATTAACAATTGTATATGATGCTTTTTTTAAAATTTGCAGTTTAGCATGCACGTTACTGCTGTTGGTCTAACAGCATGTGACAATAACTCAGTACTGCATAGTATTCCGCCTGCTTCTCTGTTAGCTACAGCTATAGGCACCTCTGAAATCCCCATTTCTTTTCTCTTGAGAGAAGACTGTTGGTACTTGACTAAAAATGACAAAGCCAGCATATTTTTGATAGACAGATTCATAGAGGGCAACCTATGTCATCGCGCGATTGAAACAGTCTGAGTCGTCAGAGAGCCAAAAGTTAATCAAGCAGAGAACAGTTGAAAACCTCATTTAAAGGAATCACATCTGTTTAGGGGAAAAAACCCAAACGGAGGCATATGCTTCAATTTCATTTAAACTGTAATCCATCCAGTGGTTTACATCTGTTAAAAAATATGGAACTTTTCACACCTCTTTAAAGCACAATTAAACTGTATTTATTTTAATACATAATGTGTTCCGAATATGTAATACCTTTTCTGAAATGACTCATAGATGATTGATTTCATAATTCTTTATCATATAGCCTTCCAAGTCGTTTGAATTAGTTTTTATATTAACCATAGATGAAATGTAAAGAAAAAGGTGTGGAAATGGTGGAAACCAACGCCAGAAACTTCAGTGGAACTGTCAATTTATACCGCCACCAAGCCAACGAATTTTGGGAGGGAGGAGAGTTTTCTTAAATTAAACATTGCATATAAGAAAATCTAGTTCAAGGACTTCAGCCACAAAAATTTCATATAAGTTTAGCCTTGATGGTTTTAGATGTTGCTTATTAAAATATCCCAAAAAGACTCGTTACCATGGCATAATCCTGACGATGTGACCCTACTGCCTGGAGTTTGAGCACAATGGTAGGAGAAGTATCTATGAGCTATAAGGGACAACCAGAAATATTTCAGGTAATGATCTGGGGGGGCTGTATCTCACTCTGTTGTGTATGAAGAGGAGCCTGGTACGCCACTCTGTATCTATAATGGCTACTTGTGTACTTTAAATTCTAATTGAACATTTACTCTGCTGATTTAAAGTTCTTGTGTCTTTTTCCCCACCTGATGTTGAAGTCTGTCCTTATGCACATTCTGGTCCATTCAGATCCCTTAACATCAGGTTTATTTTGTAAACATAAATATATGAAAATACATGCATATACATTATTTGAAAGACATTTTAATTAGATGATCACGTACTGTGGACCATAAGCCACGTGCATCAGCCAGTGTGTGGAATGGTTGGTGCTCATTTAATAGCAGCCAGTCAGTGTTTTGCTTTTTTACCTTTCAGCTAGAACCTTACCAAATCATAAACAACTGAAAATTGGGCTTTATGCATACATTAGGTATACAGAATTTGCCTGGTTTATGTTAGCAAAAAATACACAGATTATCCCTAAAGAATTTCCCAACTGAAAAACAAGAGAATTAATTTACAGTCTAATTAAGCTACGCTATTCCAGTGTGATCTTAGGCAAATCATTCTCTGAGAGGCTCAGCTGTCTTCCTGCAAAACGGGAATGATTTGACAGTAGTAGAAAATCCAGTTATTATTATGAGTTGCCCAAATACTACAGCAATATGGTGGGTATAAGTATGCACATTCTGGTTTATTTTAATGTGATATATGTATCCATTTCTTATTTTCAGAGTTTAGCAGAGCACTTTTATTTTCGCAATATTTTTCCATTGCTAAGTGAATAGATGATGAAAAAAAATCAGAGGATGAGCATACACTCAAGAAAATGAATTTTCTCTTAGATATGCCCTGTGTCAAACGGAACTATTGGACAGCATCTCTTGATTTTTATAAAAGAGAAATAGAGATTAAAAAAATATGCAGCACTGTAAGGAGTGGAAATCATACTGAATGTTTTTCAAGGAATCCCTTGTAGCAGGGTGATAATATATATAAATAAAATAATTTCAAATGTCTTTTACTATTATTATACAAGTAACCGTGTGTGTTTTCTTCCTGATTTTTGAGTTGTTCCATTCTTTAGTGATTCTGCAGGTGAAGCACCTTTATTGCTGCAGAATTTAATTGTGTGTTCATCCAGTCCTTCTGTCTTGTTGCAGAGGATCTTGATGATCTAAGGATGGAAGGAGTAACAAGTGTGATGTCTTCTGGGAGCAAATTCAATCAAACCCGAAGTGCTCATACGGCTGAGCCTCAAGCAAAGGTCACGTTGAATATCTGCGCGAGATGTGCCAGGTAAAAAGCAAAACAAACCCAGATCACGCTAACCAATACGTCCTTTTCCCCAGATTTTCAGCGATGTGTTGTGCTTATGAGCCAAGTGATGACCTCTCCTGTGCTAAAGGAAAAAATAATTACTTGTCTACTGGCTGCCCTATGACTTCTGGCATTTGGGTTGTGCAATTTACGCTGATGCTTGATACGTCGCATCAACAATAAATCAAAGATCATAGTTAGTCTTAGGCCTTACTTCACAGCTTGAAACTATTTTAAACCTTTCTGTCTCTGAATTTCATTAGTTATTTGAGCTTCTGTGGTTTTTCAGGGGATGAATCGGGGATTTTAAAGGTTCAAATCCAATTTGAAAAGCACCTGTATAAATGGAGATTTAGTTGCACAGGTGCAGTTCAGGATTTCAAATAGCTGCTTCTTAGCACTTTCTAATCTCATCCTGTTTCACCTCTGAGAAATAATTTAATCAGGTTGAACCCCTCTTGGTTTTGACAGCTGGAAATAATTCTTGCATTTACAGTATGAGGGACAAATAAACAGGTTGGTATTCCAGTAGCCAAGTCAACTTGAGAATGCAACACTAACAGAAACCCCTTAAATTTCCTAGATGCATTCTTCTGTGTAGACAAAAGCTCATTTGGAGAAAGGATTTAAGCCTGTTTAAATGACAAAACTAGCCTTCTCACCCTTCTGTTAATGGTTCAGATTAGCAAGAACAATACAGAGGCATGCCAATTTTATCTGCCTGCCTTTGCCAATGGCTGCTCCATTGTGTGGTTTGAGAGGGGATTAGCCCCTTGTAAATAAAAAGCAACCTGTGGTGAAATTAAGTCAAAAGTTTGGCCATATGCCACCCTACGTTCCTACTTTTTTCCCCATTTTGCTTGTAAATTACTACTTTTAACAGGCACTTATGTAGAAAGAGGGGCTTCGGAACATTTTCTGATGCTATGGGCAAAATAACTATGGGCGTACTGGAATCACCCATGCAATAGCATCCGTTCAGCAGGGGTGTGGAGCCTCAGGGAACTTCAGCCCATGTACCATCGGAGCAGCAGTGACTGGATGTAATTCTAGAGAGTTTTGCTGTCAGCAGTTGTGGCCTTACGCTTGAAGAGAAAAGCGAACGTGCCTAGGCATGGGATTCTTCCCAATTCACTAGAAACAACTTGCTTACATTGTGAAATGTTTCCAAACAACTAGCCATGTTGAAAGTGTGTCATCTTTTCTTCAACTGGCATCGGTTGTCCGTGGGTAAACAAGTAGAAAGATAAGGAAAATAGAAACGTTAAGTTTCCTCCACGGTCTTTTTGCACGTACATAAAATCTTGTATGGATTACTATGAAGGTTAATTAAATTTTAAATTCCCTAAAGTAACTGCTAACAGCAGGGGCCAAGACACTATATATTCTCTCAGTCCTGCACACCAGGGAACAAACGGCTCAGATCTTGAGCCAAACCTAGCAACCTTGGCTGTCGCTATTGTCTTTCAGCTGGCTGGACTATATGACTCTGCAGTCTAAAATATGAGGAGTTGTGAGAGAAAGATCTCATAAAATCCCCTTTTGTCACTTCAGTTACTGGAGAATGCAAAGCAGTGCTTTATTTTAGCTAATACACCTTCATTTCATTCCCTACCCTGTTTAATGAAGTCGGTGAGGAACTGGGTGATACCTACTTGGCTGTGGTTCTTTTCACTCTCATTGCAGTTTATCAGTTTCTTTAAACTTTGGAAGAATTAAAAAAATACACCATCTCATCAGTAGCAAGGGAAGTCAAAAGAGAGAACTGGGTATTGCTGTTGTTTTCAGTTGTGAGGAAACTACCATTTATTTTTCAAGATGATGAAGTCAGTCTATTCTTTTGGAGCGTTCCTTCCTTCCTTCCTTCCGAGTCTGAGGACTTTTTCTTTTTCCTCTCTTACTTCAAGACAGAGCTCTCTCTTTTGATACCTCCACAGCGGATTGGTCCAGTACCTTCTCTCAGCAGCTGAAGTAGTGGTTAGAGATAGTTGTGCGAAACGAGTGGCTTCGAGGCCATGAAGATTTTTTCCTATTTAGTTCCAAGAGAAATTAAATTTGCTGTTACTCATTGAGAATACGATGCTATAAAATCACAGCCTGAGCATTTGAGGCATCTCTGTGAAAGTTTCTCAGCATTGGCATTTATCTGCATTGTTATGACAAAACCTAGCATTTATTTTAAGGTCATAATACAGAACCTATTAGTATATTTATTTGTTTCAGAAATGATATTTTTACTTTTTGTATTGTCTTCTCTAAGTAGCCTTGTGTATTGCACTGCTTATATATAAATACTATGGGATTTGATTGTTGGCACATTTGAATACAGTTGAAAAAGAAGTCAGTATAAACTGCTGTTATGCATTCTTTTGGTTACAATTAAACAGGTGTTGTCTTTCCTCATGATTTTAGCCTTTTTTTGGTTATATAAAGTGATTTGAAATGACCGGACCTATTAATCGCAGTCGGTGTTCTGTAGGTAATAGGACTTGTCAAATCAGATTATCAAATCAGGTTTGCTGAAGGTATTTTGGCTGTCTGTAGGAGGAATATGACTTTTTACTTGAAATTTGAATGGCAGAGTTCCAAATGTTAGGAAACGTGCTTCTTGGCTCAGACAAAAAGTTTAGTTTTACTCTTGCATTTGCATAATCTAGTTCTTTCACCTCAGTATATTTTTTTAAATAATACTCTGATTACTCTCCAGTCAATTTGCCTTTTATGATACCTCCTCCAGAAGGTTCCTCACTTTCTTGGATGTGTTGGGGCTCTTCTGAGAAAGATTTATTTAAACAATTGAAGGAGTTCCTCAGTACTAGCTTTGACCTAATTTGGCTTAATTTGTTGGGTCTCGCTTGGAAAGGACTAATAGTCTTAATAGTAATTCATTAAAACCATGTGCAGGTTTTAGATCTTCTAGCTACTAGGATTGGATTTTACTGCCCTAGATCATTAGAGCTCTCCCATCATTTGAGAATTGGAGAGAACAGGTCTATGTCTATGTGTGGGTTACTTTGACCTGAGGGGATTGTTGGTTTAATTCTCTATGCCCACTGGGAGCGCCTGCAGCAGGACACAGTGCAGCAATATGTCTTATATCTTCTGTGGCTTCTGGAGCAGGGTATCTCTATAGTTAGAGATAATAATCTACTTTTTACAAGGCAAATTGAATCCAGTTTATATTGTGGGCCAAACCTGCAATGCTGTTGAGGTGCTGCGTTTTGCAAAACATTCTCCCTTGCCTTAAGTCTCTCAGACAAAAGTAAGAGCTTTTTCATGAATCATAAGAGTTGAAAGTGCGAATGGATATAATTTAAACTAGAATAACCCCCCCGCCCAACTTTTAATTTTTTTTAGAAACTGGTATCTAACCTTCAATGCTGATAATTTCCCCAATCATCTTCAAATCATAGATAGGTGGAGTTATCACAACCCAGGTCAGTAATTTTAATAAAAGGTAAAGTTTTCCACCCTGACATTTAGGAGGTAAAGATGGGGGATTCTTTCAAGCTGTCATATCAAGTTGGTTTTTACAGCTTATATTTTATAAAAAAACAAAAAAAATTCCCCCAAAGCAAGCCAAATGAAAACTCTGAAAAAAAACCACACCAAACAAGAGAGAAAGAGAAATAAAAGGAGAGGTTAATTCTCCTGGAGTATAAATTAGTTTGTAGACTGGAATATAGCTGTAAGAAACAGAGAGCTTACTGTTTTCTGTATAGATGTTTCACACACGATGAGCGAAATGCAGATGGATAACAGCTTTAAGAGGTTTTTCAAATGGGAAAGTAGCTACAGAACAATGTTATTCCCATAGCTGCTCTTGGACTACAGTGCAAGTTAAGCAGCATATTAAGTCATCTAAATAAAGGGGTGACATCATTCACAAGGTGGAACAAAACAAGGTTTATAGATACAGAAAAAAAGGCTACAAAAACCCCCATGTTTGGAAGGTTTGCTTTTTGCTATTTTGTCTGGAAAATTAGCAAAGACACTTTTATTGCGGCTGATCTGGATGTAGATCATTTAAGCAAAACTGTTATAATAAAAAATCCTTCATCTCAGGACAGAAGTAGTCTGAGTGACTTAGAGAACAGACTGACTCATTCTATAACAAGATTTTGTGAATCCTTTCTCACATACAGGCAAAACAAATGAATTTCAGGTTTGGCCGATGAATCATAAGACACTCTCGCACATAAGCAAAACTCATATGGGTTAAATAAAGATCTAAATGACAATTTGTAAAAGCCAAACAACACTTCCATATTTTCTCATGTATTGTGACTTGCACATTGAGCGTTTTGCAAGAAGTTAATCAGGCGTAAGGTATAAGATAATATTCATGTACTATTGAATGAATTTTAGGGGGTTTTCTTTTTTTTTTAACTTTTTTTTTTTTTTTTAAGGACCACCCATTAGCCTTGTATGCCCACTGCCATGCTCAAAAGTTAAATCTTGTTCTTGTGGAGTCTTGCCAATGCATTCCTGGAAGTAAGAAGCTTTTTGTTTTTAATAGCGCAAGGGCTGCATTCATTCTTCTTAACATCAATAGAATACAAAAAAGGGGTTGCATGTGATTAAAAAAGAAATGGGATTATAGAAAACATACTGTGCCACAAGCTTGAAGGCTTCTGAGCAAGAATGTTGGGAAGGAGCACTAGTCGCATACAAATGTAGGTTTGAGATGCAATATTTTTGTTAATGTTTTAAGATTAACTACAGCAAAAGCACAATGTCCTAAGGCCTTTTAACATATTAGAGAAATCAAACATATAGGTATAAACAAACAAAGTGCATCTGTGCATTAAAAAAATTAATGTGGCTTTTCTAACTGTCACCATTGGGATGTGGGGTGCAGTCCAAGTGTAGCAACTTGTGTGCTTGAGCTGCTAAATGCAGAATAAATTAGATGCTCTCTGCATGCTGCCACTTCAGATGCGCTCTAAAAACTTAGTTTGGAAAAAATATTCAAAAATTCTCATGTCAGTTTGCTTTGACTGTATAATCTGCATTGTGCCCAGCTCATCATCTGTATGTCTTGATTCCTTTAAGATGGCTTGTGCTCCAAACAATCTTCAAGTTATCTTGCTTGTTTACCAAGGCCAGTTAACTTTTCTTTAACCATCTGGGTTTTTACAATATTTTAGTAAGTTTGGTTTTCTACAGTGTGGTCTCCACCACTTCCACGCATAGTTGGGACATCATCATATAAACTGCATAGTACTATGTGAAATTTAAGAATCTGGTGTAAGTTCTCTAAAATACACCACTGGACTTAAAGCAGATCATGACACAGAGCCATGAGGACCATGAATGTGTGAGGCAGGACACAAGAGAATTGAAGGAACCAGCTATAGTTTGTCCTAAATTGGAGAATAATGATGAAAAGAATATAACTCTTGTCTGAATAGGCCATGATATATCCCTCTAGAAAAGAACAGGAATTAATTGTTTGGTTGAGGCATTCTCTGGTGTTAATCTAGCTTCTACTATTTTAGATTCTTACAGTGTAAAAGTCTGTGTGGAGATGCTTTATCTGAGTATCACAAAGCTATAACAATACTAATGAGACTTGAGGTCATTAAGAAGCATTTGGTGGAAAATTTGATAATGAGCTGTGCAGAAAATAGTGTCAGTGTCTGAAGCTTGACAAGTGTATCTCATTTGACTGTCAAAATCAGAAAGGCTTAGGACTGTAACTAGAGAAAAAATTGCTGTTAAGCCATGTTACTGTATGTACTGTCCACAGATGACCCCTGAAACTTTGGGCAACAAAGAGGAAAATGAATGAAATTAATATCCTCTGTGAAGAAGATCATAAATCTTCTTATAAAAAGATCCCAGAGAATAAAAGATCCCAGAGAAGCTGTGGCTGCCCCATCCCTGGAGGTGTTAAAGACCAGGCTGGATGGGGCTTTGAGTAACCTGGTCTGGTGGGAGGTGTCCCTGCTCATTGGAGAGGGGTTGGAACTTGATCTTTAAGGTCCTTCCTGCCCGAACCTTTCTATGATTCTATGATAAATACTGACAAAAGACTACATTTAAAAAACAGTTAAAGCTGTTGTGCTCCTGGAAGATTTCCTCAAGTGAAGGAAGGAAGTCTACTGACCTTCCTCAACTTCAGCTGTGCAGCTGGGTCCCTTCCTTAGTGTTTATGGCTCTCGCTCTCATTGTGTTCCCTGCACATAAAACCACTGGTATGGCTGACCTGTCTTCTGAAATGGGATGGGTTCTCCTATCTTGTCCAGGCATGTAATCACAGAATCACAGAATGAATCACAGAATCACAGAATTATATGGGGTTGGAAGGGACCTCTGGAGATCATCCAGTCCAACCCCCTG
>JAOXJK010000012.1:125064357-125078920 GCA_025774025.1 Xenus cinereus
CCAGACTAAAAAGACCCAAGTCCCTCAGCCTTTCCTCATCAGAGAGATGCTCCAGGCCCCTCATCATCTCTGTAGCCTCTGCTGTACCCTCTCCAGCAGTTCCCTGTCCTTCTTGAACTGGGGAGCCCAGAACCGGACCCAGTGCTCCAGATGGGGCCTCCCCAGGGCAGAGTAGAGGGCAGGATGACCTCCCTCGACCTGATGGCCACACTCTTCTTGATGAATCCCAGACTGGCTTCAGAACTAGAGACAGGAAGGTGTCAGGGAATGGATGAATGCTGCACCATGCAACATTGGGACAGAGTCTCATGAGGTAGGGTGAAGAAGAAGGGCAACCTGTGACATCCCATGTAGATGCCATAGAATCTGGAAGAAGGCAGGATGCAGAATTTGCTTCTGGTGTGTTTTTTAACAGGTGGTCTAGGTTTGTGTTCTGCCAAATTAGACCAAGCCATCACTGTAGATGCTTCTGCTCTGTTTTCACCGGGCTGCTCTTCAAGTCGGAGTGTGAAGTCTCTTTCCCAGGCTGAGCTGTTTTGGTGTGAGTCATTCTAAAGGGAGTAGTACCTTGGAAATGCATGCAGGACTAAAAGACATTAAAACTCCATGGACTGTTTTCCCCTTATTCTGAGCATATGTAACAGTACCTGGTCCCTGGGTGAGATGATAAAAGGCTGTGTCGATATTGAAATCTGGTAGGGCGATTTCTGCTTGGGGGAAAATTCCTTAGTTGCTGCATGAGTTGTCAAAACTATTCAGCGATTGCACCTGCAGATGCTAATTTAAAGGCAGATCAGGTATTTATAGGTGGTTCAGATATGGTTACATGAACTATAATCATTTTACTGCAGTGTTCATATAAACCAAGGGGTGATGGAATTAGATAGGCAAGAACCTGGTTCACTGATAGTATAAAATTATCTAACGGTGTTAGGAGTAAAGCACTGTGTATGTGACTTAAAAGGATGCCTTTAAATCCTTTTTTTTTTTTTATAGACTTTAACTTTCTTCCTCATTGAATGTTTTTTGGGAAGTACCTGAAAATGGTGGACTCTGGAACACATATGACTAGAAATTGGGATTCGAGGAGAATAAACTCTAATTTCTGATATCAAAATCATGATATAACATGATGTATCTATTTGGAAAACCTAACGTTACATTTCCTCTTTAGACCTGACCCACAGTTTTGATTCCTCTTTTTCTTAGTTGTCTTTGCTACTTCCCAAAGGTCTGTGTAAATAAAGGCATAGTGAGTATTCTGTCAGAGCAGAAGGTACAGAGCATCCAGATAATAAAAGATTCAGGTGCGTGTTATCATAGAATCATAAAATCATAGAATGGTTTCAGTTGGAAGGGACCTTAAAGATCATTATGTTCCCCACTAAGTTCTGTTTTTTTTAGATAATGTAATTTTAGGTAAGTTTGTCCTTCTCTATATTTAAATGGGCTTTGATTTGTCTAGAGTGCAGCCTTTTACACAGAAATATAACAAAGAACCCCCTAGGATTTGTATTTTGATTTTTATAAAAGTTTTTAGTCTTCTTCAGTGTGCAAATACCTTTGAAGCATGTGATCTTTCAAAAGAAATAGCTAATTTCTGTCTAATCGTGCAGCAGAAAGATAGGAAAAAAGATGATATAATGTCATACAATTTATATTTCAAATTAAACAATAATATATGGATGTGTGAAAAAGAATAACCTTTCAAATCTTCCATATAATCCCTGGTTTGGCTCTGGATGCTCTGATGTAATCCCAGGGAATGGATACAGGTATATGTGTGGTTTGGTACATGTATTTGCATAAAGAATAGTTTTTGTACGTCTGCCCAGGAGTGGTAAGGCCAGGTTTAGTGACTCAGTTTCTGGCAGAAACTTCTGGTTTGTTAATATTACTGAAATTTGGCAACAAATGACTTCAAAGTCCCAAGGGAAAGAGTCTATGTCTTCAAATGTCACAAAACCTTTTGATTATATATACATTTTTTTTCTTTCCTGTCTTGCATTTTATATTAGCTTTCTGCCTGTGTACTTTTTCTAGGTGAATATTCTTGCAGTGGAGAAAGCACAGATAACTCATGTCACTATTTTTCATTCTTTTTTTCCTTTATTTTCTTTTTTGTTACCTTAGTTTTATTGAACCTCTTGTTTCAAAGAGCTGAATACTACCCATGTTTGTTTGTGCTAGCATCACGGACTTTGTCCTAAGCAAAGTCTTTTATTTGCATCTTTTTCCTTTTGAGAGTAACAAACAAGCAAATGAAACTATGTAGTAATGCTTTATAACTTTTAAAAATCTCTTTTCACTTTGGAAATTTGTGGAGAAAAAGTGTATTTTTCCTTTTGCTACTTAGTATTTCTGATAAGGTAGAAAACCAAAAAGAATTACAAGAAAAGAAAAAGTTGTGGCAAAAAAAATTGGTCAAAAAATTTCCTTTTTGCTTAAGTTGAGTCTGGGCAGTGATTAATTTGCACAGCTTCGATGCATAGATAACCACCATAGTGTCTTCATTGTATTCCCTTGATTATTTAAGTGTTAAATACTGCTAAAATAAACTACTTTATCTTTCCTTTTCCGGAGTGGTGTACCACTTTGGTATTTTACTTATTCTTTCAAAAAAAAAATATGAAAACCCTAAAGAAAAAATAATTCAGAAAATGTTTTTACTGATCCTAGTGGTTGTCAGAGACAGAGAAAATAAATTAATTTTCAAGTTGTCAGAGTAACACAGTGGCTTGCCTTTCTTTGTGTTTCTTTTCAACATCTTACTATATACGAAATGGATAATATCTGTGTGATTTCAAATTATTTTTTGAGTTCATGGATCTAAGTTTGACCTCTAAAATGCACAAGATATGGTAATTCTTAATCCCAAACCTTAATTAGTTTTATGGCAAACTCACAATGAATGTGTGTTTTAAAAGAATGGCCAAGGTCTCTCTATTTTCAAAATCTTAACCATGTCTTCAGAAGGGAACAGTATAAGACAGGAAAGTTATATTGAGTGCTCAGACAGAAATCCCAGAAGGATCAGACTTCTTTCCTTCCCTCTTTTTTTACCAGAATTTCCCACTGGATAACTCCTCCAAGCCATAATTTCAGACCTATCAGAAGTTCCACAAAATACTGTGATAGTAAAAGCATCATCTGTTATCAAAAATTATGTAACCTGGGAAGAAACCAGTATTTTCAGATGAAGCATATATCTCTTTAAAGGGAGCAGTGTGTGTCTGTGTCCTTGCACTACGTGGTATTTTCAGAGACAGAGCATTTCCCTCTGAGTTTGATTTAACAGCTATTCTGTTTCCTTAAAGGCTGCACGTGTGGGATAGACATATTGTTTTTTGACATAAATGTCAATCGGCGTAAGAGAAATGGAAGAACTCTCCATGTTTGAAGAGAGATAAGTGTTTGCATGTTAGTAAAAATAGACTTACACTTGAGAGGTGTCCACTAGGCATGTAAAATTTGCATGTGGGTTGCATCTTATACGCACGTACTAACATAGTGTTCTCATGGTAGAACTGGTTTTGGAAATGTGGCACTTAGTCCCTCACGTTCATCTGGAGATATCCCTACTGTGACAGGGAATTAGGATCTGGTTTTAGTTATGAAGGAAGATCAGAGTATAAGATGCTGTGAGTTAATGATGTGTCACTAGAACATCTTTTCCAGGAACTATTGTTCAATAATAGCTGTATTTTTTTGTAATCTCAGGCTGGTTGTAAAAAGACGGGCTGGTATGAAGAAGTTGGTACTCTGGTAAACATTTAAAAATGCTGTTGAGAAATTCTAAGAGTAGACTGAGAGGATTTTTTAGTTCCTTTGAACGTACCAGGCTTGATTTGTGATAATGACAGCAGTAGGAGCATATCTGAAAATGAAATTAATATTATTTTCCCTTGTCCTGAACATTATCGTACTGGCTCTCAGTTTAATAGAGGGTAACATCCATTTCATCCTGTCCTTCATTTGTAGATCTTGTCAAGACATCTCTTTCTCTTTTCCACTGCAAAACACATTTAACCCCCTCAACAATTTAAAAAGACAAGTGCTTTTCCAAGCCTTTCCCCCTTCTTTTCCCTTGCTGCCTTTGATGTGTGCTTTGCAAGCTAATTCTTTATTGCAATGTTTATAGATTCTTTCTGTTTGGTGCTACCCTGTGATGTATATCAGCACTAGCAGTTGCTTCTGGATGCAAACCATATAGGGAGGAAGCCAGGAGATCAGGAGCTTGGGGAAGCTCGTTGGTCATAATTTGAGTCTCTGGATAACAGTTTAATATAGCTCTTAGAGACACACACACACACACACAACTCTTTCACAAGTCCTAGAAAAAATGGTTCACAGGGGAAGAAAGAGTGTTAAGTCTGAAAAGACTGACAAAGACTGTAATTTTTCCCCTGTGAGATAATGGTCTGAAGCCAGCAGCAGATAAAAGATTGCCGTAAGAATGGCTTAATTCCCCATCTTGTAAAAGGATTAGATAATTCAGTCTCTTTATGGATTCCTTACTCTGGGAAATATATTTCCACTTTTGGTTCTCCTCAGAAATAGCTGTAGAGTGTACTTATTTAAATGCACAAAGACCCGCATTCAGACATTTTGAAAAGGCAAAGAGCACACAGAAGAAAAAGATTATTTTGCAGGCTGTGTCAATGTGTAAGTTTTTGCTCAGCAAATGGATATTCTGGTTTTACCAGCTGAAAACATTATGGCTGTGAATTACGTATTGGTATCAGGGAAACTTTCTACAAAAATCTCCCAAAGTGACTGGAAAATAATGCTTTTCATTTGCAGAAGGAGAAAATTCATTTTTAACTATGGGTTTTATAAATTTTCAAGTCATTTGCTGTGTTTTAGTGTGCAAGCACTGAGAAATAGCATCCTTAAGAAAGTGAATGCAAAAATAAGAAGCAGACTGTGGTCCGAATAGTGTCAGTGAAAATGGAGCTATTTTAGATGAATTGTACCTTAGATGAAGGTGAAGCTCAAAGAACACAACTGCTGTATATCTCACATAAATAGAATTGATGGTAGTAACAACATACTCCTGCCTGAGAGCTTTGCACCACTTTAAAATGGATTTAAAGGAATTATAAATCTCTGCTGGGGAGTCTGTTGAATACGTCACTAAGTTTATATTTCTACATTTTATTCAGAAATTTTTTTAAATATATGTATATATTCAAGTAGTCTTACAGTTTAATTTTGGAAATGTCTGCCTTCCTGGATAATGTTCTGCGGGATAATCCAATAGTCCTCATGCTTCATTTCTCTTTAATGCAGAGGCTTCCTGTATTTTAATCTATGGTGACAACAGAAGCTATGACACTGATTTTTTTTTTTTTAACAGAACAAGGTGACATGCTGCAGAGCTTTCCCATTATTGCTTCAGAACTGGGAGGTGCCAGCCACTCTCTTTACTCACTGAATTCACGATCCTCTGTTGTTTGCCCCCATAGATCTAAGATATTTTTCTTCTGTAGTTTATTGATCTGAAATTTGTATAAACTTCTTTTAAAACCTAGTCTTCGTTAGGGAGCAAGAGCAAGTAGCTAAAACAGATGTAGAGTTTCACCAGAAAAAGACTACTTTTTCCTGTATGTTGTTTAATAATATTTATTTAATGTAATTTTACCATTATACTAACTGGCATAGTCTGTACTGGAGAATTGACATCTTTTTGTCTCTGTACCTGTGAATCTACTGAGAATTTTGCTGGCACAGTTTTAACGTTTTTATTTTTGTAAAAGACATTTGTAGAACAAATGGAGTAGGTCAGAATTTCCTGGCTTTATATTTGGGTGCTGGAGAAGCTTTGGATTTTACACCAGCATAAAGGAGTGCAGAACTTGTGGAGACAGTAAGTCAAGGTACATGAGATCAGAATTTGGATCGGTATGTTTGAGAACAAAGAATGAAATAAACTCTCCATAATATAGGCAAGTCAGGACAAACGATTATAGAACTTGGAGTTCTGTTACTGGTGTGGTGTTGAGGTTGCTAGGGAAAGGTGCAAGAAAACATTCAATATAACCTAAAAGCATGTGGGGGCTTTCAGGACTTTTGTTGTCTGATCTCTGTTGCTATAACGTCCCTGGAGTTAAGTATTTGTTCTAGGGAAATTATAATTCAGTATTACAGTGATATCAGAGAGAGATGTTAGATGTAGATGTAATATTTTAAATTAAAGAAAGGGAGGAGATGATTTGAAAGGAAAAAAGAATAATAAGGAAGTCCAGTTTGTCCTTCACCTCATCTCTGGCTGAAATTCCCTTTGGTTGCCAAAGAAACATCATCATGTTCTATTTTTAATATGTTTATTTTGTCAATAAATTCATGATATTCATTAATCTTACAAAATGTATATTACAGTTTTTGATCCAAATTAATAACTACTTCATAAAGAAACTAACTGTACATCACAAAATATGTGTTAGGATCTTTTCAAGAGTTAACCTACTTTGAAATATTTTCAGCAAAATCAGTGATTCAAGCCAAAATCTCCTTAATTGAGATTCTAATACAAACATGACACTAGCTTTGTTTTTCAGAGTTGAGAGCTTTTCTTGAAAAAAAGCCTTGAAAATGTACACTGATCTTGGGTGAACACAAAGCCAACTTTACTGCTCTTTTTGCTGAAAGACTTAAGGATTCTTTGCTGACCTTTCCCCTGCTCCTCACCATATTTGTCTAAAGTGAGCTGAGTCTTCAGCAAAGCAGATCAGGAATTTTCCAAGGAAATGTGTGCTCTTTAGGAAATAATGATTCACAGAAACCGAAACGTTTTACAGAAATTATCCAGATTCAACAAAATTTAGCTGACACAGGGCAGAACAGGGAGAATGGCTGGAGCTGCAATTCTCAGGCATGTAATTTCCCGCTTCCTCCTCAGGGAGTGCCCTTTACTGTCTTGGAGCCCCTGGAGGAATTTTTCTTTATTACTAAAAAGACAGCAGAAGCATCTGTATTTTCTTGAAATAACAGGTTTTCAGGATTTCTTCTCAAGTAGAATTTCAAAGTTTCTGTTGTTGTTCACCTCTGAACTAGATTTTGAGCAAATTTATACAGCTCGTTTGCTGTATTTAAAAAGAAAAAGAAGACCTATAGTCATGTACCAGAATTTGAAGGCCAGCCAGGTACACAGTAATTATCTAACTCTTGCCTGTAGCTGTTTATTTGGGGATTAAAGGAGAGTTTGTCCAAAAATTATAACTCTTATTCTCTTTGGGGTTTTTTTGGTTCATTTTTGGAAGGAATAGAATTTGGTTATTTGAATTAAGTGGCGCGTTTCTGGTAGACTATGTCAGAATATTATTAATCTAAATATAATCAAAATTCCTCTGTCTGTGAATGAACAATCACCCTCCTCTGAGGTGAATTTCCTCTTCTGTTTAGTATTTGATTTGACACAAAAATTTCCTAAAACACTACCTTTACTGTACACTAGCACACTAGCAGTAATATATAAAGCACATACTTTGAATTAATAGTCTACGCAAAGAACAAGTACTAAGGAGCATATATCTCACTATCAGGTATCACAAAGATTTCCATTTCTTTGTTTTCAGGATATTTTATTCCTTCTCATTAGGCCATGATGTTAGAAAGTACCCATGCTTGTGGTTAAGAGGTTTTAATTACTTCCTTGGAAGTAATTTTTTGCTTCTAGTCCATTAATATTGCAAGAATGGTGTTCATCAGTGAACTTTTTTTTTTTTAATATTCTGCCATAACATGGAGTTTACTTTAGTTTCTTTTATTGCTAATTTTAAGAATATCGTAGGACAACAGTGTTGACATAGCATACAATCACAGTGTATGTCTACATTTGGTGCCCTGGAGGAGTTGTTAGGTGGGAATTTGTTCTGCATCTCTACTTGCAGTCATGTACACACTCAAGTATAGACATACCCACAGTTGCCCTCAAAGCAGGACTTTGTTTTACCTCTTAAAAATCCACTTTTCTGAACCCTAAGTGTTTCTGCAAATTTCAAATCTGAAAATGCATGCCAACTTTAAATCGTGGAGAAAAAAACCCACAATAATTTTAATTCAGCTTCCTCAACTCTTCCCTGTTATTTTTTTCCTTGTGATACAGTTTAATTCCAGTGTCCTGGAATTAAAGGACTCTGCAGCTGTATGAGGGCTATGGCATTGTCCTAAAGCCCTAAGGGTGATACAAGCAGAGAAATCATAGCTCCTCTAGTGTTACTCTTTCCTTCCATCCCCACTATACCCACACTTTATTAGATACCCATTATAGTAAGTCATTTTAGGATGCTGTTAGATGGATTTTGGATTCATATAAGGAATTGTATTGTAGGATTGTCTTGTCTCTTTGTTTTCAGCTTCTAAGAGAGGTCATAAATCTGACATCTTCCGAAAGGAACAATTGCCATAATGTCAAGAAGCTCTTCTCTAAATAGCTCATGTAGGTTGGATATTGATGGGTATTGGAGAGATTTGAAAACAAGACCACTAGCTCTGTCACACAAAAAGAAGGGGGAAGTGTAATGACATGCCATGTAGCTGATTACAATAAAGAAGAGCAATAAACTCAGCCGGACCTTGGATAGTGTCAGCATTTCTTTTCTTGCCAAATAAGTCAAGTTTGGGGAAGAACTAGTTTTCAGATAGTAGTGACAAGTTTCCCCACACAGTCTGCTTCAGTAATATCACTTTGATTAGAAAAAAAGATCGCTAGGAAATGTCCTAGTGAGCTGTGTTTGAAAAAGTAGATGTCATTTCAGAGATTTGCATATTGTAGAGAACAGACCTTCCTTATTTAAGGATCCCTTCTTGTGTCTACTTCTACATACCTGTAATTAGATAAAAATATGTAGATAGCTCCAACTGTAATATTTTTTTTGCATAATTAAGTAGCATGTGTGATAGTATCAAAAGGACTTACTGGTAAATTTCAGAAACTAAAAAGGGAAATGCTCTTAGTTTTTCAGTCATCTAATGGGGAACATGTTGCTGCTATGGAAAACGTATTGTTGACTTTGAAAAAAAAAGCCTTACAGCATGTATTCTTTCATACTACTTATTCATTCCTTCTTTAGTACTAACAGAATACACTTTGTTTTATGCAAATACGTGGAAGAATCTGATTCTATAATGTGTTTCAAATAGACGGTACAATCTAGAAACAAGGGATATGCTGGATGACTGTTCAAGCTCAAAGCAAAGCTGATCTTGCAGAATGATTGTTCATGCTGTGCCAATTAATTTCCAGCTGCTAAGTAATGCTAGACGAAAGATCAAGATGCACTCAGTGTTTTCTCCTGCTCGTAATGATTTGGATTGCCACAGGGATGTTATTCTGGCTTTGAAAACAAGGTGGGAGGATGAGGAGGTTGCTATGAAGGGAAATAAAGTTAGTCCATGAGGCATTTCCTCATTAACTTGTGCCATCAGAAATGCTCAAGAGTCATTCTTGGAGTGCTAGAATGGGTTTTTCTGAAAGGTCAGGCACAAGAGAAGCTTGAGACTCTCTAGAGCTTGATGATCTCTTCCAGCTGGACTCCACCAAACAGCCACTCGACAGAGCTCATCTAGCAGGCAGGAAACGCTGATCTGTGCTGAATCCTTAGCCCACCTGCACGGTGTACAGTGTCCCTGTCACTAAATTCCTGTTACAGATACTTACATGCTGCATATTTAACCCCCTGGAAAATTCCCCTGGAACGTTCTGTCATCTTGAAAATGGAAATAAGTTGAAACATTTATGGCCATTAGTCTGCTTAATTTAACGTGTGTTTTTTTTTTTTTTTTTTTTGCAACAAATGGAATGAAAGTAGGAACCAGTATCTGATACTTCTCTAGGGTATTGCTTCTTGCGCTGCCTGTGGGATGAAATCAATGTCAGTGAGTTGTTTTCCACCTCTGCAGTCATAGGGATTTACAAGTGTTTCATTAAGACTGTTGGTAATTGTGATACCACGGAAAATGTCTTCTGAGGTGTTGTTGGGCACTCAAAACTGCCGGTGAAATATCGAAGACATTTAAACAGAGGTTGTTGTATTAGTCAGAATGGGGTTTTATGCAGGTTATTTCCCACGGCATCATTGGTGAGAGGTTACGCAACATAAATCACAGAGTTAACCTCATTTTCATTTCAGGTTAGCAACTGGAATTCAAATAATAGGTTCATCTTAGTATTTTTTCATCTGGTAAAATAGGTGACTTTCATTGAAATATCCAATTGTAATATCCTCACCTTGATATGTGTCCTGTTCTCCAACAATCTATGTTTTAAGAAAGAAAAATACCCCAAGTGCTCGAATTCAGCAATGCACTTAACATAGGCATGATTTTAAACCCAAGAGTAATCTATTTAGATAAATGTGTTACTGAATGAAAACTGCAACGGTTGTTTCATATCACATTTGTGCATGCTGTAGTAATTTTGCAATTTTCTAGTGAAAATCTAAGATGGTCAAACTTTTAGACAAAAAAGAAGAGTTCGGGTTTTTTTAGGTAGATTACTCCTACTTCCAAATACTGCACCATCACTAATAGAATAATAAACATAGTAGGTAAAGGCGTCTTACATGGAAGTAACATAAAATCTTTGATAAGGTGATAAATCTTAAACATTTGTAGAAAACATTGCTTTTTCAGATATCAAGTCAAGAGGAAATGTTTTCCTAATCTCAATTCTGAAGGAATCAACATGTTTTCTTTTTGCTGACTTTAGTCACTGCTATTTCAAAGATAATACTGTGCGTGCTTATAGATTGCTCAGAAGTGTGAAAAGACCTTTTCAAAGCAGTGGATGAAAGCAATCTATCATTTCAATCTTGTCTCTATTTTTCCTATTTACTGTTTCCTTCCTCTGATGAGGCAATGTAGGATTATATTATGCTGTGACTCATTCAAGGAATGTAGATGAAATCATTTTGTCCTGTTTTGGCATACTGTTGTAGTATCATATTTTCTAAATCATACTGGCAGTACGACTGTTTGTCACACACACACCGGCTTGTTTGTAGTGATAGACCTGGTATAATGCTGCTGCACCCATCCTGTAGAACTTAGAATCATGGAATCATAGAATTATCTAGGTTGGAAGGGACCTTTAAGATCATCTAATCCAACCATCAACCTAACTGATTAAAAAAAAACATCACTAAACCATGTCACTAAGCACTATGTCAACCCGTCTTTTAAATACCTCCAGGGTATTTAAAGCCTCAACCACTTCCCTGGACAGCCTGTTCCAATGCTTAATAACCCTTTTCATGTAGAAATTGTTCCTAATATCCAATCTGAACCTCCCCTGGTGCAGCTTGAGGACTTTTCTTCTTGTCCTATTGCCCTCGACTTGGGAGAAGAGACCAACCCCCGCCTCTCTACAACCTCCTTTCAGGGAGCTGCAGAGAGCAAACTTACTCAGAATGTCTTTGGTCCTGAAGCCCTTGGCAGTTTTCTTGGAACAAGTCCTACAGAATGCATTTTTGGGTCAAAGGAAATTGAAATATTTGCCTGGAGGCTGTTTGTCTTTGTAGTTCTCGAAGCTTCCACATGCAGATGGTTGAATGTAACAGTGGCCTCTAAGCAAGAGATCACATTATAAACAGAATGTATATGGGGAAAAAAATGTTGGTTATCAGATATCACGTTTAGACTCCCATGAAACCAATCAATAGCCGAAATAATGTTTCGGTTAATAACTCAAATAGTCCATAAAGTATTAGTAAGACAGTATTTTTAGGTAACTTGTTTTTGGGTTTTTTTTTTTTTCTTTTAAGAGCATACACTGAAAATAACAGCAAACCAAAAAGCTAGCCACCAGTTTGGAAAAACTCAGCTCTTTTTAGATTGCTTTTCAAACAAGGATATGACTCTCATATATATCGCTCTTTTAATAATCACCTTTGACAAAGCAGTGGATGTAAAGTTCCAACACAACATTTTGGTCATCATTTTCACTCTTTTTTGCTGGAGGAATTTCAATCTGGTGTCTGGCAATAAAGAATCAAGTCTACCTTGGAGTTCACACTTTTGTGTACATTAGTCTGCAAGAAAAAGAGATGAAAATGCTTTTGTAGTACCAGGGACCAGGTACGTGGGTCTCATAGCTTAGGCCTTCCAACATTAATGATGCTTTCAGCGTGGTAACAACATGCTTTTCTTGGAAGACATTCAGCAAGAATAAACCAGGGAAGAATGTAGCATAAACACAGACAGATTAGAAAATACATCTCTGATTGTATAATGAGCTTCTGAAGCATTCAGAAGCTCTTCTGGCTTTATGCTTCTTTCTAGTCTATTGCTTAAGAATTTTTAAGCGTTTTCAGTTTACTGTGGAGGCGTCATGAGTAGCATTACTGTTGAAGAAGAAATCAGAATACTCCAAGTAACAATTCTTTTGGCATGCAATAATAGTGTTTGTGACTTTTTTTTGTTGCTCGAGTCACATGAGAATCTATTCCGATATGAATCCACACTTAAGAAATACATGAATAAGTTGAAAATTGGATGTGAAAATGAGGTCCAGATATGTGAAACATCTTATTCACCCATCCACCCACTCAGTTCACTCAGCCATTTCCTCCTACAGTGGGAAATTGTATGAAATGTCTTTTTTGACCAGATAGATGGAAAAGATTTTTTTTTTTGCATGTTTTTCAAGAGGCAGTAGGCTACTTAAATAAATGTAATTTCTAGAGTAATGAGAATAATTTTGGTTGTTCATGTCTGGTTTGGGTTTATGAAAGCTCAGAATGGGAATGGATTATAAAATCTTGAAAATTTTGATGGGATAAAAGAAGCAGCTCCTACTTCTAGATATATATATTTTTTTATGACTGCAGTATAAGCAGAGAAAGTCAGAGTAATTTTCCTTTTAATTAAACACAAATAAACTATCAACATGGCTGCAGAGAAGAGTACATCACTTCTGGTTCCTGTGATTCCATGCATATCCTTATAAGCTTGAATATGTGCTTGCAGTAAATGTGTATGTATGTAATGGAGGAGGATAGCTCTATTTTAATGCAAAGGCAAATGATGCGATTTTTGAGATCTTGCTTTTTGCGTGGTTATTTAATTTGCAATGTCTTTTCTCCCTATTTGAATATCTTTTGATAATGGTCCAAAGTTATTTGCTTCTGTTTGACTGTCACATTTAGAAGAGCCTGTTTGACAAGGTAGGCTTTTAAAGAGTTAGTAACCAGAGCATTACAAACCAGGAACAGAGATATAAAAGATTCATAGAAATAATTTCCAAAATTAGATTTACAGCTTCTGGGCTTCATACTTCTGTTGCCTCGAGGAGTTTTGTGTTCCGTGGAACTGCCTCCTCAGGTGAGAGTTGTTATGAATTTACATTGAGCTTTCCATCATAAATAAACCATCCCAGGGGCAAAAAAGAAAAGGAGATCAAGTAATTTTGTGCGTGGAGGGAATGGTTTTGAGAAGGTACAAACAAAGAGGTGACTTAAGATTCAAATATTTTAGATAACTGTGAGAGTCATAAAATATGAAATTTAGATAGGGTGGATATGGGGTTCTGCTTGGTCTCAAAGGTTAATTCAAAGTTTAGTGTAAAGCAACCGCAGAGAGTGAGAGTACAGAGGGAAAGGAACTTTTTTTAAGGAAGTAAGTTATTTTTTCCCCAAGGTTTTACTGCAATGCATTTTTATGATTCCTGGGCTTTGCAAAATTGAATTGCATTTTTCTTACTCTTTTCATGTCTGAATAAATTCAAAGGAAGATAACCTTTATGTAAATGGCAGTTATATTGTGTTAAGACCTACAAACCGTTTCTTCAGAGCAAAATCTGTACTTGGGATTCATAAAAGCCCAAAGAAGGATGGTGGGACTCCTGGGATGCTCATTTAAAAGAACAGATAATAGGACTATTTTTGTAAATCGCTGTCAAGGCACTGGAGTCAGCTGAGGCAGGGGGAGAGCCTGAAGACCAAGCCTGCTGTAATTACTGTATTTTTCTTTTAAAAAGTAACAAAGGAGGAGGAAATGCACTTGCATGTATTTCCCTGAGGTGGGTTAACCTTGGCTAAGGGCTTGCCCCTGGCCCAGCCACTTGCTCTCTCCCCAGCATGACGAGGGGAGAAAATAGGATGAAAAAGCTTGTGGGTCGAGATAAAGACAGGGAGATTCCTTACCAGTTACTGTTGTGGGCAAAACACACTTGACTTGGGGAAAATTAGTTTAATTCATTGCCAGTTGAAACAGATGTAGCTAATGAGAAACAAGAAGACAAACATTAAACCCACACCTTTCCTCCCGCCTTTCCCAGGTCTAACTTGGCTCCTTCACTCTGCACTTCTCTCCCTGCCCTCTGAGCAGGGAATGGGGGGTCGGGGTCACTCCTTAACGGCTCTTCTCTGCCCCTTGCAGAATTACAGAATGGCCGGGGTTGGAAGGGACCTTCAGAGATCATCCAGTCCAACCCCCTGCCAGAGCAGGGTCACCCAGAGCAGGTTGCACAGGAACGTGTCCAGGCGGGTTTGAACGTCTTCAGAGAAGGAGACTCCACCACCTACGCCCTTGTTATTTGTTGAGGCTTAGGGGAACGTTTCCG
>JAOXJK010000012.1:125089530-125099812 GCA_025774025.1 Xenus cinereus
CAGGGGAATGGCGTGGGCTGCGGGATGGACGCTGCTGCAGAGGGTTGCCTAAACACATACAGCAGAAGAAGAAACAATTTCAAAGGTGGAAGTCAAGGTTTTTTTGTCATAGATGTAATGATGTGAGGCAGATACACAATGTATTATCCATACTTAACTACAAATAAATAAATGAACCAAAACAACAAAAAAAATGCCGCAAACCTAAAAAGCAGAATATAAATGTTTTAATTTCAATTGGTATAGTGTTATCAGAGCACAGAAAACCATTCTGAGTTCTGCTTTTTGGTTTCAGTCACATCTGAGCTTTACGGATCTTGTGCCTCAAGTCAGCTGATAACAGGAGAATCTCCGTTAAAAAAGAAAAAAAAGGCTAATGCATTTTTGAGGAAGGTTTGCAGACACAACCAGAGTGAACTCTGACACAGAATCATTGAATGGTTTGGGTTGGAAGGGACCTTAAAGACCATTGAGTTCCAACCCCGCTGCCCTGGGCAGGGACACCTCCCACACACCAGGTTGCTCAAAGCCCCATCCAGCCTGGCTTTGAACCCCTCCAGGGATGGGGCAGCCACAGCTTCCCTGGGCAACCTGGACCAGGGTCTCACCACCCTCACAGCAAAGAATTTCTGCCCCAGATCTCACCTCAATCTCCCCTCTTCCAATTTAAAACCATTACCCTCGCCGTATCACTCCACTCCCTGATAAATAGTCCCTGTAGGCCCCCATCAGATAATGGAAGGTTGCTACAAGGTCTCCCTGGGGCCTTCTCTTCTCCAGGCTGAATCCCCCAACTCTCTCAACCTGCCCTCACAGCAAAGGTGCTCCAGCCCTCGGATCATTTTCACGTTCCTCCACTGGACCTGTTCCAACAGGTCCATGTCCTTCCTGTGTTGAGGACTCCAAAGTTGGACACAGTAAAATACACCTGACATCAAAAACCTGACATTCACAATGCATACCCATCAACTTTAAACTTAGTGCTCTTAAAAAAAAACTTCTTGTTACTTCTTTTGAATGGCTGGAGTTGGCAATACTGATTATTTTATGTCACACACAAGATACACTAAATACTTAAAGAAGAAAAGTGTGAATTACTGCACAAGTAGCAATGAGATTGCACTGCCCAGGAGAAATATTCAGTGACAGCTAGGTAGAATAACAGAAAGAAAGAGGTGGAGAAGGCAATGAGGAAAGGAGTTGAAGTGGCCATATCATATTTTCTCAGATTACATTTTGTCACTTTTTGCTGTTAACTTCATTTACCAATAAAATACAAAAGCAATTACATCGATTCGTGTCTGAAAGTAGTGGCAAGTAGGAAATAATTCATAATTACTTTTTTTACACTCCCTAACCTATGGCTACCTAAGGCAGCTTTTTCTTCTAACATAGGGCCTTATAGTTGGTCCTGGTCAAGAGACATGCATAAAACAGCAGAGCTGCTCTGCACTGGGAGGTGATGGATCTCGCAGCTTCAGCCAGAGCCCTCAGGAATACCGACTGGGTTTTAATCAGTATACAAAATTCTGTCCATCTGCATTCCAAATGGGCTTGATGGGTCACCAGCATCCTTCAGCAACATGATTTACAAACACCTGGGGACTGGGACACTGTAGCTTCCCAGATCTTTCAGATGAGGCCCAAATTATTCCTGAGAGAAGTCTTCCTTCCTAGGAAAAGCTCACTTCTCAGTAAGAAGCCGTCTGCCCCGCCTACCACTCATTATCTGGAGGTGTGCAGCAGCTTCACCCTTCCTTCAAATGCAGCTCAAACCCTCATGTTGCCCCACTGCGTGGTGAAAAAAGCCAACGTGGCACACCACTATTTTCTCAGTCCTCCACCTGTCCACTTTTAAGCTCGTCTTAATTTCATAGGCAGCAGATATTTTGTTTTCAAGGTCAGGATTATTTCCAAAACCTCTCTTAGATAAGGAATACATTTCCACCGGCACCTGTCCTCCATCCCCCATTGTGAAATTGGGTCTGACCCTCCCACCCATTAAAGCAGGGTTCCATGAAGAAAGGTGGGCAGGAGACTGAAAGGATGAAGAGGACCGACAGGCTGCATCAGACCAGTCTTCACCTCTGGGATGACTGGAGGCAGCCGTGGAGTTAACCCAGCCCCAGGGACTCCCACTGGGTGGTTACTCCTCTTTCTCAAGCAAGAGGTGCCCACAGGCATGAGTGATTTCATCAAGTGCCTTATCCTGCTTCCACAAAAGCTCCAGACCCTGGAGCGAGGCAACACAACTCCCATGGGACCCTCAGGGTTCTGTCTGCAGCAAGTTTCTGAGCACCTTGTTTTGTGAGAAAAGCTTGAAACCGGGAAGATTAAACAAACTAAAAAAAAGTCAAGCCACAAAGAAAGGACACCAAAAAAAAAAAAATCAACAGCTACACCCTCAATTACACTTGAAATCTGACCTAAATATCTAAAATTGGATTTAGTTCATTGGTCTCCAAGAAACTCATATCCTAGGCAGTGTCAGCAAGTACACTCTGGTCTTTTTTTTTGGCCTCCGCATCCCCAACAAGCCTCCACCCCCTCCCAGCCCAGTGAGACTATGTTCTTGTATGAGTTCAGGGACACAAATGGGAGAAGAGAATGCAGAATTCTACCTTGTCATGAGTTCATCATTAAGGCTGTACAACTTGCCCCAAAATATTTGATTGATATTATCATTTGCCATTAATTTTCTCAGAGGATGGGCAAAAATAGAGTGTAGCACACGGTGGCCATACCTTCATATGCTAATGGCCCTGTAACTCCACTCCTTGAGTGGGGGGGCAAGTGGGGAAAATAATCAGCGTGGCACTTACTAAACTCCCCATTTGTGTATATATTCCCTTGGGTACTCACAACAAATGTTATCTTTCCTTTCATCCTTCTGTTTGTCTTTGCTTATGTCATAAATAACCTTGCAAGCAATAAAATTCCTTATCTCTTAGGTAAATAAAGCTTAGCTCATTTTATAACCTCCACAGTAGGATTTTTCTTTTAAAGGGAAACCTAAACGCAAAAGCAGACATTAATTTTTATTTTTTTTTTGGTAAAAGGCTCTGTGGGAGTCACAATTTCATACCCTCCCCAGCCCCATTGTGAAGTGAGCCAAAAAAAGCCAGGACATTCACTGTCAACAGCTCCATCATGGCTCCTGAGGCTGATGCCTGTTGGCTTTTGCGGCTCTCCTCCTCTCTCCTCCACCTCATTCTGAGCCGTATGGAGGGGTGGGAAGTGTATTTGCAACAGGAGATCAATGTGCAACCGCCGAACAAGGAAAAGGTGTGGGGCAAACATGAGGATTAATTTATTTTGGCTCCGCTCCCACAGTGAGGGAAGAAGAGGAGTTTGGGGAGCAGAGTATGAAACACTGAAGGTGGGAAGACGGAGAGCAGAAGGAAGGACCCGGTGGGACGGGGGCAGAAAGGAAGCCTCAGGCTTTTTTCCTCCCTCTTCCCAGGTGCTACCTTGCGAGCAGACAACCCACTTTCGGTTTTTCATGTCACCTCTGCCCATGAAAACCCCTCCCGAAGATACTGAGTAATTACAGGGCAGAATAAAATCTCAGCCACGGCATCAGGATTTGGCCCTACCTCTTCAACTGGCAACTTAAATGAACACGTCATTAGCGCCCAGCGAATTAGTCAGTACCATTCTCAGGATTGCAAAATATACCATTAATTATCCCAATACACAAACAAGGAAGTAATTTCACCACAAGCCAGTTCACTTCTGTCCTACTCAGCAAATGGCAAAAATTCGGTCATTGAAGAAAACAGCAGAAACAATACAGGGAAAGTGGAGGAGAACGTTCTCTTTAACTTGGAAAAAAAAAAAAAAAAAACTAATACGATTATCTGAAGCTCATGACTGTGTAAAAAGCTTCAGATAGTAAGTTGACCCAAATGATCATAACTCTTTCCTCTCCCCCACCCTCCCCACAGTCCTGGGACTACCCATTTTTCCCCAAGTGGTAGCAGCAGGATTAGTTAGAAATTGTACGGGATACACTACTCCATGTTTAAAAAAGTTAGAGCGTACAAACCACAAACACAAATTAGGGGAGCTCAAGGGGGGAAAAAAAAAAAAAAAAAATAAAAAAAAAATCCATTAAACGGACATGGCATTTTGTACATCCAGCTGCAAAATAATTATTTCTTACTTTTAAAATTCTCTTTGACTTTGAAGAGCACCTGAAGTACTTAAAACTTTTTTTTTCCACTTCTTACCTGCTTGTATTCTTTTTGCTGATATCATGTTGCATATTGCAAAAATTGAAGCCCCCCTGGGTGCTTGCCAGACCCCTGTGATGCATCTCCCTGCCCACATCCCCAGGGATAAGGACCGCTTTCCAGAAAGGCTCCTGCTCCTCCCAAGTTGAGTTTATCAGCCCACCTGGCAGGAGTTGCACGCAGTGTGTGGTTAGTGCTTCCAAAGAGACATTTCACGGGGCAGACAGAGGCACAGATGTTTTCTGGAGTGAAAATACTCTGATTTGAAAACATTTAATCCTCTAAAATGTAATTTTAAATTGAAAGAATTTTCTGAACTTTAAAAAAAAAATTAAAAAAAGATCAATGAGTGCCTTGCTTTTACTTATCTGAAATTTTGTCTTCTTGGGCATGACAAATTCAAAAATAACAGTAAATAAAACAGAACTAAAGGTTAGAAAAAGATTATTTTAGTTACATTTCAGAAACTGAAACAAATGTGATTCCCAAGTGCCCACGTATTTATTCATTCCCTCTTGCCTGTAAACAGAAAAACTATGTGCAAGTTAACTCAAACTAGCATTTTTTCAGTGTAAGGTTTAGTGTAAAATGTTCTGGCTGAGTGCCATGGGAAGCAAAAAGCTTGTAATTTCAATTACATGGCATTTCAAGTAGAACAGGCTCTAATGTGGAAGGTGGGGATTAGAGGTGGCTGCCAATATTGCAGCAGAGCTCTGAAACTGTTTATTATTTTTACAGTACCAAGAAAGCCCATGTTGACTAGGTCAGTCCTTGAACAGACCACGAAAGCTGAAAGTTTAAACATTTGGGGAACTCTTACAGAAAATGCGTGCTGTGTGAAGAATCTTCAAACAAAATATTGCATATAAAAGTTCCACTGCGTGAATAACAAATGCCCTTGCCAGCCGTTTGGTGACAATGGAAGGGACACTTGCAAACCAATTGTTCAATAAAGGGGATTTTTTTTTTAATATTTGGAGGGATCTCTGTCAAATGTGTCTATTTAAGATATTTAAGCTACTCAGCAAAGAAAAGGTAGGTTATACGTAGAAAGCTAAGTGTGGTTTTCCTTCTTATGGTATTATCTCCTGAAGTTACCAGTAAAATTTGAGCTTGATTAGCTAAGCCATGGTAGAAGAAAAAGTTCAATCAAAATGAGTTGCTTATATTTACATCTTGCCAGGAACTCACTAATTAATTGGGTTTCACCTCCTTTTCCTCGTTTCATTTTGATCATGCGATTCAGGTAGTCTTTAAAAATGAGGAAGCGCTTTCTCTTGTGAGGTGGGGACTGGTCCCACACTTGAAAAGAAACTGTGTGTGTGCAAGAATGTGCACTTGAGTACCCAAGTGGTTTACTCTCAAGCAGGCCAAAATGACATAGAAATATAATGCTGCATTGCTTATTAACACTTTTTATGGTCAGCAAGAGAGTAATTCATTTTCTGACAAGCACTTGATTTCCAGATGATGTTGTAGGTCATTTGGAGGCCTTTCTCTTGTCGGTAGCTATTCTAAAATGTTGCACGTCTATAGAACTGCCCGAGTGTCAGTGGGTTTTACACAGTCCATGTCAACTCAGGTCCTGTGGTGAGATCAAGGCATGGAAAGTCAAAGAAAGGTATGAACTTGATAGATGGATCACCCAGTGGATCAAGAACTGGCTAGATGGCCGCACTCAAAGGGTTGCGGTTATCCGCTCAATATCCAAGCAGAAGCCAGTGTTGAGTGGTGCTCCGCAGGGGTCAGTACTGGGACCAGTGCTGTATAACATCTTTGTTGGTGACATGGACAGTGGGATTGGGTGTACCCTCAGCAAGTTTGCCAACAACACCAGGCTGTGTGACGCGGTTGACATGCTGGAGGGAAGGGATGCCATCCAGAGGGACCTGGACAGGCTTGAGAGGTGGGCTCATGCGAACCGCATGAAGTTCAATCAGCACAAGTGCAAGGTCATGCACCTGGGTCATGGCAATCCCAAGCACAAATACAGGTTGAGTGGAGAATGGCTGGAGAGCAGCCCTGAGGGGAAGGACTTGGGAGTGCTCGTGGATGAGAAGCTCGACATGAGCTGGCAATGTGCACTGGCAGCCCAGAAAGCCAACTGTATCCTGGGCTGCATCAAGAGAAGTGTGGCCAGGGAGGTGATTCTACCACTCTACTCTGCTTTCATGAGACCCCACCTGGACTACTGTGTTCAGCTCTGGAGTTCCCAACAGAACAGAAGGACATAAACCTGTTGGAATGGGTCTAGCGGAGGGCCACGAAGATGCTCAGAGGGCTGGAGCACCTCTCCTGTGGAGACAGGCTGAGAGTTGGGGTTGTTCAGCCTGGAGAAGAGAAGGCTCCGGGAAGACCTTAGAGCCCCTTCCAGTACATGAAGGGGACCTACAGGAGAGATGGGGAAGGACTCTTTATGAGGGAGTGGAGTGATAGGACAAAGGGTAACAGATTTAAACTGAAAGAAGTGAGATTCAGATTAGATTTTAGGAAGAATTTCTTTCCTGTGAGGGTGGTGAGGCACTGGAACAGGTTGCCCAGAGAAGCTGTGGCTGCCCCATCCCTGGAAGTGTCCAAGGCCAGGCTGGATGCGGCTTTGAACAACCTTGGCTTGGTGTTGGAGGGTTGAGAAGTGGGAGGTGTTGGAGCTAGGTGAACTTTAAGATCCCTTCCAAGTCAAACTGTTCTATGATTCTATTCTATGATTCACATCTGCACTGGCTTTTTTTTAGAGATAAAAGCTATACTGATGTATGCTGTCAAACACTGTGTTGCAGATGGAAGCACATACAGTGATCTTGGAAAAACTTTCTTATTCTCATTAATGACCTCCTTAATTGTATTTCTGTTCCACTGTGGCATTCCCAGGAAGTTATGGTATTTTCCAGAAGTTCAGGGAACCAATGATGGGAGACATTGCCTTTGGCTTTACTGTTTGTAATTTTTTATTTTAGCAGTAATTTGGCTAAGTGGTCTAAGTAAAGAAAGCATTAATGAATGTATTGTATGTGAAGAGATTATGATGATATGTAAAGAAGGCCACTTAGTTGATCTTAAACATTGACAAATGTATCCTGAGGGCTTTGTTTGAACATATTTCTGGCACAAAGAGACATTGCCTCACCTTCAAAGTTTGAAGGTGATGAACAGGGCCCAGAGCTGTTTCTACAAGTTAGAAAGACAAGGATGTCTTTCAGGAACATCCTCATATTTAGATCTTCTTAATCTTGTTAATGTAAATTGGCCATTTATAAATTTTGTGCTAATATTTATAAAGCTTAACAAATGATCAAGGGCAATTGTAGTTTTGAAGATACTGGAGGAATTGGAAGGACTTCTATGCATATATTTCATACATATATGCTATATTTTTCAACTACTTTCAGTCTACCGTCATTATCATTAAAGTCCAAGTTAACTGACATTAGTGTTTTATCTCTGCAATTCCTGGCCAGTAGACAAAGAATAGGTTTTGGTGAAGTGGAATAAGAAGGTTTAAATAAATGACTTGCAAGCCTGAATCTCTTTCTTAAATGACATATCTGAAGTGCTGCCATTCATCCAGTGGAGAGAAAGGGCACCAGCGAATTCTGCTAGAGCTCTACAAATCCATTTTTCCTTGTGTTTGAACTGACAGGCTTCCAAAGCCTCCTTGATAACATCCCTTACTTTCAACTTGTGCTTATCTTTTAGGAAAAAGGCTGTAGCATAAATTGCATGCCGGAGTAGCTCTGTCTGTTTTTATGCATTATTCACATAGATGAACTCATAGTTTCAAAATGCTTAAAAATTTTTTTTTCTGTTCAGTATTATTTATATATATAGAAAAAAACTTTACCTGAGCCTGCCTTCAAAAATGTTGTTGGTTATAGCCCTGAAATATCTAGCTTCAGAGAAGGAATAAAAAGTGGTTATACTAAAGTTTTAATGTCTTAAAAAACTCTTGTACCTTTTTTTTTTTCCCAGATGATTATTACTTTGTATCAAGTGAGTGCTTAATTGGAAGGCACTATTATAAGCACATAATTTATCATGAAATTAAATTGCTAATATTAAATGTCACATCTTCTGTAACTCGTATTGTAATACTGTTGTGGTATTTTGTGAAACTATTGTCTGACAAAATGCCATAAGCTTATGATATTACATAGAACAGAAAAATACACAGGAAGAGTCACAAAATCTGGAGAAAAAATTGTCCAAAGTTACCTCAATAATTTCACAGAGCATTGGAACTGTGTATCTGAAAGGCAGTTTGAACAATATGTAATGGTAGAGACTGAGTATATGTAAATGTATTGGATTTTGTCATTTACAAGATTAATATTTATTCTTAGACAGAATGTATACATCTGTGCTACATCGAGAACTGAACACAAACACTTTATGTCTTTGTAGCTGTGTCTTAGCAGCATGGAGGCAGACACAAATGTTTATTAAATGCATGTGCGTACCTGCCTTTGTGTTCCCGTATATGCTTATATACAGGCATATCTCTGTTTTACATGAACTTCTGTGAGATTTTAAAACCTATATTGAAATATACAAAGATATCGCTGATGTTTGATGATGTTTGAGATTCGGAGTCTCCCAATTGCAAGTGATTTAATTTAAACATTACTCATGGTTTTATAAACATCTAGAGCCCTATCATGATGATTACCATTAAAGAACCATTTTTCTCCATTTATCTTAGATTCTACTACAGGCAGTAGAGAGCTCTACTTTAGACAGTCACCTTAGTTGTACGTGTCTCGAGTGATTCCTGTGCTTAAAGGAAAGAGGTACAGTAAAGGAAAAGGCAGAACATAAGAAGAAACAGTAGAGGTTTGTAGAAGTGAAAAATAACACAATTTCATTTCCAGAAAATAGGGCATGGAGAATGAAACCTTCTCACCAGGCTAACATTTGGAACTCCGTATTTTCAGGGGTTAGGGAGGTATAATACCCATATGTATAACCCATAATTATTTGCTTATGATAAACTTGAATAGTCAGAGTTAAGAATATTAGAAGAGCAGTTTGGTCTTCAAATATTATCATAGACCACAAACTAGTTTTTATTCCATATTTCATCAGAGTTGTATTTGTGCATGAAATTGTATATTCAAAAGGGATTCATCCTTCACCTTGGGGATTTTTTTCCCCTGTATTCATTATTGAAGTCCTGCTGTTTTTTCCCCCTTATGAAAATATACGCTATATAATGTATATAAAAATGGCCCTTTTCCACCATAAAAGTCTGGGAATGAGAGTATATCTAAAAACAGACTGAAAATTAAAATATTAGAGTTTTGTTACAGGCTCTATTCCCCCTTCCCATCTCTTATTTAGTTTTGTTTATTTTAGAGGAATTGTTCACAGCATAAAATATTCTTCCATCTAGAGGCTGATATTGGGTAACTAAAATCTATTAGAGGAATAAACATTTAGAGATGTAATTCAATACAGATTAATATTCTGTAGTGACCTCAACAAGCCAGTTTATGATTTGGATGGAGAATTCACAGTGAGGACTGAAGTGACAAATGCTCCAAATCTCTTGGAGGAAGAGGTGAATCAGGTCTAGTGATACATCTGAAATAAATGTGTTTGCAGGATCAGATCCACTTCTGAGTAATTTACTGTTTTATTCAGCTGTTCCTGTGTATTTACTTGGGATTAAATATGCGTAACTTTAACCAGAGCAGTACTAGTGTAGAAAACAATTGGCAAATCCAAACATGTCATTTGCGTACTAAAAGTGTTGTGAGGTAAAAACAACAGAATTATCTGCAGCTTCAAACTATTTCGTATGCTGGTAAATATACCCAGGCTTTTTTTATGTATGAATGTGCAGCATTACAGTGTGGCTGTTGCTTTATAAATATGAATCTGTGTTAACGCATTTTAAAGATATATGGTTCACAATGGTCAGTTGTATACATGACAAAAAAAGACACTGAGGGGCTGGAGCGGGTGCAGAGAAGAGCAACGGAGCTGGTGAGGGGTCTGGAGCACAAGTCTTGTGAGGAGAGGCTGAGGGAGCTGGGGGTGTTCAGCCTGGA
>JAOXJK010000012.1:125099912-125121249 GCA_025774025.1 Xenus cinereus
GGGTGTTCAGCCTGGAGAAAAGGAGGCTGAGGGGAGACCTTCTCGCTCTCTCCAACTCCCTGAAAGGAGGGTGTAGGACCAGGGGGGGGTCGGTCTCTTCTCCCAGGGAACAGGTGATGGGACAAGAGGAAACGGCCTCAAGTTGCACCAGGGGAGGTTCAGATTGGAGTTTAGGAACAATTTTTACATGGAAAGGGTTATTAAGCCTTGGAATGGGCTGCCCAGGGAAGTGGTTGAGGCACCATCCCTGGAGATATTCAAAAGCCAGGCAGACACAGTGCTTAGAGACATGGTTTAGTGATGTTTTTTTGTCAGTGTTGGGTTGATGGTTGGACTCAATGATCTGAAAGGTCCCTTCCAACCCAGGCAATTCTATAATTCTATGCAAAGCAGTGTTTATTTGTAACAGATTAAAAATGATATAAAATATATTTCATATAACATTTTACTTCTTTAGAATTATGCTTAATTTTCCTTAAAGAGGAAGTCAGCTACTGTGTTTTGTTTAGTGTTTTTGGTTAAAGCAAATTGTTTGTGAATCCAGATGATATCAAACCTGTATTTTCATGTTTATCCTTTGAGCTGTCATGCACCTTTCCCTATGACATGAGAGTCCATACAGGAAGATACCGTCACCTGGGCTCATGGGAGGTGTCCCTGCCCATGGCAGGGGGGTTGGAACTCGATGATCTTTAAGGTCCCTTCAACTCCAACCATTCTGCTGGTGGCACCATTCCAGCCCAGCAGAACCCTGTAGCAGTGGAGCCCTCTGTGCTTTCCTTGAAAGAGGTCACCAGTTTGGGTCTCCCTTCTCTTCTCAATCATTCTTGTCCCTGAAATTGCATCAGCTTAATGTCTTTGAAACTGTGGCCTCTCTCTAAATTTGTTTGACATTTACCAAAAGATTAGGAAATTAGTAAGAGGGGAATGACAATGAGAAATCCACAAAACCCCTTTAACTACAGATGAAATGTGTTGGTGAGGTAATAATATACAATTTATTTCAGATAGGTTGTTAAGAATGCCTTAATTAATGTTTTTGTTTGTTGTTTTTATGACCAAATGTTGCACATTTGGTCATATATTTTTTGCTTCTTTCAAATAAACATTAAAAAGACAGGTTTACCTCATATTATATTTTAAAACCATTTCTTGAAACTGTATTGAGTGGCTTCCAGAAAATGGAGATAATTTTGAATACCTCAATGCTCAACAGTGAAGCGACTGGGGAGGTGGTCTGTTTGCTGGCATCCCTTCCAAACTGCTGTGTTGCCCCGATGGTTTAGTTGTTGTTCCTGAAAGGAATACTTCTTGCAGTGATAAAACAGCACTGGCAATTTTGATTAGGAAATTCTGTGATATTCCCAGAAGTGCTGGTTTGCAGAGATATGGTGCCAAGTGTTATGGTAATTTAAAGTAAGTGCAACCCCCACTAAGTAACTGGAACCATACAGAGTGTAAATCGTGGAAGGATTTGTCCTGGTAGGATGTCTCAGCATGGAACAAGAGCTTGTGTGAAGGTATATATTTGAATTCTTTTAGAACTGTTGATTTTAAGTAATGCCTGTTATTCGTGTTATTTAAGGTAAGACATGATACTTTGTAATTCACATAGTGTTATATATTCCACATAAAAAGCACCAGATTCACTCTTCTAAATGAGGACATTGTTTTTGGTTTTGGTTGGGTTTTTTTTCACGTGTACACGTGAAATCAGATTAAAAGCATTCCCTTTTCTTTTTATCTGTGTCAGTCTCAAACAGTTTGGACTCTGGATGCCATGGATGTCAGACCTGGAGGTTCCCCAAGGCAGAACCTCTTAAAGGACTCCTTAGCAGCAAAAGAACTTCAGACCATGGAAAAACACCTGGCTGGTATGTATGGTAGCATGGGATCATAAACTGCCCAGCACTGCTCACCCAGCTGGCTCTGCCGATATTCAGAGGAATGAATATCTGAGTATCTGAGTATGAATATCTGCTGATATTCAGACGAAGGAAAAAATGGATCTGTCTCATGTGCTGATGAAAACAGATAAAAACTTTAAACTTCCCTTTTTCTTCATTGAGGAGAAACAGCGCAATTGCTGTTGTGTTTGTAGAGGTAATGAACTTTGCTGTAATTACAGTAAATACGGTAATTAAACGGTAATTAAACTGTATTAAATATACTGCAGTCTGGCAGCTCAATAATGCACCTCTTTTTGTTTTCCGATTTCACCAAAACGTGCAATAAGGAGGGACTGATGCTTCACCTGCAGTTACATAGTGTTTAGAAGAGGCTGCAGTGAACCTTTAGGATGAGAATAGATTACTTTGTGGGAAAAGCCCATCTTGTTCCTGAGACTTCTGATTAAGTGAAGTCTGTTGACTTGCATGCAGTGGAACATCTGCAACATCTTTGATGGAGTAACCGTTTCTAAAAGGTCAAACAAAAAACCCCTTTTTTTTCAGTGAAAATGTGTTTCAGAGCTCTATATAAATTAAAAAGGGATATCCTAGGATATAGTTTGCAATTTATTCTTTGCAATCAATATTTTCTTATCTTCAGCTTTAGTCATAAGGCATGACATAGACCTGTAGGATGGTAGTCCTATATTATGCATGCTATTTGTCATATGGTGAAAGCTGCATCTCATGGGCCAACTCTATGAAAGGTGGAGGGAGAAATGAATTTTATCTGACCCTTCTTTCAAGTAATTCAGAGGGTGAGGTAGAGAACTTAGCACTTTCAGTGTGATCTTCTGAAAGACTTTGGACATTTATGCTACCAATAATATTGGTGTGAAAGGCTTGGGAGCTGTATCCTCCACAGAGAGAGGTAGAGCTGTTGTACTTCTCTCCAGGGGCTGTTGCAGCTGGGGTCAAGGCAGAAGACAAAGCTGTGAGCACAATAAAAGAAGCACTTTAGAAAAAGTTTTTGCTTGGAATGGAACAAGAACTGAAAAAGATGATATCTACAAATGAAGACATTTTGTTTCTGACAACAGAGATACTGTCATTCCATTTTTTTGGACAGGTTCAAGTCACTGTAGCTATTAGAGGTGTAGCCGCTGCCAAACTGAACTGAAATCCATGAGCTCTCTCTCCAAGTTGAAGCTGCCAGGAACATCTAGTAGGAACCAGGAGACCAGTGGGCCAAGCTGTGGTCAGCAGGGTTCTGGGGTGTAGGAGGGACCTGAACACCCCAGGGACACTCGCCTTCCCATGCTGTTGTCACTCAGGAGGGGTCTGCTGAAGATGGATCTACTTTAATTTATGTCCTAACTGGTCACGCTTCCATGGTTGTACAAGCTGTTCTTGTCTGCAGTGTGCTCTGAAACATGCAGTGCCTTTAGATCTCTCTTGACAAAGCTGACAGCAGCACTATATTCAACAGAATATGGAATTTTAAGTACTTAATTGACCATATGCTAACTAGCTGCATTCGCTTAGTCTCTGGGGTTCAGTCTGTTGTTGTGTGACCTACAAGGTCTTCTCTCTCACATCAATGCTGCTGTTGTCATTTGGCCTTGGGCCCGTTATTTCAGGAACACTGTAACATGGGGTTCACTCGTTCTGCCATTCAGTAATTTTTGTCTGCCTGAGAAATTCACAAGAAAACAGCCCAATTATTAGACATTGGACTCTTGTATTCCTAATAATTCATGTCCTAATAATTCATTATAACACCAGTGCTGCTTGAGACAATTATTCCCCTCACAGACAACCGTAATGGAATTTCCATGAAGAATCAGCTCAGATAATAATGCTGTGGTTTTGGTTAGCCTTATTTGTCTCATACATTTGCAAAAGTTCAAGTGTCTCTGATAGCAGCAAATCTCCTCGTTTCAGTTCTCTTACCATCGGTTCTACCCAACTCTAGGAGGTCATTCAGGTGCCTGAATTATGACTTGGGTTACCTGTGTGATGGTGAAACGTGGTCCCCTGCCTCAGATACACCTTCTTAAGGATCCTGCCTTTCTCTTAGGGACTACCTGCTGGATGAAACTCACCCCTGACATAAGGCACAATTTGGTGCCTGTGCCTAAATTAGGGACTCACACAAACTGCCAGCAACTGCCTCAGACCTTGATATTTGAAAGCAGCATTTTTACAAAATCAGATACTGAAGCAATTGGTTTTCTCTTCCTTCTCTATATGGCTCGTGGTACTTTTGTCTAAGATCCAGTCTCTTGTGTTACTGTGGCTGCTTTATATCACAGGCAAGTGGAGAAAATATATTTATTTTTTTTTAGTAGTTAATTCCACTGTCTTGCCAGTTTGGTTTGATTCACTGATTCTGTGATCATTGGATACTTCTGGAATATATTTTATCACAAGAAGAACTGTTAAATGCGTAAACAGTTTGTAAGTGCATTATGAATCGTATCCTTATTCTGCTATTTCTGATATGAAAGTAAAATGCCATTGTGTTGCTCTGTTGCCTGCATTTTATTTTCCTTTAAATGACATTGACAGGGGATTTAAAAAATCCTAAGTCATAATTCAATTCTTGTATTTACTATGGATCAGATAGTACTGTAAAGCTGGAGATGTGTGATGTATTTTTCTTCTTTTCTTTCTGGTTGAAAAGCTGATATTGAAGCACAATCAAAAAGAGGATGTGTGCAAAATGAAATGGAATAATTACACATGGAAAAATTTTAATTACATGTGGAGAAATGATTAGAATAATTGGTTTATCTGCAGGCTTGATTACTATATGGAGTTAAGGAAACATGAGCCAGAATAAAATGTTTATTTAACTCAATAAAACATCCAATATTCAGATAATTTCTTAGCATACTGAATCTTCATGAGGAATTTAGAGGTCTGTAATTTTGCAAAGACATAGGCTAAGCTGAATCTTTAAAAGAACATGTTCCTCATTTGGTTTAAATTGGCTAGCCCACATTGTCATTTATCTGCCCCTGAATTTTTGCCAGGCATATTACAAGTTCCAAAGTGATGTGTATTGATTTTTTTTTAAAAGCATAGTGGAAAAGTACTTCAAGACAATTATTTCAGAATGAAAGAAATTAATTTTAAGAGGTCAGCAAGGCAGCAATTAGAAATATTTTTAACTGTTTGCTCGAAACAATAGCTATGTTTTGAAATATGCTAACAGCAAAACACTTAATCATCAAAGAGTTGAGAGACACTTTTATCTGAGACTTTCAGAACTATTTCAGTTTTACCAGCTTTTCTAGTAACAACATTTGAAATGTGTAGAATATCTTGTATTAGACTGGTAACATGGAATTAACGTAACTTATTTCCCTGTTTCCACGGTGTTATTACAAAATAAGTTAATGTCAAAGGCAGCATATCTTTAATTATTTTACGTACAGCATTCCTTCTATACTTACTGGGAAACATAAGTGAAAGAAAATCTGATTTCCAATATGCAGTTTAGAATCTTTTAGGACTTTTAGAACCTGAGGTTATTATTATGAAAATAAAAATGAAATGCTTCTTTTATGTAAGTTCAATTAATAGGTGTTTAATTAATTAAAGCCTTGCTGGTTTACAGCTTCTGAGACTGTGACTTACAGAGTTTAATGGGAAATGACATTGCTTTTCTAAAGATAACCAACTATCTGTATCACAACCACGTTGCAGTAGAGTACATGCCAGTGAGAGTGAAAATTCATAACAATTGTGAAAGATAAAATAAACTTGAGTAAACTGTTCCTTAAGCTTGATATTTTTACTTGCAAGGACTTTTAGTATGTTAGCAATGCTAACCTAAATCCCAGCTCCCCTCACCGAACTTTGTTGGTTGTGTCTGATTTAATTAATCAGAAGCATTAATATAATTTAAATGAATCGGAAGACGTTTTTCATCACTACCTCTGATCTGTTCTGCTTTGAAATAGTGTCTTATTCCTTATGGCTGTGTGAGGTGTGGGGTGACCGGGCCACCGAATGGTGGCCACTTTTTCTCCTTAGATTCTAGGTGTTGGTGACCCTGTCACCTGCTGTGGCACTAAAGGCAGGCCAGAGCACAAAATTCAGATTCAAACAGGATCACAGATCCAGATGTGCTGGAGTTGAAGGGTCGTTTCCCCCAGAGTTTTTGTTGGGCAAGAGACAGCGTGGCCAGAAGCAAAAGTCTTGCCTTGAAACAGTTTTGGATTGCCCTTCACTCTTGTGGAGTCTCCTCCTCTGGAGACTTTCCAAATCTGCCTGGACATGTTCCTGTGCAACCTGCTCTGGGTGGACCTGCTCTGGCAGGGGGTTGGACTCGATGATCTCCAGAGGTCCCTCCCAACCCCAACCATTCTGTGATTCTCTGATTCTGTGATTCACTGCAGCTGAGGATGGCAAGTTCAGCTCACTGCTCCGTCTTGGTTTGACACTGATGAGAAACTGTGCAAATGCTACTATGAAGAAATGAGAGGGATTTTTTAGAGGTTGAGTTGATGTTCAATGAAGTGGTAATATTTAGTTTCTATGGGATGGCTCTGTTTGCAGTAAATCAAATATAAATAAACTTTGAGGAAATGGCTGTCAAACATTCAAATTCTTAATTGTAATACCTTATGTTTTAAGGATGGATAGATTTTCTCTGCACAGCTTCAGGTTGTCACTTGCATTGGAGAAAATCAATGAGTTTTAAACCGGAGAGAAACAGAAAGTGAGTTTCTGTCTTTCTTTTCTTGTTTCTTTGTGTGTGTGTGCACAGATATTGAAAAGGACCTAGCACTATGGGAAGAAGCAAGGCTCTCGAGAAGCCCTACTGTCCAACATCATAGTTTAGTTACACCTGACCATCAAGGCAGTCTTCAAGCTACCCAGGGCCAAAATCCGAGGCCTCAGGTGCCAACTCCGACGGGGAAGAACATTCCGCTCCAAGGAAACAAATCACCGCCGCTGCCCACCAACAGCAGGACACTGGTCTCCAGTGTCGCAAACAGTAGGCCTCCAACACCCGGTACACAAACCAACAGGCCACCGACTCCATCAACGCCAGGGAGCAGGCCTGTGACCCCGAATAGCTTGCTGTCACGGCCTCTTACCCCTAGCAACCAAGGAAATAGGGAAGGCATCATTAGTATGCAAAGAAGCAGATCTTTGACATCTAAGAGCCAAATGGGGAGGACCCTCAGCGCTGCTTCAGGGCTTTCTGTGCAAATGAGTGGAGACATTGTTGGAACTGTCACTACTCAGAGAAGCAGTTTATCAGAAGTAAGATTTTCAATTTAATGTTTTTTGCTGTGTTTAAGAGCTGTTATAACATGAAGACTAGATTGTGGTTTATGTTGAAGTAACATCGGTATACCTAATGTAACTTATTACTCTGAGAAGAACTTGAAATATAATGATGAGAAAATTAGCAAAGAAACACTGCTCAGCTTTGAGAGGTACTGATTAGAGAATGTCAGGATTATTACAGAAATCATACTCAAACACTCCTGCCTCCAAATTTTCCATGAGCTCTGTAGGTTTTTGCCTGCGTGATGCATAGCAGTTTTATTAGCCTTACAGTTTCCAAGAGGTGCATACCTCTGGAATATTAAGCAGAACTTTATCTTATCTTTACGATTCCAGGGTATTTTTTTTTTTTTTGGGGTGCTGTTACACTGTAAGTGCGTAATATTTCCTTGGTCTGCTTTTTCTTGCATTTTTTGAACACATTGGTATGATTAGTTAGACGTAGCTGACTGGACAAATTTTCCAAAACACAAATCTGAGCTGCAATGAGAAAATGTCCAACATCATTGAATCACTCTTTAGTACTATGTGCGTGTTAACTAGGCTGATTCAGAACATAAACACTTCCCGTCCCATATTAATGGCTTTCACAGGATTAGTCTTTATTTAAAACAAAACAGAACATAAAGTTGAAGTAGCTTGTAAATTTGGAGTGGGATTCTCCTCTGCCAACCTTAGCTGCCTTAAAGATAACTTCAGTGCGCAGGCAGTGGAAATCAAAGCACCTGTGAAAGAGCAGCCCCGCTCTCTCTCTCAGATACATGCCTTACAAAGGTGAGTTTTTTTCTCAGGAAATGTCAGTCCTTATATACAGACTTGAGAAGGACCTATATGTCTAGATGGGTAATTTTTTAATGGTCGAATCAGTCGTTTCCCACCATTTCCTACCAATCTCTGTAATCCATTTGTCAAAGCCTGGAGAGCTTTTTTCCAAGACTGAAAAAAAAAATCGTACCTTTAGATAATAATTTCTAAGAAGTATCATTTGCTTTAAAAATCTGTTGGGTATGACACTTGACACAATGTATTATAGTCTAATGACCTTTTAAAAAAATGAAAAAGTGTTGTTTATAATAATACTGTTTAGACTTGCTTGTGGGAAAATTAGGTATTTGGTACTTAGTATAATCTTGCAATTAAGTATATGGCCTCCATTATTTATTATGAAAGAAAGGAAATGAGGCACAGATAACTCTAAAGAATTTGTGGAGGAAATCTTACTTAAATTTGATGGTGGAAAAAAAATCCTAATTTTGGTGTTTGAATGGCAGTGCACTAATCGTGTCACTTGAGCTACTTCTTCACCTAAAACTGGATATCCACCTTAAAAACATGAGGACTGAAGGTGACTATAGTTCTGTTGAAAGTATCTTCACTGACAGATGATATATTTTCAAATCAGAAGTTTTCCATGTAAAAAAATATGTAATTGTAACAAATTTCCTTTCTGAAAGCAAAAACCCCTTTGTCTCCTGTTTTGAGGGGTTTCGGTTTGTGTGTTGGAATTTTCTCACATACCACAAAATGAGAATTGAAATTCATTTCTAACTAAAAATATTCAGAAGAAATGAAGTGTATCATTTTTTCCCCACTAAATACTTGGCTCCTCTTTTTCTTTCTTTCTTTTTAAGCAGTCCTGTTCTTAACTGATACATAGTCATGTGATGCCAACTAGAATTATTGTATAGACCCCTGAAAGTGCCATGGTATGAGCACTGTGTCTCCACCAAGGGACGTCCAGTCTGTCCATTGCTTCTGATCTTTCCTGTAACAAGGCAGGCAACTAAAAATGCTTTATTCCGCAGCCATTTTGTAGTTATACTAATAATAACCATGAGTCCCACTTCATTTGCTGTGACTTGTTACTTCTGTTTGCCAAATCCCAAGCTTACAAGTGTCCTGGTATACTTTTAATATATGTATATATATGTCTCGAGAACACTAAGAAATGAGCAGTATTACTCTGTTTTACAGTTAGAATGGTGTGTCCAGTTTCATCCAGCAAGCCCACTGTAATGCTGGTGTTAAATCTCAGCATTTCCATACAGGATCTTATCCTCTATTACAATCCCTTCTAGAAGTGACAAATTCTTTTCTTGCTTTTTGCTCACTGGGTACAATAGTGCGTTGGCTGCTGGTGACCCAGCTCAAACCCTATTTATCCCTTCCTGACACGCACAAGTGACCTTTGACTTAATGGAATCTCATCTTGGGACTAGCTCTGCTTCCAAGGGGAAAACTGCTAATATGATCCGTTCGAACCGAAGACCTTCCTCTGTCAAGCTGTAAAGGCCCCCTCGGATGTCGGAGAGTGGCTGATGGGGGGGGCTGACCAATCTGCCGCTCGCAGCTCCGTCTTTGGTGTGTTCTACTGGCAACTTTGGGAGCTCTTTTGCCCACTGAAGTTCCTGGTCACTTAGAGAACTAGGTTTAGACAGAACATACCCAGGAAGTATCTCTATTCAGTAACACTTTTTTGCCATGTTAGAGGTGTCCCCCTGTTTGTGCCCATGTTCTCTTGTGTAACGGCTTCTCTCAGACCGTGGAGACGAATTTGAAAAAGTCAAAGGTGGCCTGGGGTAGAACAACAAGGTTCTGTCTTTCTTTGTACTTTTACAGATCACAAACGTAAAACTCAAGGCTGATACTGTAAATTATTTTGCAACTTTCGTTGTAGGTTTTGTATCCTCTTCCTGTATAAAAACAGTAAAATAAAAGAAGGGAAAGTGCCTTTATTCTTCGTAGACTTATGGTGTGAACATGGAATCTCCAGTAGATGCAAATACACTGTGGTTACATTGCCAGTCCTATAGAAGATACTATGATTTTGCAAATAGTTCCGCTTCCTTACTCTTAGATGGTGTTAATGGAATTAACCATTACAAATTTGATAAATATTTTATGAGAATAAATCAGTTGAAAAGGATGCAGTTGCTGGGTACCAGGAGCATGTTTTAGCATAAGGATCTTGAATTAAAGAATTCAGAATCTGCATGGGTTTACACGGTGTGTGCTGTCACTTGTTTATTTATGAGGAATTTTAAATATATCTCTCAATGCCTTATGTATGCTTACTAGTTCGTCATGTGTTTCAGAGTAACACAACAAGTCTAAAATACAAAAATATTACGGATAAATACAATTCCATGTTCTTCTCAAGTGTTAGTAAAGTTCATGCTCAGGATGGTTTAATCTTGTTATAGCACAAATCTTAAATAATTTGGCAAGTACTTAACATATCAGCTGTTAAGAATGTTTTGGGGTTTTTAATGCTCAAGACTTATGATCTGAGATTCTGTGGGCGAGTTTCTGCCTCTTGGCACACATAATATTACAAAGTTCTAACAGGTGTGTTTTATTATCAGCTCTGTTCAAGGCTGAATTGAATTATAGCAAAGAAATGCTACCAAGAGAAATAGTTTTATTATCTCTATAAAACTAATAAATCAGGGTTCCAAATCCTCTGGCAGAGATCCTTTTATGCGTATACCTTATCCTTTGGTGTTTTGTATAAATTGACAAAGGAATGTTGAATCCTGCTTATCTCTTTAGGATGGATTCCATTAAAGTGACACAATTCTGTGATGGTTATCAATAGCTGTTGAGATTAAAATACTACTGACTCCCTCGTTTGCCATTTCATCTTCTGAACACTTGGAATTTTACAATCACTTTATTTGTCCAGATAGTATAAAGTGGTATTCAGTAATCTTTATTGGTCTGTCATTGTTAACAGAGAGAAATTTCAGCTTATTTGAAGACAGCATTGATTAACACAAGTTTTCCTCCTGCTTCCTGGAGTATAGAACATAACTTGATGTGATGAGGACTCTCTTTTTTGGTCAGATACTTCCATTCCGTTCTGCTGCCGGGCTCAGTTCTTTGCTTCGTGGTTGTTTTTTTTTTGGAGGATTACAAAGTGTGCTGATCGGTGCGGGAGCCACTCGCTGCTCCTGCAAGAAACCTGTTTTGGGAACCAAACCACTTTGCCCAGTTCGGTAGGTTGCAGTCAGCAACCTTCTCGAGCACTGAGCATGTTTGAAATGGCAAGACACGTGTGTAAGTCCCAGAGCTCCTACCTGAGCTTGGTGTTGGGCCATTGCAGCAGTTCTTTGTGGATTTTTTTTTTAACAGATTACTAACACAATTAATAATGTACTCCCAGTGAGTTGGATCGTGACTGAACAACCAGCTGTCTCCAAGAACTGATTTAAACAAGCCTGGTTTCTGTTTTTAAACCAGATAGCCTAACACTAAAAAAAAACCAGGTAGCCTAACCATAGAAAACCAGGTAGCCTAACAATAAAAATTACGCTGTTTAAATGCAATTTAACTTTGAATATGTAGATGCTGGTTTTCAGCTGGTGCAAAAGAAGACAGCTGTATTACTCCCCCCTTTTTTTTCTAGGTACTTAGAATCTGGCCGGTAATTTTATGATATCTGGGCAATGTTTAAGTTCTCTGTTAGAGACTTGACTTGTGTCTTTGAACTGCTTTCGAGAATAAAACTATGCGTTCCAGTCTCATCTCTTACCTTGAATATTGCAAAGGAATCTGTCAAAGTATTTTATATGTCTGTGTGTGTACGTGCTCACATGTGTGTGTATGGAAAAAATATTTTTATATACTTACATATATACATTATATAAAAAAGAACGCAATTGTAAAACATTTTTAAAGCATATATTCAGCTCCGTATGGATTTTTAACTGTGTAAAACATTCATATTTTGATGCTTAGAGTTTTATGGTATCTTGGAGACAAAAGTTTCCATAGCATTCTTTCCTTCCTAGGCTTTCTCTTTCTCCAATAAAACCATAGGTTCCAAATCAAGTTTCAGGTCCCTGTTCTTACTAGATTGGAAACAGTGAAAGTTCTGACAAATCAAGGCTTGACTTAAACAAATGGTGCGTGCCATGTATAGGCATAGTCCAAAAACTGCAGGGACAGGTGCAATACCTGCATTAAGATTTTTATCTGTGTCGCTGCATTTCTAGGATTAGTATGTATATGTCTGTGGCTATAGCAGATAGATAGCTAAAGAGACTTTTTTGGTGGGGTTTTTTTCCAGAATAGATATATAAATTAGAACTAAATAATATAAAAAAAAAATTCTAAGGAGTCTGCATATCCTCTACATTTTGTTTTTATTTCACAGCAAAGTATTTTTTTTTTTTATTAAAGGCTTTCTCCTCTCTAGTTAATTGAGACTACAGTCTGCATTTATATAGAACCATTCTCTGTCATTTTATCTAAAATAGATCTGTTTGTGGCAGGATGAATTCTTACAACAGCTTCAGCTTGCTCAACAACCTTGGATACTGCCGAGTGACACAGAAAGTGAAGGAGTGGAAGCTGACCAAGACAAATGTAAGTATATGTGTTAGGATTAGATAATATGTCAAAAACCCTCAAACCTTGTACTTCTCTCTTTCATATCCTCAAATCCTGTGAAGATGTCATGCCTGCTCATGGGAGCTTTTCTCATAAGTGCCGATTGCTCATTTGTTCAAGGGCTGAGCTTTGGGGGATTGATTTACGTAAGCTTTCCCGCAGTCACTGAACAATGACAGAGTGATTGCAGACCACAGTTTACTCTGCTAAGTGAAACAATTTGTCCTGATGTGTTAAAGTAGCTGTTCCAGAGAAGCGGTGTGAAGTTGAAATAGATACTCTGCTTAGTAAGTCTGGATTGACCAGCAAAAAAAAAAAAAAAATCACAAAAAACCCCAGTAATTCTGAAAAGTAGAGCCTTCCTCCTCAGGCCTCTGACTCCATTATCTCTATTTTCCCTGCGTTCTTTTGAATTCCTCTGTATGGAAAAAAAAAATAATTCTTAACCACACAAGTAATCCTTAATATCCTACACTCTTTGAAGTGGTTGTCTAATCGTGAAAGCAAAGGTCAGCAGGATTATAACTGAAATGACAGAACAAGTACGGACAAGTAACATGCTATAAATTGCAATATGTTCAAATTGTAGCAAGTTCTATCTGCCTACAAGGTGCCTGTAAATAATCTTGCTGAAAATATTAAATGTTTTGCATTTTCTTTTTTAATTCACGGTAGTTTTGTGATCTGCAGGGGTGAATATACAAACTATTTCCTAACATGTTTTAAGATGATATACTTGAAAAGAACAGATCATTTAATTGGCATGCTTAGAAAAAGTAATGCCTTCTACTAAAACAGCTTTAAACATGCACAGGTAAAATAAGAAAAAGCCAATTTCTTCTCAGAACGGAAGAGTTGTGTAAGGGATTAATGATTAATAATATTTAATAATAATTGTCAGATAAAAAAAATGTATTTTAAAATTATGCCACTTAAAAAATGAAGAGTTTTCTATTCATATACCAGGTTCACAAATCCATACACAGCCTGGGGTTTGACTATGAAATTTCAGTTTACATACTGAAGGGCATGTGCCAGTTTTTTTTAACACTAGCACAGTGTTAAAATGAAGTTCTCTGTGTCCAGCTGATTTTAATCCAGAGCCGGCAAATCCAGTTTGACTTGCACCTGAACCTTTCCCTTACCTTTGGGCTGAAGGTCACCTTGGGTGGCCAGAGGGAAAACCTGGTAGCTGCCTTTTCTGTGCAAGTGAATTTTCCTCTGTATTTTCTTTGATGAATTTGCGGCCCCGCACACATTGGTAGGACTGGCTGTGCACACACAGAGTGGTGCTAATTGTGTGATCAGGGAGCCCGGTGCTTCAGGACACGTCAGATGCACAGCACGTTTCTTTTGTGGCTGCTTTACCTGAGTTACATGGGTGCAGGGACTTCTGAGCATCCAAGATCCTGTGCTATAAGAGTCCAAGAATCCTGGTAGATCATTTTCACTGCCCAGTGTGACGGAGTGGTAAATTATAGATAAAAGTTTCGGTCCTACCACCAGATCAGTAGAGATGGTAGTTGCCTAACTAATAACTATTGTTTTTCCTTGATCCGATGGCACTGAGAACAGAGAAGGGAAAGAAGGTCGCTGTAAGCTACCTTCTACAGTTTAACCAAAAGTTAAAGCATGTTGTTAAAGGCATTGCCCAAATGCCTCTTAAACACTGACAGGTCTGGAGCATCGACCTCCTCTCTAGGAAGCCTGTTCCAGTGTTTGACCACCCTCTCAGTAAGGAAATGCTTCCTAATGTCCAGTCTGAACCTCCCCTGGTGCAGCTTTGAACCATTCCCACATGTCCTATCCCTGGATCCCAGGGAGAAGAGCTCAGCACCTCCCTCTCCGCTTCCCCTCCTCAGGAAGCTGGAGAGAGCCATGAGGTCACCCCTCAGCCTCCTTTTCTCCAAACTAGACAAGCCCAAAGCCCCTCATGGGGGCGTAGTCCCACCAGCTCTCAGATGGGGCAGTTTCAGGACTGCATTGGTGTGGGGGTATTAAGCATCTTCTTCCACAATTGCTTCCCCTCTGGAGTTAAATTGAGGCAGAAGGAAAACTGGAAGTGAGGAGCTGAGGTGAGAGGGAAATGCTGGAGGGCGGCTGATGAAATGAGGTGAAAGAAAGAAAAGACGAGTCAATGACAGGGGAAAAGGCTGACACAGGTTAAGTTTCACAACATGACTGAAATGATATAACAGCTTGTTGCAGCCAAGTGGCAGGGTCCTGCTTTTTCTCTCCTATCAGTTTGGTGGTTTGGTTTTTTTTTTAATTCTGAGTTAGTCTTCTTTTCTCCTACTGAGGGAGAGAATAAATCAGCCCAGGTGTCCCCAAGTCATCATGCAGCCAGAAGCAGGGACTGTCCCTACTCACATGGCAACAGTGAATTGCAAGATCAGCTCAGGTGTCCTGTGAAACATTGGCATAAGAAGGATGATGAACATGGGGAAAATAAGAAAACTAATACAAATTAAAATTTAATGAAGACATATTTAATTTGTATATATGCCAGTATTTTTTTATTGATGGAGAAACAGGGACCCAGAAACCAAACCTGATAGTCCTGGATTTCAAAGAATAGTTTGGTATTCATAGCGGGAAGGAAGGTAGAAAACAGGGGAGGGGAAGGGGCAGAGCATCAGTTAGAATCTGCTTTTATGTGCATTAATGCATTTCATAGATCTAAAGATGAGCAGAAGGACCATTACGACTTACTGCATAATGCATGCTCAGTGCCCAATTACGCTGGCATGGGCAGGGATTCAGGAAAGTTAGTCTAAAAATTCCATCTTAGAACTCTGAAGCATCTTTATAATGACACTTTTTAAAGTAAAATTTAAAAAAAATAAAAAAGAGGAATTGAATCATATTTAATCCCTGTTTGAAATAGAGACCTATTATTGGCTTGTACTAGACACAGAGAGTCTTGTTTCAATGTTAGTCATAATACTGTTAAAAATGATCTAAACAGCTATTGAAGCCACTCCCGGAACTTCTTGCTATAATTAATGTTAGACAAAGAGAGTACTTATTTTACTTAAAAGTGGTGTGTTTGAGACTCATTAAAAAATAGTGCCACGTGTTTATAAACATAACATATACCCAATAAACACAGGGAATACAGTGGTGCAGTCAGTTCTCATCCTGTAACAATCCTCTCTTGCTGTGGTATGAAGAGCGTACATGCTATTGCAGAACATCACAGAATCACAGAATGATCTGGGGTTGGAAGGGACCTCCGGAGATCATCCAGTCCAACCCCCTGCCAGAGCAGGGTCACCCAGAGCAGGCTGGACAGGAGCACATCCAGAAGGATTTTGAATGTCTCCAGAGAAGGAGACTCCACCACGTCCCTGGGCAGCCTCTTCCAGGGCTCTTCATTCTTTAGTCAGCTTGACAGCACCACCAAAAGAATCCAGAGCAGCCATTAGTTACTGGAAGAGACTTTGGGAGTTGCGTGTGCTCTGATATTAGTGCCCATTTCAAAAATTAAGTTGGGAACTCCATTAGGACGAGCACCTAACCATCTTGCTATTATTAATGAGGCAGGAGAAAGCTATGCTATTCAGTCACAAGACCCAAAAAAGGACATATTATAAGAGAAATTTAGCTGCAACTGCAACCAAAAGGTTCCAGCTATCAATAGCATTATTGAATTTAGTTCTCTACACTATCCAGCCAAACTTAATTCCTTTGTATGCAAAGTCTGGTCATTGTGGTTTAAGAAGCACAAGTGAACAAAACTCACTGGGTAATAGTCGTTTATAGTCCTATTCAAATTATAAATAGACGTAGCTATTTCTAGTTGTCCCCACTGTTATTCAGACTACAACTAACTTAAAATCTTCACAGGCTTCTTAGCTTGTGTCGGGCATTACAAGTGCCAGCTATAACCCAGCAGCCTTTTATGGCAAGCTCTGGGCATGGGTAAAGGAGCTCTGGTCTGTCAGCACCTATCCGTGTTCTTTTAAAAATGACATTTCACTTTTTAAAGACAGTTTGGTGTGGAAGAGAAACTAAAGTCCCAGTTGCTTATTAATTTGAAATGTGAAGGCAGTGGGATCCACGGGAAAAATCCACCTGGAATCTTCCATCTGGTTCAGTGATGTTGATAATCAAGTCAGATAGATATTGTGCAGACAAGCTGGAAAAAACTCTGCTTCCTCTCATTCTTCCACACTTGCTCTGATACTCAGCATGTGTATGATGCCTTTCACAGGTGTTCCTTCCAGACTGCACCTTTTTCTTCCAAGTCTGACACAAATCTCAAGACTTAGGTATCTGAAGGAGCTTATCCAAGCTAATTTATTTGTTTACTATCCCTAAGGTTCTTCCCCTCGCTTGCATCTGCTGGGTGTAGGGAGGGTGGCCAGGGGTATCGTGCTTTCAGGCTTCTCCCTTCTCATGTAAGATATGAAGAGCCAGCAATATCTGCAGGTCTGAGTGGCATGGTTTGCAGGGGGCATGTCTAAGGGTGTAGGTCCTAACTTTGGCCACTGGTAAGGAAATAAATTACATGTTGTTAGTGGTTTCTGTATTTTTCTATAAATCACATCCATAATTTGTCCTTCTCTTTGCCAAGGAACCCTACAACCGAACTAGTTCTTCACTGGTGGGTTTTTTTTTTTGTTTTCCCCTGTATCGTGTTAGAAATTCCAAGTCACAGAACAAAGAAACAAAGTTTGTTTTTTCAAAGAAAAAAAGAGATGGTGAAAACAGGCCTGACAGCTGTACTCTGTGGCTCAGTAAATTAAGACTTTTTACTTGCTCCTTTCAGGGATGTGTTTAGTCTAGATACTCTTGATTTATATATCTTTTTTGGCTGGGTTGTAATTTTTTATGCAGATTTGCAGTGATTTCATTCAAGTTTATGTTTGCCTAGCATGAGAGAGATGTTGAGAAGCATGTGAGTGAATTTAGTCCCTTAAAACATTTCCCTTCTCAGTTCGTTATTTAAGGGACTGCTTGATTTTTACTGAAAATTTGCCTCTTGTTTTACAATCCATCTGAAAGTTGCAGGGGTTTGGTAGGCTGCTGGGAAATCGTCTTTGTTTCTTTCTCCCACAGAAGTGGCAGTGCACGGAGGATGCTTCCGGCAAACTTCGAATTCACAAATGTAAGGTACCTAGCGACATCCTTGCCATCAGAAAAAGGACCCGCAGCATTCACTCCCGGGGATACAGCGGTAAAGACAAAGACTGCAACTGTGGAGACACTGATTACCGAAACAGCAGGACGCAAAGAAAAAATCAAAGACAGTTCTTGAGAAACACTAATGCGCAAAGTAAGTGTTACCTGATCCCTCAGACTCCGAGGCAAAGAGCAGGGGGAAATGGCTAGTGGAGTGATGGGTTACCAGTACGCTCTTGTTTTCACCTCTGTGTCTAATGAATACATCCATAATTGGCAGTCAGGTTCTACATAATTGCCTCTGTAATAGCAATAATAATAATAACAATATTTATCCCTTGGATCATAGTGAGGAACAGTCTTTGGGACGGTGGTGGTGGTGGTGGTGGTGATGCTCTGGGGCCACCTATCGCACTATTTAATCATGACAACCCGGTGGCATCCGCGGATGAATCGGTGCCGTTATTTGTTAAGATGGCCAAGAACAAGTGTTTTCTTCCATCGTTAACACTGAATTCACATGCTGTTTGCTGATATCCCCGGAGAAACCTTTTAGATGAGGTATCTCGGTGCTGTGACTGCTGTTGGGCTGAAATTCTGCTGGGCTGCAACTTTCCGGCAATTCCATACCGGGATCCCTGCAGGGACACGCGTGAGATTGCAGTGTCCTCTAGTGGAGCGTGGGCTGAAGGGAATGTACAAGAGGGTTTTAGGGCAGCAGTACTTGAATTTGTTTCTGCTGATGATTTCTACAAAAGATGCCCATTGAAAGAAGCCATTATTTTTAATGGAACAAGTATTTTCATCTATCTGGCCGGCGATGATGGTGAAGTTCTGTAGCTTTAGCAATAAAAGCAGCCCCGGATTTCAGACTGTGTTCAAAAGCAGGCTATGTTCTCCTGCTCTCTATCTGGGGAATAAAATAAAGATGGGTCTCAAAAACAGGAAGATAGTGAAGTCGTATGAGAAATATAAAAGTTAGAAGATGCTGCACAGATGTCTATGAAATAAGAAAATAATGTCAGTATAATCCAAAATATTTCCTGATTCAAAACCTCCCCCACTCTGCATGTGAAGAAGAATCCCTGGTATCCTTTGTAGATTCAACCACAATATTGTCTTGTCTTGAGCTGTCTCATTGTTCAGACTAAATGCTGCCTCAATATAATTTCTTCCATTTGTTTACTGTGATATAGGGAACTTCACAGTGTGTACAGCCAGACCTCTGCTGAAATGTCTACATGTCACGGACTGCCAGGGGGATTCTCAAATTGGGGAATGTTCCCTTAAGTTATATTTTCAAGGGGAGACACCTGTCACGTACCTTGGAAAGAGAAGGTGTCACCAGGGTAGTCACTAGCAAGGGCTGAATAGGGATTGCAACTCAGGGAAGTGATGTGGGGAGAGAAAGAAGGGTAGTATGGAATTATTAATTCAAGCCTCAGATTTTAGATGACACTTGGATGAGGTGCTTATATTCCAAACTCTTTCAGTGACTTGATTAATAAATAGTGTCGTCGAAGACTGTTACAATGCCAGAAATTGTCCCATCTGACCCCATGAATCTTTCTGCATTATTTTATTAAAGAGCAGTATGGTTATAGGTCAGAGAGATGCTTGGAAACTAGGGTTCTTCTCTTCAGGAAGATGAATGTCTTCATTTACTTGACTGGGAAGCCTATTTTCATTTGACAGCAGGCAACTGCCGGAACAGTTTGGAAGGATACGGTGGTTTGGATGCGGAGTTGAATGAGGCTCACTATCTGCACTTCCAAAAGATTCTTGCGGGAAAGTTTCGGTGTGAGTCTCTCAAAGGCAGACATAAAAACTGCAGTAGAACTGACACTGCCTGCCAAAGGCACTGCTTTCTTACAGCTCCCGTTTTATCCTTTTGCATGAATTGTTAGTAACTGTTAGGGGACAAAGGTGCGCTCAGCATAGATGTAGCAAATGGAAATGCCTTACACCTGGTTTTCACAAGCTGAGTTACGTATTTCTAGGGCTCTGTGTGTGTGGTTTTGCTAGACAGAACATGCTTTGGTGTGCTATTGACTGTGGGTTTTACTAGCTTGATTTGGGACAAGTGCATTTAGCGAAAGAAGTTAAAAGTGTAAGAACTTCCAGACCGAGCCCAAACACAGGTATTCTTGTACATAACGTTAAAAAACCCTCAAAGAGTTAATTGTCGTAGTGAATCTGACTCATACACTTTGCTGTACTTGCACAACCCCAAGACAGTAGCTCCCCTACTAAGCTCAGACATTTCAATGGGTAAAAGTGACACAATAAAACTCACCTTAGCTCCACAAGGCAGCCGGTGTTTGGTGGTTTATGACTTGCACACATAGATAGGGACACACTTACATATACACTGATACATGATGGATTTTTACCTTTTTAATGCCTACCTTTAAAAAGGAAAAGGTCTTAACTTCTAAAAAAAATCATTTTTATTCTAAAGCATAAGTCGAACTTATGTCACGTGCCAATTTACAGGTGGTCACCTTGTTTCACGGTACTGAATGGTTTTATTTTCGAAAATGTTTTCTAATCTTATGGTTTCTGATTTTTTGAATGTCTCTGTCTAGGTATCTGATTTCTAAGATACTGATTTTATCTGTGGATATAGATGCTAACTGTGGCATGAGGTCAGGTTAGCATGAAATGCAAACCTTAAAGCAATCAAAATTTCATGCTGCACATGAAAGTGTAGTCCCCAATGTATAAAAAAAAAAAATCTCATTAAATAAGTTTCTGCAAAGCCATATGAAAAAAATAAACTGTTTTTATTGAACAACATTCTCGCTCTTTAGAGGATGCTGTGTGTTTGTGGCACGGGTCAGGTAGACATGTGTATGCGACCAGGAATGTTTCTTTCTTCTGCTTCAGAATACAAACCCCGATTTGTTCACACTCGCCAAACCCGGTCCTTGTCTGTGGAATTTGAAGGCGAAATATATGACATAAATCTGGAAGAGGAGGAACTGCAGGTGTTGAAGACCAAAAGTATCACCAAGCGTCACAACGCTGAAAATGAGGAAGAAGCAGAGGAAGCCAATGGTGCTCCCGGTGACCCAATGGTTGCTGATGGCACTGATGCCATAGGACAACCCAACTCTGTCAGAGTGACACACAAGTACAGTTGCTTTTTCTGTGTTTTTTTTTTCCTTAAAATTAAATCTTCATTTTCCAACTGTATTCAAGAATTTAAAACTATTGTTGTAGATTTTAGATTTGTATTTGTTAGTAGGTGAGTTCATTTAACTTTAGTATGTGTATTTTAGAGTGAGGCATCTAGTTAAAGGTTTATTTCTGAGGAGGAGTAGGCATCTCCAGAAGAAGATTCATCCTCCATATTGACACATGCATCTTATGAGGGATTAATCACCCTGTTAATCTGACGCTACTGCTGTTCTTTACAAAGCCTAGGCTACCACCTTAGCATAGAGGCCTAAATTTGAGATGACTGAAATCCCACTCTGAAACCCCCACAAAAATCTATTTTAACCTTTTTATCATTTCAAATATAAATAGTGATTCTTCCTTTCCTTTCCTTTCCTTTCCTTTCCTTTCCTTTCCTTTCCTTTCCTTTCCTTTCCTTTCCTTTCCTTTCCTTT
>JAOXJK010000012.1:125146652-125171167 GCA_025774025.1 Xenus cinereus
GGCAGGGGAGTTGGACTAGATGATCTCTATGGTCCCTTCCAACTCCAAAAAATTCAGTGAAATTCAGTGAAATACACTGACTTCTGTGTTGAACACCAGTGTTTAGTGGCTGCAGAAACAGACAATACCATGATGAAAATGAACAAATAAAGGAACTTGTTTTTTATTTCTAGTCCTTTGCAATCACCTATCCTTTACAATCAGGTAGGACCACTTTTTCCTGCCTTTGATTAAAGTAAAAAGGGAACTTGACTCATTAGAGAAATACAGTTCTTAGACTGAAGGGATGAGAAACTTCAAACTACAGACCAATATCACTAATACTTTAAGGGCTTTGATACCGATTTTCCAGCGGTAGTATTTCACACCTTTTGCTTTCAGATTTCATTAATAGTCTGGGACTAAATCAAAAGGGAGAGGCTGCTCTTAGATGCTAAGAGAGTTGATCACAATCACACCTAACAGAAGGGTGAAGAAACTGCTAATACCATTATTGCCAATTTGTTTATTGCATATAATCCCTTAAATTTAATAATTGTTTTGTGGCAATTAAAATTGTACCTATAGAATGCTGGTGTCTCATTTTAGCAGATATAGAAGTCTGAATCTTCTTTACTTAAAAAAAAGGCTCTAAGTTGAACATCTGAAGTCAGATATAATGTGTATTTCACTGAACACTTGCAGACTTACCCAAGTTGTTTGACTCTTTGTCCAAAAAAGAAAAGGGAAGTTACTTTACATAGTTGCCAATTAGCTGAAGAACTTAGCTCACTTAGCTGTAAACCACTCAGTGCATTGAAAGATTAGCTAAAAGGGTCTCTGGAAAATCTCCAGGCTTTTTTTTTTTAAACTAATGCCATCTATTTTTAATAAATTTTGATATGACATTATCTTCTTTACCATTAACAAGCAGAAAAAGCAGCTGTTTCTGTTTGTGCTTCCCTGATGTGATGGAATTCCTGATTCCCTTCAGCCACCAGTTTGCTATTACCCCATGAGGCTGTTAATAAGGACGTTTCAGAGTGACTAGCTAGAGGGATGGATTGTGTTAAATGAAATGGGCTTGTCCATACTTTATCAGTTGTGATGGCAGAATAGGAAATAACTGTTGCCAAAATGAATTCCTAATATACTGACTGTCTATGGTGGGAAGGATGCAAAAAATACACCAGAAGGCAAAAGGAAATCACTCATTTGAGTAATTTATTTTCTCCATGAAGCACGCATTATGATTATATCCATTGTCATGCTGCTGGGTGAGGGTCTCCTTCCATTCCTGCGGTCTGTAATTCTACATGCAAGCTTTTGGGGTTTTTTCATCTATTATTCCTCGATGGTTTGCCGAATGTCAATTAGTGTTTCCTTGTTTGTGCCTATAGTTAGATTGAAGTCAAAGCGAATTCAGAAGTTGGTATGAAAAGCAGGCTCTGCCCTACTATCAACAGATACACTCAGAACATACTTTTCTCCTGTGTAAAAGCACTAAGTCACTAAGTGCACTGTGTCCCCTGTGGGAAATATTTTGTAGTAGTCCTTCAGGACTAAATGAGTCTTAAAACCAGACAGAGACATTGCATGTCTAAGAGGTGTCTTGCCTTGCATAAAATCCTCAAATTAACCCACTTTTGCTCATTCTACGCTCATATTGACACTCTTGCCTTTCCAGTGTGCTGCTTCACAACCCCACCAGATGAATGTGCTGAGTTTCTGGTTTACAGGGCTCCCACTGGTGGCCGTGGGAGCTCAGCCAAGGTCCAAGGACCTTATGTCTAAGTGGCACTGTTGGCAGTGTGCTTGGGAAAAACAGAGCTGGAAATTAGGCAAAAGATTACAGTCTGGTTAGTCTGTTCCTGGAACTGACTGCAGTTAGTGCAGCTTCCCTGCACAGGCACGCCTGTCGTACAAATAAAATGTGGGTCAGACACAGTGTCCGCCACAAGCTTTCTGTAGGACTCTCCTTAGGAGAACCAAATGTGACTTTTCTTGACTTCCATTTGGTTTGAGATTAAAAAGTTCTTACAGCAATATACTGGTTATTGTATTGCTGCCCCTCACCCCCGTGGTAGGTTTGCCATTGCTGATGTGTCCACCCTCCCAGTTTTGTTGGCAAAGCCCTTTATGGTGGTTGCAATGGATTGGAACCAAAGAGAAATTTTTCCAAGATGGAGGAAAAAGCAGCAAACAGAAAATGGTGTGTATTTTCACATTGGCTGATTCATGGTCAAATTCCAGAAAGAGCCATGCTGGTGCACCTGGGTATTGAAGGGTACATATCCAAGCTCCATCCCAGACTGCTCAGATGCTGAGCTTGATAGTAATGCTTCTTCCACAGCAAAGGAGCAAAGTGAAGGGATAACGAATTGTGACATGAAGAGGAGAATAATTAGTCATCTTGGGAACCTCCCCAATCTCATTTGGCTTTGGTTAGCAGTAGCACTTGTACATGAACATGCTATTAAACAGGCACAACATGATACTGCAATGAGTCATGTTGTACAAAGCTGGATATTAATCAAGAACATCCAGAGAAAATAGGTCATGATCTGATAAGATTACTTTTTATCAGGAATCCAGTATTAACCTTATTTACCCTTGATGTTCCTTGGTTTTCAAGTGTATATGCTGATTGATTTTCACCGCTGTAAATGAGTAGAACTCAACACTGAATACAGGTTATCTTAGATACACAATAGCAAGAGTATTTTCTTGTCATAGGCATGTTTGAAGAATGGCTCTTGATCAAATTTCACTTACTCTTTTTCTCAGTAACTGAGAATGTAACTTTATTTAATGACATGGCCTTTTTATTCCTCACGAGTGCAGCACCCAGCCAAATGTCCTCTGATTTTAACTAGTGTAGAACACTAGGAAGTCAGGTCCTGTTGAAATCTGGTTTTAGTAGATATGACAGGTATCCTTCATAGTATCTCCTGTTAAGTTTATATTTATATTAGAAAATCTTTGGCATCGGCTGGCTGATAATAAAAGCAGGATCAAATGAGATATGGAATGTGGTATGGCTTCAATAATAATTAAGGTTGAAGCCCAGCTGGATGTGCTGTTGCAATTTGTACCAGCCTCATCTAATGGCATCTTTCTCTATCAATTGAAAAAAATTTCTTTTAGATTTGTGTGTTTCTAAAAAGCATATACAAATAAATGGCTGAATGTAAATTTTTTTAAACATTTAAAAAATTTAAATTTAAATTAACATTTAAAAACATTTCCATGCTAAGAGTAATGATATTTCAAAAAGCTTTATCTTGGTATTTTACTCCAGTTAAATATGAATGTTAAAATGCTGAATTAAATTCCATTAGGGATAACGATTAGATTTTCATATCTTTTTTTATATATTTTGAAATTTTTGACAGGTCAATTCAGCTGATACCATATGTTCTGTTGGCTCAGCTGATGGTTTTTTTTTTTCCAAGAGGATAACCATGAGAATGCCGTGAGGTTCCTGGTTTTAGCCTGCCTCATTTTAAGGGCTCCCTCCATTTGATTACCAAGGTCCTTGGGGCATAAAACAGAATGACTCTAAACTAAACTAAACTAAAATCTATTTTTGTAAGATAACCAAAGGATGAGCCTTGCAATCAGTTTGCTTTATGCTTCTGATTGTGTTAAATCAGCATTGTAACTGTGACAGATGAGTCCATTCAAATATCAAAATTTGAAAGTATTTGTGACCTAAATGAGATCAGTTTCCAAATATACTTTCCTATTCATATTCTAAACATAAAATATACTGATAGTGGCAACCAGCTTCAGAGCAAGGCGTTTGTGCCCTCCTGTTTGGTTTTAAAGAAGAGACTATATAGACTATACCATGCTTCACATTGCTCATGTGTAAACTATTTAGTGATTTAACTTTTTATTAATTAACAATGTTTGAATAGTGAATAATAGAGTAGATTAAAAGGTCATTCTTAAGCTGAGCCAACACAGTTGTTAGAGTTTGTGGCCCCTCTGTTATTGTCCATCTAGAAGCTATGGAAAATAGCTATATTATGAATCACTCTATGAAATATTTTTGAATACCATGTTATTGAAATCCCCATGGAACCTGTCTGGATTACGACAATACTTCTTTTCCTACCCTTTATCAGTAAAATCCCACAGAGATCATGGTAGACTTTTAATGACCTTTGCTTATAAAAACATCAAAACTATATCTCTTCTAACTTGACAGCTAATTAAAAAAGATTTGCCTCAAGTCTGATGTGGACATTGGTTAAATAACCTCTTCAAGCACCTTCATTCATACTTACACTGTATTATGAAATAACAAAGTTTAATAGTTCAGACACTTTTCCTGTACAGAACACAGGCATTTTATCAAAACTAGAACATTAGAAACACAAACCAGCATTGAAACTGCTATTTCTCAATTTTGACATGAATAGTAACATTTGCCAAGTGAAACTGCACTGCCCTTATTTCATCTAGAAATGAAATAGAAAAATCAAGTTTTGTCTTTTATCTTTTAAATCTCTATGTCAAGTAATCTTACTTCCACTGAGAGGAATGAGAGATCTGGATGTGGGGTCAGACCCTTTGCAAGATTTTCCTTCTACTTTTTCCCACAGCCCCATGAGTTTAGGGAAGCCCACTCATTCTTATCTTCTGGTTTGGGTTTGGCTTTGTTTGTTTGGTTGGTTTTTTTTCCATTCCATTCTTTTCAGGCAAAATGGAATAAAAACTGCCAGGTGAGTTTCTGACTACACATGGATACTGAAGCAATATAATACATACAATGCACGATTCCTTTAATGGAATGTCACTAAATGCATATGTAGATTATCTCAGCACTAATAGAATCTCATTTTCATATCCAAAACACACTGAGTAAATAACGCTGACCTCACTTTATTGACTCTGCAGTTAAATCTCAAGTTCTAACAGCTCTAAGTTAGCAACTAACACTAAATGTCCTTAATCTTTTTAGACAGAAAACCAACGGATAGATTTTAGCACAGATAGGTGCTAAATCCAGCAAGGTCCTCATCAGAAAAAAACAACTCTCCTGTCTTTTAAAAGGCTGCAAAGTCAGAAAGAGTCCTACTCCTCACTGAGCTCAAATCAGGGTCTTTTAAAAAATGCGAGAAGTTGTTGCTTTCACTCTCTAGCTCACTCTGGTGTTTAAGATAATTCCCACAGAAAGACAGCTGCATGGTTTTGCTCTTCTTGATTCAGAACAAGCTTTTCCATATGGTTTTCCAACATCTTGAGTGCTTTCGGCAGCAGGACACAGAACGATTTTTTTGATTGGTTTTGCTCTTAGGCTTGTGAATACTGAAATTTTATGAAATTTGGAAGTGCCCTACAAGACAAAAGAGCTATGTCAAAATAGTCAGTGTTCTAGTTGGGTGGACACACGCTTAAATGGGCGTATGGCCACTCAGTTTTGCCTCCAACCTTTTTGAAAAGGCTAAGCATCTTCCTACAGGAAGATTCTGTAATTAATATTTTCCAATATGCAACAATTTAAATGACTTTTATTAATTACTTACTGTATATAGCACTGTATGTATGGGAAGCCAAATCACATCAATCAGAAAGGGCATGTAAATGGAGCTCATTGCTTTGATTTAACTGTATTACATATTGGGTATAACTGAGCTAATAAAATTACCCTTTTATAACAATTAGACATCTCAAATCTCATTTGCTACTTCTAGAGCAATGTCCTTTGATTTAGTAATGTGCTTGAAAGGTCTGTAGTTGTAGCTCTGTGAAAAAACTTATAGCCGGTAGCGACACTATGAGTATAAACTTCTAACAGATGTGTTTAATTTGATATTGAAGACATATACTTTTAAAAGCAATTTTACTAAAAAACTAAATGATGTTCAGGTGGAAATGGCATTCAGCTGTTGTATTTTGAACTTCTTTCCACTCACCATCCTCAGAAATGTGTGCCAGTTATGATGGACTGCTGTATTATTTGCAAGATTTAATGTGTGCTGGACACCGTAATTTTCTTAAGTAATGGTGGAACCAGGCTCTTTTCTGCTTGAGCCTTAAAGCTGTACCCATCACAGCTGTACAACCCCCTTAAAAACATTGTATCTGTGGCAGTGAATTAGATTTGTGTCTTTGTAAACTGTTCTTTTTATATAGTTTTGGAAATAGTGAGCAGTATGCTTCTGCTTAGTTTATTCTGACTTTTGTTTTTCCCTCTCATCCTACACCCTGCCTTCTTTGCCATACTTTCTAAATGTTTTCTTGCAGTGTCTCTGTAGGGTCTTGAAAATGTCTCCTGAGTTAGTCTGTGGATAGCAACAGGAAGACTTTTGAGGATGACAACGGCTCACTCACAAACTAAACCAAAATGGGTTGAGCAAAGTGGCAGGGTCTTGCAAAATACCTGCCCAGCCATCAAGGCAAGCATCCGTTTGGCTGCAAAGCCCAGACCTCAGAAATTCCTTTTTTTCCTCCTTATTTCCCTCCTTTCCTCTCCTTCCTCCTCGTCTCTTAGTACCTTTTATTTTGGAAACAACCCCTCTTTTTGTGAAAACCTGAACTCCGAGTCTTGCTCTCCTTAGTCCGGTTGCTGACCATTACTCTTCAGCCTGCCAACCAGGAGAGCATCCCTCATCCAGTTTCAAGAGCCAGGACAGGGAGGAGACCAAAAAGCAGTTGTGAAGTTTGCTTATGCCTCACAACAATGGCTGAACCGGGGAAAAGTACACTCAAAGGAGGAGAGTAAATAACAGTAAACCCGGTGCTCTGACGACGTTTATTTAGGATGCTGTTACTATGGAGCATTTGCAGCTACTAAATAGGACTTGGCCTTAATCTGTCACTATATAAAACTGTCATTAGTTACATTCACAAGCACTTAAACATCTCCAAACAAAATGAGTTAAACAACATCTCATGACTTTTTAATGTTTTTACAATTTTAGTTTTAAGAGGGCAGTAGTTATTACATGCTCATAGGGGTCTGCTGGTCATGGTCATGTTGGTCTCAGAGCAACGTTTCTTGGGCTGGTAGAGGCTTTGGGAGATCTTTTTTCTTTCTTCAGGTTCCTGTCCTTTGAGTCAGTTAATGGAGGTTAACACACAGGTAGGAGGTGCTGGTTAAACCTTTGTCAGCTCTTTCAGTTCCCACCTAATTTAGGATCTGAATGCTACCCCCAACTCCATTAACACAGGAACCATCGAAGGTGTGTTATTTTGGACAACCATAATTTACATTAGTTTTGTAGTCTAGCCTTCATGATCTCCTTGAAGCACCTGACTGTTAAAGTCAGACATGTAGTGGTTAGTGTAACAGTGTTTAAATAGTTTATGTCTTATTAAAATTGATTATTTATCTTCGACAATCACTACCGCAGCATGGGTCCCAAGACAGCGGGATAATTCAGCCCTCCCTCTGGGTGCCCGATGGACAAAGCCGTGCCCACACGCGCTCAGCATCTCTGCTCTGCAAAAACATCCCAGACCTGAAGCAACTGAAATTTGCTGGAGCTTCACTGCAGTTTTACAGCCTCTGCTTTCTTTGGCCTCTGAGAGGAACAGTCTGAAGGCTGGATTTGTTTGGTATTTTCTGAGTTTTCTCAGAATATAATTTGAATCAATCACGTCTTTCTTTTTTTTTTAATATAATTTGATTCCCAACCCCTATTTTTCCATTATGTTACTGAGCTAGAGTTTCACTTTCACTAACCAGGACTGGAATAAACTCCTGTTGTCTCTCTGAAAGTGACAGTTGACATCCTGAATTTATACATTAATATATTTTAAACCACAATTAAAATACACTATATTGCACTTTAAAAGCTGATCTCACCATCTTCAGTTTAGCTCATTTTTCCCTCCCTTCACCCGTGCCCCCATTCCAATGGTGGATTGAAACCAGGCTTTCTGGCTTCAGCCTTTTGAGATCTGAATTTGATCAGTGATAGAGCACTGGAATGTCTGATGTGAACTAAAAAAGATTTATTGCAATCAACGTTAGTGCATGCAAAGTCACGCCATCCTGTTTTGCAAGTTACCTACAGCCTCTCTCTTCTTTCCAACCACTGCACTTACACCTTGTTGTAGAGGAGTCTACCTGCAATCCCATCTTAAGCAAGGGTGGTTTTTTTTCATGATTCATTCAAATATGTAATAATTCTGATCAAAGCATATTTCACAAATTGAAATGAATCACATTTTTAGTGTTGGCCTGTGAACAATAAACTTCTTCTTGTAGGGAGCCCTATTAGAGATTAGTGAAAGTTCAGAACTTAATTTCTCTTCAGTGCATTTTTGGGGGGTAGTAAATGATTTCATACAGACTTTCTGGCTCTATGTGAGCTTTCCTTTTGGCACAAGTTTACTTAAAAAATAAAAATGTAGAACAGACAGTAGCTGCGTTTCATAAACCATTCTATTATTTCAAGTTGATTTTTAATGCTATATCTAAACTGACAGAAAGAAAAAGCTTGGCAAGTGTATTAGATAAATTATCTGTGATGCTTTTAATTTATAAGGGAGATTGTGATTCGCTTTTAAGCACAAAATCATATTATCAATTGGCAACTTAAAAACACATTTTCATTCCTGTTGGCTTTCCTATAAACTGCACACAGAGTAAATAAAAAGTGTACCCATCAGTCAGTAAGTGAGTTTGTGGGGTTTTTCTTTTTCTTTCAGTAACATTATATATGTGCATGTAAAATTTAGCCCAGTGGGAGCAGTTTGTTTATGACAGAAATCTGTTTCAAAGGGCTTTTAAACATAGCATTTATCGCACGTAGCGTGAGTCTATCTGGTTGTGCTGTCACAGAGATTCTTATGACACGCTCACAGTGTAAACATGAAATGAAGCTCCTTTCCTGAAATATGGGAAAGATTCCACAAAATGTCAGTTGCTCAAAATCCATAGTGGAAGAAAATCAATTTACTGAGTAATAGATCACTTCAAAAAGTGCCAAAAAGCTGTGAATTATTTGAGGGATATGACCTTGCTGTCCTCCTATTGTCCCAGAGGATGACGAAAGTAGAGAGAGTTAATTTCATGTATGTCTCTCATGCTGCTATTTATCAGCAGCACTGATATAATCTTAAATTTAAAAAAAAAACAACAACCAAGCATACAGTACACCACATCCTCCAAGATGATTTTCTAGCGCTGGACATTCCGTATTAGTTGCAACAAAAGGGAAAACTTTAAAAACTTTGAGAAAAACCAGACATGACAGCTCTGAGGGAGCATGATAGCTACTTCACAAGGTAAGCACACAACATGACGGAGCAAATTGTGAGGCCTGTTGGACCATGAAGTTAAATAAAATGTTTTTAAACGGTCTTTTGAATGTCCTTTAGAAATGGTCTTTGAGTCAGAAAATCAATGAGAAGAGTTCAGCACAGTTCTTGGTGTGGCTGGATTTACTGTTTAGTGAGGCTGTTGGTACAATGAAGTCCCAGAAATTCCAGATGTTTGCAGGATATGCTCACAAGCCAACTAGAAATGTGGTTATAGGCCATGTGGGTAGCCTATTACTTATTATTACTAAGCTTTGCCAAAACTTTTCACAAAGTATCCAGAAAGCTAGATTAAAGACAGGAATCTGCTTGCTGGTTTCTACCAGTGATGTAGACCCACCTTTATGGGAGCTTCTGCTATGAATTGCAGCGAATTCTTCTGCCTAAAAAGAAGAAAGATAAAATTTCCTTTATCTTTGTAAAAATCCTGTTTTCTGGAGGAGTTATTTCCTTTCCCTTTCCATGTGCGGAGGTGGCAGCCAAGGTGGTCACTTCATGGCCCAGAGACCCTGTAAAATGAAAGGTTTATACCGGGTGACTTTGGAAGTGGGGGAGCACACTGACTGAGGTTTCTCTCCAGAACGCTGACCCATGAAGGTTTGGAGCCGATTCTTTAATTGACAGTTTGGTACTCTGAATACATGCAGAGCTGAACCCAAGCTAAGCTTGTGGGCTAAGAGTCTAATCAGCTGCTATCAGTTTGCAAATCGTATGCTTAATTTACATGTAATACAGTTTTCCCACCGCTGGCACTGGAGGAAGTTTGCACGTGCTGACAGCCTTAAGCCATTGAGATTGCATTTGATTCTAGGATTTACGAGAGAACTTTCCAGACCCTTTTCTGAATGTTTTGCACTTCAGTGCGTGCGTGATTTGCCATGGCAAGATTTACAGAATTGGAGTTGGGGGGAGACTTTTGAGAGGTTTTTTTATTTGTATTCAGAAGTTAAGTGTTCCTTGGAAGATGATCACTCTTGTGGAATAAAATTTGTGTCTCTTTCGTGAAGACTCTCCTATAATTGTTTTGCTAATTTTATCTTAATGATTGTAGTGAAATGTTCAAGGGTGGACTATTGGCAGCTGGGCAGGCTTTATTTATTTTACCTGAATGTTAACTGTGTAGTAACAGAGCCAGGGTGCACTTGCTGTAAGAGCTAATGCTGCTACTAGTTCACAAAATGAAGTTACGTCTGTTTATTTTTCTTCTAATTTATTTGAATGATGTCATCTATGCTGTTGCCTCGTGGTCTGTGCTTACTAACCTCAGTGCAGCTCCTTCTGATGTTTTAAATCACAGCAACTTTAGTAGCATGTGTAATTAAAAGCCATGTCTGGACGTATGTTAGTTGTTTTACCCGCCGTAGGTGTAAATTATACCTGCTTAGGTTACAAAAGAAAGTCTATTTAATCTGTGTCAGGTGGTTAATTGACACAGAAAGTCATAACCTCAGCTACCATAATCTTAAAATGCCACCTCTTGGATCCTCTTTCTAGTTCTTCAATCTCCTCTCCCTCTACTTTGTGTTGATGAGTCAACTGACTCCTGTGGTGGACACCACTGACTACCTGCACCACCTTACCCCGTGTCTGACCTCTGCCTTGGCTAAGCCAGCCCCTCCAGCCTCAGTAGCCACCATCTGCTGTCTTTTACATACATTTACTCATTCATAAGAAAACTCCAGTCAGGCAACCTCCTATTCCATTTAAATCCCTGCTGCTCGGCTGCGGTGCTCTTTACGGAGCAAGACATCAGTCAAAAAATCGACTGTTCTAAACTCATCAGCTAAACAGACCTTCAAGTCATGTTTATGGTCCATCTCAGTTTATCCTGGCTAAAGAGCCGTCTTACTTTATTTCACTAGCTGAAGTTGCCCATTGTTCCCTTAACTTTATTGATATTTATTTGGACAGCAGAAGGGAAGCTGTCTGGGTGGTGCTTGCACAGCCTGAGTCAATGGAAGGTACTAGTGGGCGGCTGGGACACAAGGAAGGCCCAGAGGTCTCTCCAGGGGAAATGTCTGGGGCTACAATCAGGCCCTTATCCTTGTTTGAAAGTTGTACGTGCTTCTCCAATAGAGAAATAAATACAAATAATAACACCTTCATACTCTTTTGAGCCTTGTGTTTGTGATATATTAACACAGGCAGGCTTTGGCAAGTACTTCTTTTCCATGTTTTTCACCGTGAAAATTAATCTGCAAAGGTTAATAATAGGCTATTACGTATTTCTGAAGCACTTTATAGTTAAGTAACAGAAATTCTTAATTATTTACGCAGGTACTAACTGGCACAGTGAAAGCAAAGACTGTGACTGAGGTCCTTGTACATACCAGACACAGAGGGTGTTTGGATCAGTTCCACGGGGACAAAGACATACGTGTATGAGCTCAGCTCGCCTACCTGTGACACGCAAGCCCAGGTGGATTTATTCTCCCAGTATGTATGCCTGTTATTAATGCTATTAAAAATTATTGCTCCAAGAAAGATGAAAATATGCCCTTAAGCTAGCAGTTTAACATTTATTTCCAATCTTATTTTTTGTTTTTTTGGAAACATAGAAGAGAAATAACCCTTGTTTCCCGTGAGGACTCAAGGGGAACAATATAAACTTTGTATTTTAGTGTTAAAAATGTAAATACAGATGAAATGTACTTCAGAGCTCATTTTGCCAAAGCTTTTCTTGGATGATTTCCATCAACATACTTATTGTAATTATTTTCCAAATGTTACCCATGTGATTCTCATTTGCTACATGTTTAATTCCTACCTTAAATTGGGAAACTCAGGTATTACTAAAGATGGCAGACACCTAAAGATTTGTAGGTTCAACCTGCATAATGGCCCCACAGTGGTCACATAGTGCTCGTGTACTCTTATATGAACTACAACAAGAGCTGGTTGAAATTCTATGTGTGGATTCAGTCCTGTGCCTTTTGAAGCTAAAAAGCAGATGTTATCCATGGCATGATACTTCATGTATAAAATTAATATTTAAAATTTACTCTTTTAAATTTATTTCTGGTATTCCACATGCAAAGGCCTAAGGGTTCCCATCAAAAGCTGAAACAAGTCATTAAAGATCAAAGCATTAAAGCATAATTTGGGCTACCATTGAATTCTGTCATTCTTATAATCTACTTTTATTCCTCTTGCCCTAGACACCAGCCACAAAGAAACTTTGTCTCTCAAATACAGGTTAAAAACCAAAGGTTAAACACTGGCTTATCAATCACAAAAGTGTAGCTCATAGAAACAATAAATATTTTGGAGATAATTCTCCTTTCACTTAACTTTGTTCTGTAGCTAAATCACTCCATTGAATATAATACCCACTGCCAGAAGTAAAATGCAGTCTGTCCACTACGATGTCTTCATCCTATATGGATATGGCCTTTCTCTTCCTCTTTCTCTTACTTTAGAAACATATGGTTGGATCACAAACAGTGATGACTAGTTTTGTGGCAGTTGGGGATGCTGTAATGCTGACACCAAGCTGACTTTCTTGTAATCCCAAAAGAACATTAAAAAAAATATCTGAGAAAAGGACCAGCCGCACCCAAAATGTTAAATGCAAATCAACTCTGTCGATCATGGGCTACATCTTAACACAGATATCGCTCAAGAATATGATTTCATCTTGCAACATTTGAATGTCTTTACACATCTCTGTAGATCTTGTAATTCCCTGAAAAAGGGGAAATTTTTTTGCACTTTTTTTGTTTAATAAGTCTTTAATTTGTGTCAGAATATCTTTTTAATTTTATGTAATACAATATGCTAGCCCATTTACTGAGGCAGAGGGTAGAAAACAGGAAAGCCAATGGATCACATCCGTCAAAAAGTGACCATTTCCATCACTATTGCCTACATCCCTTCCAGTGTAAGAGGCAGAGGGCAGCCTTGCGTTTCTTTATTTTCTATCATCCTTGGCTTTACTTTATGTTTTAATTCCAAATGTTATGAGACACAAGGTGGGTTATTCAAAACTATTTATTAGCTTGTTAAACTGAAATGCCTTTGCTCTTGGGCCAAGTTTTATAGGAACCCACAAAACATTGAAGTACCTCACAGGCAGTGCCCCACCTTTGTAGATGACATCAGTGCAACAGGACTTGATTTTTCAATATATCTTTAAACATATTTTTCTAACAAGTACACATTCTTACATGTATTTTCTTTCACTTAAATCAGCCAAGTTATATGCAGCCATGATTTATGTCTCCCAAAGGATCTTAAGAATTTAGAATCTATAAGCCTGATCATAGAGTCTTTACTCAGGCAAAATGCCTGAAATAAACCAGAGGATATATAAGGTTTCATATAACATTTGGCCATGAAGAAAAAACACCATTAACAAAAGCAATTACAGGTATCAAAGCTAAACTCTGACTCGTACCTCAAAGTGAAGGAGTAATAATTAAGATACACTATGACTTGTTCCACACATACAACTTTCACCGGTTTCCTTGACGGGCTCTGTCTTTCCAGAAAGGGTGATCTGCTCCACCACATCAGGCATGACCGCTCGCTGGCATTTATTCCACACAGCCAGAATACAGCCCATCTAAACCAGCCCCTCTGCCCCTCCAAACACAGATAGTTTGGAAGTCAGGGCCTCAGCACCCACCATTTCCCTTCCCAGATCTGCTCGTGTTGGGCCGCCAGGATAGATACAGCCACATATCATGTTCCTCGTGATCCTACTACAAAGCAGACCATAACTGCAGCCTCAGCAACTAACCCCCATGTCTGTTGCACATCTGTGCAGCAAAGAAGCCTGTGATATGGTTTTTGGGAGGTTTGTTGGGTGTTTTTTGTTTTTTTTTTTTTTTAACTTTTGTCAGGGAATCTTGAAGCTGGAGTTATGGTTTTCTGTTATCAAATGAAATTTCATTGAAAGGATCTGCTGCATCTATCTGCCCTGTGCCTCAAGCTACCACAGTGTTTATAGACAAATCATATGTTATTTGAAAATCTCTTATCTGGAAAACTACCCACTTCTTATGGTGGCAACATTCATTTCCCTAAACCCAACACAATTTAGGCTTGTCGGACAGTGAGTTTCGGTGACACATGTCAAAGGTGCAGCCCCACAGTGGCTCCAGTTGATTGAAAGCCAGACGGTCCCTGCTAAGCTGGGGGTCATTTCCCTCTGCCTTAGGCCACACTGACCTGCCCAAACGCCTGCACAAAGGAGTATTTCAGGGAGCACTCCCCCCACTCAAATATTTCGGGGGGAGTTGATTTCAGCGAGTCATCTACCTGTGGCAACTCTCTCTGCCACCTCTCAGCCTCGCTGCTATGGCAAAGGGTGACCAGGACAAGGACAAGAGTGGAGATGAAGCCTGGACCAAGATAATTCAGACTCAGATTGGTTTATAGTGCAGTGGAAGTACATGTTTGTGCAACTGGAGTGCCACCGGTTTATAGCCATTGAGAACACGGACTGTAAAATTTAAGTTAAAAATCATATCTTGTGCCTTTTTCAGAAGGAAATTCACTCAGTATTCGATGTGAACTACTATAGAATTGGGATTGTCCAAGTTAATGGAATGAACTGTGACACGGTTCCTAAAATAAACACCCTTTTAATGGAATCCTTTCCCTGGTTCATCTCTCTGTCGCCCCTTTTTCCTCTGAGTGGAAAGTTCACATTACACCATGACAAGAGAGCACTAGCAAAAGGCAAGAGAGACCCCACTTCATGTAATGTTTTGGAAGTTCCCTAGAGTGAAAAATTATATTCTTGAGGAAGAAGATTCCACAATGCCTTAAGGTACAGTACATTCTCTAAAAATGATGCCTAAGCATCTTTTTTTTTTTACTATCTATAGTACTTTCAGCATAGTAAGATTACAGACACACTAGTAAGGATTTGCTGGGAGCTATAACAGTCAAATCTTTCTTTAATAAATTACCAGCATAAAAAAGCAGCCTTTTACTAGAAATTGATTTAACACTAACAAAATTGTGCTTATCTTAATGACTTAATTTGGTGTTCGAGTGCATATCATATACATTTCCTTGGGGCTTTAAATAGAATCTAAAAATACTTGTAATGGATATTTAAAGTAAATTGTCTCTCTCCCATAGTATGGAAACATTAGGTCTATGTCTGAATTAATGCAATGGGTATTTGAACAGATGAAGTGGAAATTTCAATGGAAATACAGAATGGACTTTTCAATACAGGAGCCTGTTAATTACATTCCAGGACTTGATTTATGGGTCCTTTTATTAATGTATTTTAAATAAAAGGCTATAAAATTGGAAGGTCATGAAGAATTGCTGACATCACTTATGATGATTATTTGCCGTCTTGGACACTTTTATTGATGTCTTAATGCTCAGTAGCTTTGAGCTACCTGCCATGCTGAAAACAAAAAGACGATTGCTCCTGTTATTTTCAATGTCCCTGTATTCCTTAACTGTGGAGTGGTGGTGGCGTTGGTTTTTTTTTTTACAGCAGAAATAGGTCTTTCTCAAAGCTTTTGTGATGATATATAAGATTTTAAAATAAATTGAATACTCAATTAAGAATTAATCTCAAAGTCTTAAAATTAATTAAAAAGTCAGCTTGGGGAAGGTCAGACAGACCTGTTTTTTATTGGGAGTGACTTCAAGCGTGAAGTCTGTTCAGGTGATGATGGCAATACCTGAGTAATCGAAGACAGCAATGAACCAACCCTTCAGTCATGAAGAAGGAAAAGTACATTTCCTGAAGGTGTAACATTCTGTGAATGCTAAATACTAAATACTGGTGAACACTAAAACTGTCCCACGACTCACTATAAATAGGATGTGGGTTCAGCAATAATATTTTCCTTGCTATTCCGAAGAAGTTCTGGTTACAGATGACATTTGCAATCTGATTGCAGATTACAATTAATTCATATTATTCTTCTCATCATAACTGTCCACAGTTCTAGATAGGTTAACTTCACTGTAGCCAGATCTGTCAACCAGAGACTGCACTGTTCTGAGCAAACACGCACGGGTGTCAATAAACTCTCAGTACTGCAGAGAATTCACCAAAAAACCACATAATATGTTAGAGGTGTTTTTCACCTAAAAAATAAAGAGGTACTCTAGAAGCCAACATCTGTAGCATATGTAGGGAATGTAGATGATAGCCACTGCTGAAGAACAGTGCTGCAATCTCTTTAATCCACTGTTTTGGGGAAAAAGTAAAATCATCTGATATCTTAACATTATAGGCTGTCCTTAGCCAAATGTTTTATTAAGCAGAGCCAAATCTGGTTAATCCATATTACCTGTATTTCTACAAACACCCAAACTGCCTTGCAGTGTGCACTGCTGGTTTATTCTGTGACATGAATACCTTTTGAATACAAAGCTATCATGAATAAAGTTCTATCATGAATACAAAACTACAATAAACAGAATCCTGCTCAGAGCAAAGCAGGGCCAAACCCAAAATAGCATTTAAATGGAAACACAGAGGAATACATACAAAAGTTTTCACTGCCAAAATAAAAATGAAGTAGAAACCTCCAGTTCTCCCATGCATAATGCTTTACCTACATATTTCTATTCTCCCTTACAGTCATTCGAACAGTATGCTTTAATATATTGCAATACTGGTTAGACATTTATTTTAAAAATTAAGAAATGTTTAGGAAATGACACAGTTTAGCCAGTGGCAAATAAGTGAAATTAAAAGTTGGCCTTTTGCCACTGAAAACAGAGACATGCTCCTAATGTGTTGACTCAAAGCTCATAACATTTCTGGCAAATGAAGCATGAAACATATTGTCAGATATGTAAAGACTGTTACATCCAGAAAACTACACTTCAGGAATGCTAAGACTGCAAGTCAAGCACATAGAAGTTAAAAATTGCGGGGGTTAAACCTGGCTAAGTTATATTAATTCAACCTACTCGTAGATGTTATGGCGTTCTTTAATTACATGGTAATTGCAATACCTATTAAGTGCACAAATGTCGCATACTGATGAGGGCAAGATCCAACTGTTGGCCCATCTCTGGCTGGACTACCTCCATCCACTCCATTGCTGTTCTTCCATACGGCCAGATGCTTGGACCTTGCGGGGTTGCCTGGATGACGTCCTTCTGGGAGGGGGAGGTGGGAGGGTGGGAGGCACACGTCTCTCCTCACAGCCGGGCTCGGAGCCAGGAGTCACGGTGCCAACATATCCTGCAAAAAGAAATCCCAAGAGCAGGAGCTAGCCCTGCACCTACGGAGCTTTGGCCACCTGATTTATTGCCCGAGTCTGCTTGTGGGAACACTTGATATACTTTTACAGAAGCTGAAAGGTGTCAGTGAATAAAACAGAGGCTTTCAAGAAGAGAAAGGACAATATTAGTACTAGAAGAAGCTGAAAAACACTCCAGTATTGAACTGGCCCTTACCTCTCTTTCTGCCACAGAGTACTTTATGTGGTGATGATCAAACGCTTTTAATTAACTTTCTCACAGCTGTCTACTGCCAATCCCAGCACGAGCTGTAAGAAATGGAAAGAGAACTTCTTCAGGAAAATCATACTTACTTGTGAAGCATTATGGCAGTTCTAGCATTAGGACTGAACTCAAAGACCAGGAATAAGTACTTATCCTGTATTTAATACATTGATCTGAGAAAAAGTATAGAATGACCATCCATGTAGTGGCTGTTACCGGTTCCATTATCACATGAGGGAGGCTGCGGAAGAAATGGGGAATAATGTCACTAGAAACTGCCATAATGAACATGTACAAAGACTTGATTTTGAAAAACCTTAATTCTGACATTTTACACTTTCGGGGGGAGATTCTTTGGTTTTTTCTGGGTTCTATTTTGTATGTTTTTTAAACATGGCAAACTGAGGGGAGGAGCAGGGGAAGGAATGCCAGTCCACAGCTGCAGGGCCAACAGGAAGACTGGAAACTTCAGAACTCAGCAAAGATCTCAGCCATCCGAGTTGCCCATGGTTGCGGCGGTGGGCTATTCCCCAGTGCGGAATCTGGGGGTCTGACCTTTTAGCAGTGGTTTTCACAGCAGTGGGTCTCATTGCACTACAGAGGGACTCAGGACTGCTGCTTTTCTTCACAGGTTTCTGAAGGGAGCAATTCTACCACTGGCTATTTCTGCTTCCCAGCCATCTCCTGCTCCCTTCTGCTTTGATCTCGACCCTCGGCTTCTGGTTCTGACCTCTCTCAACACATGCCCTTTGGTTCCTCATCTCTCTTTCCCTTTGGATCAGGTTATTTCTTCGTTTACTGCCAGGACACCATTGGGAATAGCATGCCCACTGGATAGAAACTGGTTTTCTGTCTTCAGTTCTGGAGTAACTGCATGATGACTGCCCCAGCCCTTGCAGCGCTTCTCCCAGGGAAGCGTGTGCATATTTCCAGTATCCTCAGCCACAAGCATTTCAAAAATAAGGAGGCAGACCACAACAAATCATGAAACTGCCTTTACAGTCATAAGACTGTGTCAAAAAGAAAAGACTTCTGTTGTTCTTTTTATTAGAATTTTTGGTTGTTGGGGTTTTTTTTCAAATCTTTTTTGAGACTTCAGCATGTACTTGCACCACATTTTCAGGCTCTTCATTGTAAAATGAAAATTTCATTGTGCTGGAAATCTTTAAAAAAAAACATATTGGCAGCTGAGATTCTCTTAAGCTCAGCAGGACTTCAGAAGCTGGCATTTGAAGGAAAAAATAATATGGTGCAAGAGATGGGCTAAGACCAGGAGCACTGTCAGCGCTGCCCCTTGGCCAGCACACAGGAGCTGTGTGGGGACAAGGCACGCTCAAGGCCCAGAGGATCATTGGAGAATTTAGCCACCAGGCTCCAGTTGACTGTGCTGAGCATGTAGCAACGTCCTTTCCAGAGGTGTCTCCATCAACTTTTTGATTGCCACAGATTTTTGTACAGATAAACCTGCTGAGCATGTTGCTGCTCGCAAGCTGCAAAGATGCTAGACTTCCTTCATGAAGCATTTTTACACGGACAGCACCATTTTAATCTTATCACTATTCTTGGAAGTGGGTGAACCATTGAAGATGACGCTCTCTGGAAGAACTCAGCCTGAAGCAAGCAAACAGCAGGACATACTTCAGCACGAACAACTGAAATATAACAAATTTCCGAGCAAACTCAAAATAAAATTTTACTGGAGGAAAAAATTTGGGCAATTAGGCATTGTTACCACTTGTGTTTAACTTGGAGATTCCAATGAATTTATTCCATATTTAATTTAATATTTGTTTCAGCATTTAACTATTTATTGCTACTATGTGATAACATTCATCTACTACAGTTATATTACTGGATCTGAATATCTAATTTTAATTAAATTACGCATCTAACAGGATCTGTTCTTTCATATTGATGGACTATTCCTTTATTTTAAAACCTGTCTTTAAATGCCATTTAAGCAGGAGGTTATCCCATTCTGAAATTCTGGATTATACAAAAATATGTTTCTTAATAAATTTCATTTAACCATATAACACTTATAAATAAATAAATTTGGTATTAAGAAAGTGAATATTTTGTCTTTGGGGCAGTTTTGGGGCCAAATTCTGCCCTGCACTTTGGAAGCTCTACTTTATTTGACATGAGTTGGCAGCTTCTAGAGAAGAAAAAGGGTCAAGATAGCTTTGATAAGCTGCAAATTTACACTTGACTGTTTTCTACTTATTTGTATACAGATCTGAATTCAGTTGGTAAAGAGATTTCTTCATAAATTATGGGTATCACAATGTTTGAAAATGCTGGAACCTTTGAAACAGGGTAGATGGGCCAAACCCTACCCTATTACACTGGAATAAATCCAAAATAATTCAGTGAAGAAAAAGAACATTAAAAAAAAAAAAAAAGATCTGGAACTGAGACTTACCCCAATAAATTCACTCCAGATTCACATTAAAGAAAGGCTCAGTAGAATATCTGGCTGTGAATGTAATTTAATGAATACAACCCTAACTCAAATTAGTCAGGAGGAGGACTTAACAGATGACTGTTGTGGTATTTGTGTCACACTTGTATTATATTCCAAACATGACTTTCTTTTTGCTTCACCTCCAAATCTGCCCCAGATATAGAATACTTAAACCTTTGTATCCTATAAACCTGCCGTTAGAGCTCTCATAAACTGCAAAAAATTACATCAGTCTTCTACATACAACTCTTAAAGCTATTAAATGCCTACAGTATGCTGCACACAAGTGATAAAAGTATGTATGTGTGACACTATGTCTGCTTGGTAGTGGAAAAGGAGAGAGAGAGATGTTGAAATACCCAATTCTACCATTAAATAATGACTTGCTTATGAGACTCACTGACCTATTAAATGCAAACATCTGGTTTAGGTGTTCAGGATCCAAATGAATTACCCACCAAAGACTAACCTGGCATATCAGACCTCAGCCCACTCCCAACAACCAAATCACCCAATATTTCACTTGTGGAAAAAGTGAATGTTTTGTTAAAGGTGGGGTGAGCTACATAAAAGTTAATTTTTCCAGTACTGACAATAAGGCATTATGATTTGTGTTACTGTATTCTTCAGCTGTGTTCTGTTGTTATTCCACTAAAATTCAGATTTCTCATGACTGTCCTCAGTCATGTCGTGATCCCATCCTATCCGGTAATTTATGATAAGGTTTTCTTGGAACCAGGAAAGAACAAACCTCAGAACTGTGGAGAAAGGTTCGTGTTATTGCTTGAGTATAAGATACACTTTTGTGTGGGTCAGTATTAAACCAGAACTTGTGTATAGTCTTGAAGGAGACTGTGGTAAGTAGTGGTGCCAAAGATTTTAGTGATGCTAATCTGGCACCTGATCACTTGTAATTATTCTGGTTTTATGGTCCAAATGGGCATGGGTCAGGCTTGGTTCACCACTTATATGGCTTGTTGTAGCCATGACACCTAAGCTTCAGTGTTGCTCTGGGAGGGAATCCATGCCTGCTGATGGCTTCAGAGGAAGAAGCATGCACTTAGAGATACGGTTTAGTGAGGGGTTTTGTCAGTGTTGATGGTTGGACTCGATGATCTGAAAGTTCCCTTCCAACCCAGGCAATTCTATGATTCTAAGCATCAGTGTGCCTCCCTTTGCTCTTACCTTGTCTGATATCTGTTCCCAACACACTGTTTTGTCGCTGCTCTACAGCCAATTCACTGGAAGACAATTAGCCTCGCCTCTGGAAAGGCAGAAATCAGCCCGTTGGCTTTGTACTGCAGAGAACAAAGAAGGAAGTGTGCCGCAGCTGGGTGTTTGGCACTTCATGAAATGATGTTTTCTCAGAAGCCTGCCTGGAGCCTGCCTCCCTGGCAGGAGAAAAGCTGCGTCTGTGTGTGCAAACCAGGTGGCTGCAATTCCTGTCTAGCCATGCTCAGGTCTCAATTATCCAGGAAGGCATCTGCGTCTCCTACGGTCCCGGGCCCTTTAACCCAAGGGGGAGAGATTGGATTGTTCTAGTTGGAGTAAACGAGCTGGCTGCAGAAGCAGTCGTGGCAAAGCTCCTGTCTCCAGCAGGTGAGCTGAATGGCTTTTTCCAACAGGAGCGGCAGTCAGAGCCTGGCAGTACCTGCGGAATAACATCTGCCAGGAGGCTGGCAGAGAGCAGCGAGGAGAGTTGGCTCTATGGGCTGTAAACCTTGGATGCCTTCTTACCCAAATTTTGTTGCGTTCCCCTGTTAGTGAGCCAAGCGCTGCTGGTAGAGAAAGGAATACCTTGTCTGACAGAAAAATGAACACCGGAGGGAAATTCTCATCCCTGATGTTAAGGCAGCTCTCTTTTTGCCCTGGTGAAGGAATGCAGAGCTGTGTGTGAGGATGTGACGATGGGGAATAGAGAGCAGGTGGAAATACACTTTAGCAAATGCATGACATCTGCTGCCTTACATACTCTCTAAGTGAGAGATGCCATGCTAATGGCTGTGCATAATTTTCTTTCCTCTCCCCCCTTCTCTCCCCCCTTTACTCCACTCCTTATTTTTCATCTGCTGGCAATGCTTTGCAAAGACGGCCCATGCGCTCACTCGTCTGTGGACGAGCTACATGCAGAAAAGTGCATGTAAAAGAACAGTGTGTAAAAAAGTCATTAATTGTTGATATTAACTCAGTATTAACTAGTCCCATCTTCTGTTTGTGAGTTTTTATCCAATATGTTTCTGATCTTTTGTATTGTTGGCATATTGGAGTAGCAACTGCATTTTACTATGTTTTTTCGAAACTATGTTGAAATTGCAGAGAAAGCAGTTTACACGGAGCAGGAGCCGCGAAGAGAAATTATTTCAGAAAGAGAGATTGCATTGTATTTCTTTTGGGACCTTAAGTAACTTTTCTAGTACTAAATTGACCAAATCTAGGCCATACTGCAAAATTCAGCATAAACATATGATCACTTGTGTTAAGTGGAACCATAGTTACAAAAGCTTTAAACTCATTACAATCAATCGTCATCAGTGGCAATGCAAAAATAATTGTATTTACAGGCAGGAAAACTTCTCAGATAAACACATTAATAATGTTTAGCATTTCCTGTTGATGATGTTCCTGTTTATCAGTTACTCTTATTAGGTTATTTTGAAAATGCTAATAGGTTAGTGCCTTATGTTAAATGCTTCGTGTTGTGCCATCAAATGCTATACAGAGTCCCCAAACATAGATTTGTAAGGCTAAACCAGCTTAGTAAACTAATTTAATAACTTATATTTAAATATACTTAAGGACAATGCAATAAACCTAAACAATTCACATACTAGAGCTGTTTATCCTCCATCAATCTGTTTTCAATAGCTGACTGTTGTTTAAGCAACATAAACAGCTCTCTTATTAAATCATGTATAATTCTGGAACTTGGGTTAAAGCATTCCCACAATATTTGGTGCAGATGTTATAAAGATGTAAAATCTGCAAAATACCCTGTTTTAAAGCTGGGTATTTTAGGATTAGGAACAAGATGGGTAAACCGAATGAATGTCAAACACACTATAAATTGTGAAGACATTAGGCAGCAGCTTTTTGCCTTGTTTGCCTTTGTGGTGAGTGTAACAAGTACTGGGACAACTGGGAATCTGCTTGATCACAGAACATAACCTGCCATAAAACTTTGAAATATTATGGGTTAAGTCTCAACACTGAATTGGGTCCATCATACAAATTCATTCTACAAAATCATTGTTCTATAGGTACCGCCATTTGTTAGGTATCATCAGCGTTTCCTCTTTTTTGATAGAGGTTCCAAATGTTCACGTCCCCAGAACTTCCCCGTCCCTGTACCTACTTCTTCCTTTTTTTGAGTGGATTCAGGACCTAGGATGACTGGAGGCTTAAAGAGTGAGACAGTATCTTGTGTCTTCTGGCTGTGGCTCCAGGGACAAAGCTGGCAGAAACAGTCTCTGCTCTCCCTTTCTTCAACCAATTCTTCTCACCCTGCATTGCCCTCCCAGCTCCATTTCCACCTCCCAGTTTTGCTGAGTGGCAAAGGGAAGGCTGTTCGTTACTGCATTGAAATCTTCAGAAGGAATTTAATGTCCCTCATAGAAGTATGGTCAACCAGGCTTACAGTAGCGATGGTGGAGAACTTCTCTTTCTTAATTTCAACCTGCCTGATCCCTGTCCACTTGCTTACCTGAGATACGAGCTAGAGGATCTAACCCTTTGAGCCATGGTCACACTCTGAGCAAGCCTGAATAAGACAAAAAGAAGGACCACGCTCCCAATGCCACCAAGTAAGGCTTGAAGATTGTGGTGTGATAATAAATTAAGCAGAACAGCCTCACGTTTTGCATTGTGGTCCTGTAGCTGGGCGCTACAGAGGCGCCAGGCAATTCGTCACTCGTGCTGGCATACGTCCTAGAACCGTGGGGTAGTTTCAGTTGTGTTTGGAATATGATTGCCTGTAAAACTACCTTTGAAAATATTGACTGAGATTGAGCAGTGAAATAGCCTTTATGAGCTGTGGGTGTCAGGGAGCAATGGTGTTGTGGTTTGGCCCCAGATGGCAGCTAGAACCACGCAGTCACTTGCTCACTCCCCCCAGTACAGATGGGAGAGACACTCAGAAGAGTAAAAGTAAGGAAAACTTGTGGATTCAGATAAAGACAGTTTAATAAGCAAGGCAAAAGCTGCATGCATTAGCAAAGAAAAACAAGGAATTCATTCACTGCTTCCCATTGGCAGGTGTTCATAGTATCATGGAATGGTTTGGGTTGGAAGGGACCTTAAAGATCATCCAGTTCCAACCCCCCTGCCCTGGGCAGGGACACCTCCCACC
>JAOXJK010000012.1:125177443-125206611 GCA_025774025.1 Xenus cinereus
TTTCACTAGCTTCCTCAACGCACCTATATGTGCTTACACTACTTCTCGTGTATTTCTGAGAAGGTTTTCCATTGGCACGTGCAGTGATACATTACGTGCCATTTTTTATGGCAGAGGTATGTGTATACTTAATTCTGTAATAACCACCACCGCCAGTGCTATCAAATATGGTAGCTATTGCCAAGACCACTCACTTCTTCCTCCTCCCCTTAAAAATCAGCCTTAAAAATCTACAATATAGATAATGACTAAAGCGTTTGTGCTGAGGAACTCTCCCATGTAATTTTTAAATGAGAAGGCATATGTGAGGGAAGACTCTCAAAAACAAAAGTTCCTATCAGACTGCAGATGTGTGAAATTTGTTGGCTATTTATCTTTGGGAAACTTTGCTTAATTCCTTTAGTGGCTTGGGTTATAAAACTGAAACAAAATGCAGAGAGGTAATCATCTCACTGCTTTCCAAACTGGAGTTGGTCTTTTTTGAGATCCATCTTTCCTTCTTTCTATTTAAATTTAGCATAATAAACTAGATACAGCCCTAAATAGTGATTTAGTAATTGTTTATTTACTGCAACTCGCTCTACTTTCAGATTTAGTTGTCTTTACGGGCCTGAGATAAACCAATGAGAGTAAGTGAAGAGCCAAAGAATGCTTTAATTTACATTTGGAGGGACAATTAATTTTTTTTTCAGTCCCTATATATAGCACTCAACCTGCTCAGTGGAGAGTAAAGGTCTCACCTGGAGGTTCATCTTCTCTCCTTGTGCAACCCCACATTGCTCATTGCAAAAGAGTTTTCCCTTTGCGTTCCCTTCAGCCACGGTTGCGTTTGGCTTCAGCAGGAGCACAGCTTCATGGGTGAAATGCTGTGGGGTTTTCAAACACTGTGCTTCTCCTCTTGCCCCCATACTTCCCCCCTGAATAGAACTGGGTGATTTGTACCACTTAGCTACATGTCATTTTTCCTTCTTCTTTAAAATGGGAGCAGTGGTAAGGGTTCTTCAAAAAAGAAGTGATGAAAATTAATTTTATGAAGGGCATAGTTGCTGTTGTTTATTACTATTTGTAAGTCTCAGCTGAGTAAAGTCTTCAATTTCTTCATAGTTCCCTTCATCAATACATCTACACAGCTTATATTGTTTCCTCCTTGCAAAAAACTAGAACACTTATATTTGTCATCGTATTCCACATTAACTCTTCTAATGTCCTACTACTTATTATTCTTCTTGTTCTTCTTGTTCTAATCTCTTTGAATTGTGGCAAGGTGGCAATATATATTATTCTTGCATGATCAGTACATTATTCTCATTTATTACCAAGCCACTTCCCCTTAGTGTCCTTGACAGATATAGCTGCCCCTCGGGGTACCTTCCTATAGTCCTCTCCCAGGTTTATCTTCTTCTGTCCAAGGTTTGCTGCCTTTGCTGTCAGCAATGCCAAATGCAGAGCTCTCTTAAAATGCTTACCCTATTCCCATCCTATCGATTTCTTCCTCTCTGCCATGAGCTGCTTTTGAAGTCTTGATGTGCCAAGGTCTTCCCATCTCAACCATGTCTCCTAAAGACTGACTTACTCTCTAAGTGTTGTAAAAGGCAACCATTTTGCTTGCTCTTCTTCCCTGGTGTCCTTTAGTCTTTGCTCTGCAAGGTAGAGTCCTTGGGGGCAAGGACTGGGTTGGATTCTCTGGATGTTGACAAGCTCTTTATTTTTTAGGAGATTATATCTGGCACAGGGGGGCTGCTGCAAGCTCGGCCGATAGCTGGGAACTGTGTGCCGCATAAGGTGGTCGAACAACAAACTACATCTTTCAGGCAGCAAGTGTTCCTCCCCTTCCCCCCTTCCTCCAGGCTTTATTCTGGAGGTCTAAGTTTATAACAAAAGAAACAAAAAGGTTTTTATATAAATGGAAAAGCAAATGGAGCCCAGCTCATGTTACAACTCAGCCTTCTGACAGCCGGGAAGGGAGATCTGCCCTACTTAGAGGCCTCTCTCTGCTCTGAACTGCACGGCAGCTTTTAATATTCCCTCACTTGCTCTGAGTGCTCTCTGATTAGACCTTCAGCTCCAGCTCGGTATTAGCCCAAAACTGTACGTTTGGCAAAGGCCTCTGCAAAAGTTTTGTCTGTACAGTAAGGGCAACAGTGGAGCCATTCTCCACCGCTATCGGGGTGCAAATAAGAAGCAGGGTCTCTACGCGCCGCGTTGTGATCGCTCAGAAAGCTCCACTGTGTTGCAAATCCTTTAAAATAATACACCGAGAGAGTATTTTGACTTTCCATTAGTCATAAAAGCCAACATTTTTAATACGCCTGATTAAATTAAGTCAGGGAGATAAACACGTGTTGTTTTTTTTTCTCTTTTTCTTCAGAGACTGGTGGAAACTGCCCAACGCTTTTGGTGTTGGTGCTTAAATATGTTTAAATTTAAGAGGGTGCTTTAAGTTAATAAAGCAGGTGCCAGAATGCCTTCACTAGGCGAAGGCTAAAACCAAGCTTCTTACTTAGATGCCTAATTTTAGGCAAGGCAGTGTCTGTAGGATTAAATATCTTTTATTAGCCTAATTAGGAAAAAAAAAAACCATGACATGAGAACACAAATCATTCTCTTTTTATGTACTTAGAATTTTGGAGAAATCATTCATGCTTTAAGAGGTTTCTGTGCTGAAATTAAACCACACTTTATGCCTGATTTCTTGGTGTGCAGACTTTCTGCAAGCTGTGTAAGAAAGGTGGAACACGATTTAAAAAGGCAAATTCCCAGAGAAGCTGCAAAATGTAGTGAAACCCGTACTGAAAGCCACAGGCTTTGAGGTGGAATCATTGTATTTTCCTATTAAGCTGATTTGTAAGCGACAAAATGTTTTCCTATTTTTTAAATTCTTTTCTTCCTTTGAAAAGAGAGCTTCCTCAAGTTTATGGTCTGTAAAATAATAAAGATTTTGGAGGGTGAGGGAAAAGAAAAAGATTACACTATAGGCCCAAAACAAAATGGAAAGTGTGGTCACTGGCAGGGACAATTTAAATCGGATATATTTTATGGAATAAATCACTATCTGGTTTCCGGTAGGATTATCTCAGTACATTAAAATGACTAAAGAGAACGAAACTTGGGCAGGACTATTCAAAGTAATGCAAACCTGGCATACAGAGCATCCCACAACTCCTTTCTGTGCAGGACTCATCCACTATCATCGTCTCTTTTCTTAACTTTTTTTTTTTTTTTTGGCCCTTTGTTATGCTTTCTGCCTTTGGAGGAGAGGGAAGCATGAGGAGATTTCAGGGATATTATTTTCTCTACTTTTATAAAGGGACCAGATAACAAAACAGAACCCAGATGACCTTTAGAGCTGCGGGTGACCCTGTTTGATGAATGCTGGGCACTCGTACTGTGACGTGTCCTTCCCACTTACAGCCCATAAACTCTCAGCTCCCGGAGCGTGTAGCTCCAAACCTGGGCTGGCGAAGAAATAGATGGGCATAAATCATTGATATTTGGAGCCAACCATTTTCACGATGCCAACTTTCATGCATTGTAAAAATGGCTAATTGCTTTTCTTTACTAACTGCCTTTCACTCGCTGGGATGCCATTAGCCTTTAGCTCTTTGTTTTTATATGCCCAGCTATTTTGTTCATGCTTCTCACTCTATACCCCTCCTTCTGTTTCTCAGGATGTTAGACAGTGAATTATCTATTCATTTCAGAGACATCCCTCCCAATTTCGAGAATGAATGCAAAAGGGAAGTTGGATAAGCGCTTTGTTTCTCTTCTAATTTAAAATCTACTAAAAAAAAATATAATATGTGTGGGTTAGCGTGTGTGTGGGAGATCCTTCAGTTTCTGCTAACAGTAGAGAGATTTATGGGGAGAAAGACTTCTTTAGATGGCTCTTGCTGTCTCATGAGAAATGCTATATGCGGATTTACAGATCTACCTAATTTTTATGCCTGTACACTCCTCCTTAGAAGGATTGCCAGCTTCGTCAAACAGTGAGGTTCGGGTACAGTTAGCTTTTCCTTCTCCTGGAAAGAATACATTGACTTTGACTGGTTTGCCCTTTGTCAGCCTGGTCTGTAGGACTCTGAATCTCATCCCGAAGTCTGCTCTGCTGACGGCAAAGTAGAAAATGGGTGTTCATTGCCTGAGCGCTGCATTGCTTCAGCTAAAACCGAGAAGACCTCATTCTATATTGTAATAGGTCTGGCAAAGGGAAGCCAAGAGCCTCACGGGGGGCCAGCGGGGTTTTGGTTCTCAGTCTGAGTTTGCTTCTGAGCTTTTTCTTAATATCACAATGGGCTCTTGCTGTGTACTTCTAATGCCTCAGCAATGAAGTCAGGGTATATTATGCCATCTGTCCAGGAGTCAACACTGCAGGTCAAGCTAATTTAAACTGGCACTTTTCATCTCCCTATGCCTGTATGCATTACATTTAATAGTTTAAGTGAGTGATTGTATCTCCTGACCCTGCAACAAAGGACAAAGCTCATGTTTGTATTTTTTCATTATCTTTAGTTGTCAGGGATAGGGACATTTGATCCTTTCATGCAAAATATAGTTAAAACAGTGACTGATACTCAACTTTTTTAGGAATAGTTGAAGGTTTTAAAATTATTTTTAATTTCCCTTTCTATCTTTTTTTTTTCTGAAAGGTAAGTAAGCAAGCAAATTTATATATGGTGGAACTTTGTAAATGTAACCTGTACTGAAAAGTTTAAATGGAAAAATCAAAACCTGTTATTTCTTCTTCACATTGACAGTTAAAAATTTATGGGGGGAATTGTTTGCCCTGTAGCAAACAGAAGAGTCAAGTGATGATCATGGAGCAAAATTATGCTCATAAATTCTTTGGAAAAGATCAACCTCTACCACATTATTTCTCATTTGAGCTCTGAAAGGAACTTGGAAGAGTTAAATGTAGGGAGGTGATAGGTGAATCCTCAGAATGGAGGTCTGATAAATGAAAAATGAGCATAAGAGCATAATAGATGTAAAATCCAGGGAAAGCTGTCTGAAGATTAGTGCTCAGTTTGATTAATCCGTCATGTTTTTCCTCCCTCTTTCTGTTATTTCTCTGACTCGCTATTTCTCCTGGCCACCATGTTTCCAGAATTTTCTTTTTTTCTATCCCCTGAGAAATAGAATAGTTGCTGAGGAGGGAAGGGGAAGAAGGACCACACACCAGTATTTATTTCTTAAACACATCTGAAGCTTGGAACAGGAATACTGTTCATATGATTAGGTTGTCAATAAGCCATTTTCCCTCATTTACAAAAATGTTATACAACTACGATAACATAAACCTACCTCCTGCAGCCATACTAGTCCAGGGCACCAAAGTTATGACTGAAAAGTTATAATCTGAAATTAATTTCAAAACCAACTGAGGTATATCTATGCAAATTATCTGTGTAGACAGATATATAGGTTGTTAGTTTTTGTTGCAATAAAGAATCTTCTTCTTGGAGAAAACCTAGTCCTATCTGATGGCCAAGGCCAGCTACTGATCTACTTCCTTTCCATGATGTGAACCTTTTGTCATTAATCAAAACTGTGGCACTATTCAACACAAACACACACAAAAGTCTAAATGTGAAGAAATGAGAATAAATACTTTGAGCGTCACACACTGCACTGGGGCGGAAAGAAGAGGTATAGACCCTCCTTGTTATCCAAGAGACCCTGAAGCAGAAAGAAACCAAAGGAGAAAATGTGACTGAGCTGAGAGCAAACATGAAAACATAAAGGTACAGCCTGCCCAAGGTACAACTTATAGCTGACAATGTTTGAACTGCCAAAATTAGTGTTTTTACAGAAAACTATTAATTTCGCAGCTACTCTGTATGCCAGTGATATTAGACTTAGGACAAGGAGCACAGACATATTGAAGACATATTGAATCACTTGCTAAAAAGGACAGAAGGAGTAGAAAACACAGTATGCTACATGTATTTTTATATAATACTAAATGTAATTTCATATACATGCTCACATACAAAGAAAATTGTGTGCTACAAATAGGTAGGAACAGGATAAATAACAAGGATTTTTACTAGGATTAAAAAAATGGAAAGAGCTGTATTTCTTTCGGAAACATTGACAAAATTTTCAATATTAACCCTTACATTTTAATACTGTTTCTCTGCATCTCAGATATACTGAAAGTTGGTAATACTGATTTATAGTTTATTAATCAAAATGTCACTGTAAAGTAATTCTTACCATTATTGTGAGTTAAATATTGTATTCTAGGTAAAGGTTACCTGTCCAGAATCTAGATTCATAATTGAGAAGTAGGACTAATGGCATATTAGACCATTGGTGAAAGAGGAAAATTATGAGAAGCTATAATGGTGACTTCACTGGCTGTTATAAATCTGGCAGTGTAATGATGTCACATAGAACTGTGTCTTTAAAAAGACATTAAATTAATACACTAAGGCAAGACAAAAGTGGCTTTGAATTACACGTTAATATTAATCCAGACCACACTGTAATATAAACTCAAAATCAATTCCTAAAGAAGGGCCTTGGCAAATGTAATGAATAAGTACAGAAAATCCCATTATCAGTAATAAAACTATTTTAAAAATTGAAGAATGAACATTTATTAGTTTAAATGTGTTGTACTTACAACAGCATGATAGAAAAGTGAGGCACTTATTCATGCCTGCAATTCTAATGTATCTAAATCACAGGAAGGACCATCGCAAAAGAACATTTATGGAGAAGAAGGAAGGGGCTGGTAGTCATTAGCAACAAAATAAGTGAGAAGTTTTTGTGGGAGAGGGAGGGCTGGAAAGGGATCTGGCCTTTTTTCCTTCCAGCAGACTAAATGATGTTATTATACATTATAAAAATGGACTTAATGACTAGGCATTTTCCTTTAATTCCCCTTAAGTCCTGTCTGTTGTTGCGTTCAGCCCTTGCTGCCATGGCAGCACATTTCCATCCACGAGGGACCAGAGTTATTGATAACAAACACCATCGATGGTGCATATCGACAGGCTGAGGCACTTGGTCTTTTTAGTCTGGAGAAGACTGAGGGGGATCTGATCAATGCCTATAAATACTTAAAGGGTGCATGTCTGGGGGATGGGGCCAGTCTTTTTTCAGTGGTGCCCAGTGACAAGACAAGAGGAAATGGGCAAAAACTGGAACATAAGCAGTTCCACCTAAACATGAGGAGGAACTTCTTCTCTGTGAGGGTGGCAGAGCCATGGAACAGGCTGCCCAGAGAGGTGGTGGGGTCTCCTTCTCTGAAGACATTCAAACCTGCCTGGACACATTCCTGTGCAACCTATTCTAGGTGGACCTGCTTTGGCAGGGGTTGGACTGGATGATCTCCAGAGGTCCCTCCAACCCCATATCATTCTGTGATTCTCTGATATTGCAACAGTCCCCCATGCTTCCAAGAGCACTGATCCCCACAGAAGACAATAGACTCTGGATTTTGCCTTGATTGGCATGGGATAACGGGTCTTGCACAGGAATCAGGAATTTCCTACACAACATTCTGAGATCCTTCCTAGCTCTTTTTTTGTTTCTATGGATAGACCTTCTGTTTCATGGTCCCACCTGAAGTTAGGGGTGAGCTTGCTCTTTTGCATTTCCCAAGAGAGGAAGGGTGTTGAGGGAGTTGCTGTCCAGGAGTCCAAGGTGTGGGGGTCTCAGCCTCCAGAAAGCCTTTTTAGAGCACAAAACCACAGCCAAGCCCATGGCTGTCACTCTGCTTGCCTTTGTGGTACTTAACCTGCCTGTCTTATCCCAGACAGTCTTGTATTTATGAATACATACTGTGTGTATATACCAACTGTAGATGTTTGAGTGGGTAAAGGCACTCAGTTGAAACACAGGACACAACTGATTTGCATTTTCTGCACTGCATGACTCTGCAGAAATTCTGTGAAATACCTTTTGGTAATATAGACCTGTGTTCATTTTTTCCAGCAGATAAAAATGCAGAAGAACAAAAAAATTAATGGGATGTGGAGGCCACAAATCCTTTTTGTTTGCATAGGCTTTTGGGAACAGAAGATTTTGTTTCCCCAGCACATCTGACTTTGCATGAATTTTGCTTTTTAGGAAGAAAGGACATTCTGTGTTTGGTCTGCAGATGGCTAAATGGATGATAGTCCCTGTGGGCCTTATAAAACCAGACTTTTGGCTTGGTTGGGAATACCTTGTTAGGAGACTGATGCCAGGTTTGGTTTTTTCCCCTCTACTGTGCATGGTGCTCTGCTGATCTATCTTTGGAGCAAGCCACTTGCCAATTGCTTCAGAAAGGAGATCTACTGGTAACTGACATTACAAAGAGTCCACAAAAGATTAAAAGAATTTTATTCTTTCTTCTGTGCTTCTTTTATCTTCGTCTCTTCTCTCTGGGCTTGTGTAAGTTTATTTAGAAGTCAGAGATATGGAATGTAATAAATAAGGATATTTTGGAACAAGGTTCTCACAAAAAATATACTGGATTACTGATTGTTGATGAAATATGAAAGAAATTAAGTGGCAAATGTAGAATAATATTTGGCTAGGTATAGACATTAGTAGATAGTATTTATTGAAATTGCTTCTCAAAATCAGAAAATGGTTGGAAATTATCAGAAGTCATCAGAATCGATGCTGTTGCAATATTAATATGTATTTCCTATCTGTTATAATTTTACTAAGCCTTTCTCTCTATTGCGTAGAAACTACAGAAATGTAAACCTTATTTACTCTGCGTGACCAATAAACAAATTAGCCAAAGACAATCTTCAGTCTTATCCTTTTCCCCCAAAGAAATTTAAATTAGTAGGATGCTTTTAATATGATGTTAAAGGGTGTAAGAGTGAGAGAAGGAAAAAACCCTATTATATTACTTCACGACAGAATAGCTTGAGCATTTTGTTCCAGTAGTTACATACTGCCATGTAGTGGCACCTTATATCAATAATTACTTCTAATTTTGTTTAACAAACATGGGGTTTTTTCCCTTCTGTCAATCATGCCTGGTAAGCAGATGTTGCTTTAAATAGTACGACCGAAAATGAATTGGATGCTGGAGGCTCAGAAGAGTGTTCTTTCAGAAACTGGAAAGCCCATTTCTGATTTGGAAGTGCACACAGGCTGGTGTTACACCAACTACACTCTGTTATCACCCTTCTACAGTTAATCTGAGTTCAGAGTTGAAGACAAACCTGCTTAGCTGGATGACTTTGACTGCTTAGCTGGAAGTTGTTTTACGTGCTCAGTCACTTTGCATTTTTTTTTCCTATGTTTATTTTCTTACAAAGGTACTTCTGACCTCACATTTTTACAAGCATTAGATAAAAATACTGGGCTAATAATGAAGGACGTCATTTCTGTTCTATAAACTGATTTGGTTTGATTTTAATAAGTGCTGAACTGGATTCCATCTGGAAGTGAGGACCGAGTTCCTTCAAACAGATAAACACACTAGAGACTTTGTACAGCTAAGACGTCTGCAATTTTTTATAAGCTAGCAGAGAGGCTGTTTTATTTAACAAAGTTAACATTGAAAATATGATTAGATTCTAAGCTTAAAGGAGAAGTGCAAACTCTAAACCACAGGCTTTGTTAAGGCTTTCTAATTCTATTCCAAGTATTATGGAAGTCTGATGTTTGAATAAGGCCAAGTCATCTTTTAATTCCTAAACTGGCTCCCATAAAAGGCTAGAAAGTCTTTGATCTATGTAAAAGAGATCACCAGGGAGAAGCCTCTGCTTCTGTTTGTCCAAATGTTGCAAGGAGAGTCTCTAGGCTATAGCTAACAACTCAAATTATATTTGTTTGTGTCTTAGACAGACTTGTTGATTTGCATATAAAAGGGATTTCAATGGCAAAATCAGCTCTTTCATGGGATTTGCAATGAAGGAAAAAAGCTACTTAAATTTTGATGTAATAGACTGTCCTGCAATGATGTCATGTAATTAGTGTTTAGTGATGTAGATATTGCCTGATGTCATATTCCTAAAGTTATCTGGTATGTACATACCGAGGACGATAAAGGACATACAAAACAAGGGAAAAGAAACATTTCCACAATGAAGCTAAAGGCATGGAGACGGAATGGAATGGAATAGAATAGAATTGAATTTTTCCTGAAAGGAAGAAAATCTCTGGAAAGCTTATTCTAGGAGGAATAAGGAAAATTCAGCGTCAATAGATGTGTAAAGTTTCTAGAATACAGTTTCTATCAAGGTCTCCTGAATTTTTTTCATTGGTCATTGCAGACATAAATAGAAAGTACAGAACTAGGCTGATGAGCAGGTGTGATTATTTAATAGGGAAAATGTGAAGGAAATGCAAAAACTGCACTCAGAGGAGGGCTTCTGCCAGAAGTAATTTCTTCTGTGTAGTATGCTCCTCTAATGACCTTCTTCTGCCGGACAAGGCCAAAGACACTGTCATGAACAAATCTTCCCAGTCCTTGTTTTCTCCCTTCCGTTGACAGCCTCAGGTGGGGGTTTGGATAGCAAGGAAGAATTGTTCTTGCAACCCAGACCTTGCTGTTCTTTTCTTGAGGGATGCGGAAGCGATGATTAGTTCTCACAATCAAGGGCACGTACGAGAGGCTGTCCTACAGAAGGATGATCTGCAACCATGTGGTCAGACTGGCCTGGTGTTTATCTCTTCATGTCACTAGAGTCCTTGTCCACATGCTAAGGATGATACTTGAATTCTCACCATTATTCCCATTTGACCATTATCTTATTTTCCTGTTAATGATAGGGAAAAAAATATCATAATTCAGCTCACATGAGTGAACTTTAACCCTTATATATTCCTTCTCAGTATGAAATATAGCAACTGTGGAGGTTAATGTACATTTTTAACTGGAACAGTGAAGATGTTAACTAGACTAGAATTTGTTTCTTTTATTAAATACAATGCTTCAGCATGTTAACTTTTACTGTTTCTGTGAGAATGATGTAACATCATGACCTCATATTAAATGCTAGTGCAAAGTACACCTGCTCTTCAACTAGCAACTCAATTCTTTTAAACAATGGGAATGTGTTACTTTCCTGTCTGCTCTTCTCAGAAAGGCACATGTGCCTCAAATACTGTCTTTTTAGACTGATGTAGTTGGAAAAATAAAAGAGATCATCTCTTCCTGCAAACTTTGCCTTCATTATCTATGTAATGAGTAATTGTTAGAAAAAAGGGTCTGGATAATCTTAATGACATCTGAAGAGTTCAAAGGAAAGTCTACAAAGTTTGTCATTACTGCTTAAGTTGTCAAATCACACAAAATAGTCCTGGAAAAGACCTCAAGAGGTCATGCAGGCCCTAAAATAAGATCAGCTATACCTATCTTTTTTTCCTGAAAGATGTTTGTCTAACCTTTTCCAGTGATGGAAACTCCATGACCTTCCCAGAAAATCTATCCCAAAGCTCTTTCTGAATGTTTAACCTTTGATGCTGTCACTACTTGTTCTTTCCACCATGAGCAAGTAGAACAGATGATTTTCTTCTTCTTGACAAGAGCTTTTCATGTAATTGAAGGATGCTATGATCTTTCCCCTCTTTGTCAGCAAACTATTTTTCTGTCTTTGTGCTTTCTAATCTCTAACCATTTTCTTTGCTCTTTTCTGGAGAGGTGTTGAAGCAAAAAGGTTTGATATCCTTCTTCTAACCCTGTTACTCTCCTTTCAGTCTTCCTGCTAGTCTAGCAAGGGGAATAGAGATAAGACTCTTTGGATCATCATGTTCTCTCCCAGGCTACCTGATGGATTTGCTCTGCTATTATTGACTATTCTTACTTTTGTTAGCTCTTTACTATTGCTGCTTTTTTTAAAAAAAAATATGTTTCTATGTTGAATATGAAATCATGGACGTGACTAAAAAAAATATTCTTCAAAAAGGGTTTGTCACGTCTTGCTGAACACATTTCTGTCTGCCTTGGTAGGACAGGTTAGACCTGCCCCTTTGCTTTGAAAGCTTTGGTTATCTTGGTTTCCATATGGTGTGCATCTGTAGTTAACTGTATTACTTAGCTTTGGTTAAAGCATCATCACCAAGGCTCTGATTTAAACCATTACAATAAATAAAAGCATTATTTTTAGGGGATGTCATTAGGGACATTATATCCCTTTGGTTCCTGCAGCCAGTTTTTTCTAAGACATTTTGCCTTGTTTAGAGCTTCAGAATCACCTTTGTATTGAAACTTCACAGTTACTTAGCAGCAGGGTTTTCGATTTATTTTGTGTCTGCACTTTGTATATTGACTGAACTCCACCCATTTCCACTATGAAGTGTGGGTCACCTCCTTTTTTCTTTTTCCCTAAGCAGCTGTCCTCCTGGCAGTCCTTGTGGTGAACTTCTTCCAGGTTTGTTTCAGCCCTTGAACTCTACAGGACTGAGCCAAAAACTTTGTCATATAAGTCCCATTAATAATCATCTGTTTCTCAGGCTCATGGGATCAGTCTTCTGTTATGTGCTCTGACTGGAAACTCCCAAAGCCACGCCTGACGGGTGATCTCCTTGTAACATCTGTTCTGGGACTGTGCTGGTAAGTCATTATCAATTGACGTGTTGTTGCCTTGCTAATGCAACCCGTGGACAAGAGATTAGCTGGAACTGGTAAATGTAAAACTGAACATTTAGCGTTTGGGCTTTGGAGAAGCATGGCACGATATCAAAAGTATGTGTCAAAAGTGGATGCCAAAATTAGACATTGAAATAAATTCTTTCCCCCCCACCACAATGAAATTAATTAGTACTCAGTGCTTGCACAACAAATTATTTCTTTTAAGCTTACTCTGTGATTATGTTCATCCTGTGTGGTTCCAGTTGAAAACCAAGGGCATATCCAGGTTGTATCTACCTGGTCAGGCAAGCACCAGATTAACTGAACGCCCACGGACAGACTTGCTTACATCCCACAAACCAGTTGCTGGCTAGTGATATTGGCTTACACTGAGCTCTGAATCAGTCCCCTGGAGAAAATCTTAAATCCAAGCACAGTGCTTCAGCATGAGCTGAAGTTCCTCTTCAGGTACTCGATGATGGTTGTTGATAAGCCATCTTAAGCTAAGCCACTGCCTAGCCTGGAGTGGCACTTAAGCACGGCACTCTCGTGACCTTGTTGCTAACTGTGTGCATGGTGGCTTGGTCAGCATACAAAATCTATTTTACATATATATATATACCTGTATGTATACATTTTTATACACATAAACCAGCAGGTTTTGGACTTGTGAGTGAGGCAGAGCACTTGGGAGCATTTTGTTGCTCTGAATCCCTTGCTTGTGGCACCTCTTGGAATATATCAGTCCTGGGGAGGCATATTGGACTTTCTTCCATACATAAATGCAGCTACGTGACTTAAAATAGCTTTTTCCATAAAAGAACATAAAAATAAAATTTTAAAGGACTTAAGTCAGATAACAGTATGGGGATTTGAAAGTGCTTTTGCCTGGAAAACCAGTTTGTGGTCTTGAGATAACCTTAAATGTGGCTGTCAAAAATTAGCTGCCAGTCCTTAAGGATGTCTGTGTGACCCGTGTGAGGACCCCTTCTGATTTTCATGAGCCTTGTCTGGAAGTAGAGTCAATAAGTCCTTCCCCTCCCCACTTCCCAATGACTTTTGAGATGCAAGTGTTCATGCATGCGTCACCACAGTACCGAAGGCCAAGAAAGCAAAGCCTTGAGACCAGGGGCTTTGAGAATTGTCAGCGAACCCATATATACATCTTGCTTTTATATGTGGAAAAAAAATAATGGTTTCCTCTCATATTTGAATTTGAGGGGAAAAGAGAAATTTTCAAAGGCATGAAAGAGTTCGGTCTTCTGAGCACGAATATCTAAGCAAGATGTGATCCTAAAATGACAAGGAGTCAACATCTGGGTATGTTTTCCCACATTAGCAACTGCTGTCCTAAACTGTGCTGTTGTATGTGATGTTAAACAGCTGCTCAGTTTCACCCCAGAGGTAAGAATATTCTGTATCTCACTTACATCTTGGTTTTTTAGAACTTTTAGAGATGAAAAGCTCTCAGAGAAAGTGTAAAGTAGTAGCACTGCGTGGTACCTAGAAAATCGTGTTTTAATTCAATAAAAAGCTGCTGACATATTATAACGCTTATTCTTGGCACTACCGTATTACATTATCCAACCACCGTTTCTCATTATCTACATACCAAATTGTTCAAGTCAGTAATTTCAGTCTGTCCCCACCATGTACTAGTGAAATACCATACAAATAGCTGCCACAAATGTTAGCAGCTGGTCCATTTCAAGGTGCTGTTTCCTTTTGTCTACAATTTCCAGTAAGAACGAAACGTATCCTGCCAAAAGTATCGACCCATCCTGCGTGCTGGTGGCTTTCAGAGATGTATGTGCAAGCAGGGTTTCTTATCAATATGGTTTTTGGGGAAGAAAAAGGGCTGTATAGGGTCAGGGAAAGAATTCTCTGGGAGTTGTTCATATTTAATGAAACTACACTCAGGAAGTTTAGAATGGATAAAAAAGACGAAGGTTTTGTAAACTACGCAGGCATTCTTCCTGTAGTGATTATACACAGGATACTGAAATGGAGCACACCAGTGCCTGTGGTTTTTGTCTTCATTTCTGTGTCTTAAATGAGATGAATCATGCTATTATACAGAAAAGGCATAGCCGTAACACACCTGCACTGAGCGGGACTTTCACATCCGTAATTCCCAGAAACCTTCATGATTTTGTGTAAACATGTTCATAACAAAGCAGAAATGCAATGTTTTATTCACTTACACACAGAAATGAGATGTAACGGTGATCTCTTGCAGAAGAATTGCTAAAATGACAATTATGGGTGTTACTTCTTTCAAAAGTTTCATAGTAAAAGTTTCTTTAGAAGGTGACCTTATTTTCTACGTCCAGCTGGAAACAGTTAACCACTTTCCTGATTTCTAATACCAAACTTAGCTCAAAGTGTGTTTGCAAAATCAGTAGCTCTGGAGTTAAATTTCTGTTAACAAATGTAGTTCAAACCAATCCTTTGCGCAATTATATCTTTTTTTTTTTCCTTCAAAACGAGCTCAGAACTTTATTCCATAAGAGGATATTGTGAGATGCTGCTTTCCAGTTTGTCTGAACTGAATTACTGCAAAAGATCTGACTTGCAGTGTAAGGACTGCAAAAAATACACTAAAAATTCTTTCAAGTATGGATCTCTAGCTATCTCTCTCTTAAACTCTACGGAAGAACATAACTGAAAATGGTATGGAGACATTTATGCTGCTTATTAACTATGTTGTATCTGAATCATTGCCATAAAAGAAAAGTTGAAGGCTGGGTTCAAAATGATATTATTGTGGTAACTGGAGCTGTATTTTGAGCTGATGGAACCCACTGAATATACTAGGGTTGAAAAAGGATCTTGACCAGCCACTTTTGTTCTCTTTTTCCCTAGTCTTGTTTGAGCAAAAACATGCAAGTGCTCTCACAGTGAACCAGAAAGGGCAAAGGTTCACTTATTTACTACTTCAAAATAATAAAATAATCTGCAAACAAGCCTAATTTACCTGACATGCACGTTAGTGAATTCTGCTCCTCTGGGCTGTTTACTTTCACTCATTGCAGGCACTTTTGGAATTGTAATTCGGTGCTGTAAGTCTTCGTCCACAGTAAGTGGTACTTTTAGAGTCACAGGGAAGTCCTACAAAGGGTTCTCTTGCCCTTGAGGAATATTACTCTGTATTCACCTCACATAACACGGCCTCTTTACAGATTACAAATGTCATTCAAGTCAAACCAGTCTGGTAGTGAGTCTCCTCTAAATAAACTTTCTTTTATTCCCTTGGTCTTAAAGTCTGTTCACTGTCTCTTTATTTTCTTTGCTCTTTTGTGTGCAGCTAAGATTTATAAGGACCGCTGTTACAAGTTATACGTTTTCTTACATCAGTCCTTTTGGTCTCAAGACCTTGGAACAGAGAATTTACAGTGGTCATAAAATGGACCCCCCAAAAATACGACCCACTTTCGCAAATGTTCTGAATTTGGTGCAGAAAACCAGTGGGATGAAAGGCTGTTCCTGTTATTCTCCATGTAGAAAACCAGCTCCTGACTACCATTAAAATTAGCAAGGAGCTTACACCAACTCTCTTTTTAGAAGCTAGAGGAAATTCTCACCACTGTAAGAGTCTTCGTCTGTACCTTTGTAGGGAGCCAAGCTGGCTTGAGATCTAAGAAACTTTCATCTTCAGGAAAATTCAAGCACGGCTCCCAGACTTATGCTTAGGCCCGTGTCTAAGGGAGCTATATTTCTTCGTGGAACATAATGGAATATTCTAAACAAAATATGAAAACCTGTTATAAATAAATCTAATTAAGCATTTTCAGATGAATAAACAGTAGTTTTATAGCCCTTGCTATGAAATCTCATAATCTTATAATTAATTCCATGTTTAATACAAAAATGACAGTTTGATGGAGTTGCTTTGAGGATTAAGTAGGGAAATGTACCACATGCAGTTTTCCTGCTCCATACGCTACAGATTTTACATGGGAATGACCTCACTAAATAAAAAGACTGGTCATCTATCACCTGGATAATGTATGCTAAATAATGATGAATCTGGTACCTTGCATATAATTTCCTTTTTCAGAATTGAGCTCCCAAAAGCTCTTCTTGTTCACATTTCCCAAAATTGGTCATCTCAGTCTGAAGCAGCATCTGTACAGTCTATGAAAGGTAAGAAAGTGAAAATCAGCCTTTGGTTTGCTTAGGATGTATTCCAAGATTATATGACTTGTGTGAGGTATGTTTCCCACTGTTACTAGCACGCTGGATGAGATCTTAATTGATCTCTTGTTCTTTCTTTTCTGGGCAGAATGAAGTCTTTGAAGATGAATACTGGCTCATAAACTAAATGCTTTCAGCTGTTGCTGCTGAACATAACAATTCCTAAGAAGATTTTTGTCAGTTGCTTAGAGATTTCCTTGTTTTTATGGAGAAGAAAAGGTTGTATTTTAACCCTTGAACAACTCCTGGAGAACATTACAAGTCACACTGTATGTCTCCAGTAGAAATTTAACAGCTGGAGAAGGGAAGCCTGCTTTAGTAAGGCAGAGCATTTAGAAATGTGAACATATGGCTAGATGCAGGATTTAGTATGGCCTTAGCATTATGCAGGAGGTCATACTCATTGATTAAATTGGCCTACTCTGTCCTTAAAAACCGTGAATGAATAAACTTAAATAGACTTAAATATTACTACTGTGTGCATACGTGGTAGCCAGGTCAGTAATGGTTGCAGGACACGACCAACATACAGCACGCTGACACAACACACAGCAGTAGCTATCTTTCACACAAAGCCATTTCAAGCCTTTTCTTTCCTTTCTTCCAGAAAGGAGCGACAGGCTACATGGTGCAGCTGGCAGATTGGCTTGGCTTGATAATGCATGATCAGAGCCTCATGAAACGGTTTAGTTGGGAAACCCCCCAAGTACGTAAAATACACTAAATGAAAAGCAGCAGTGCACTGGGGTGAAAAGGAGTATGTTTGTGAGTCAGACGGTCCCGAGTTGAAATTCTCCCATAGCAGAGCTTTATCTCTGCCTTTTTCTTTAATTTCACAATTTCTTGAATGTACTCGCAGAAAGATACTAGCTTACAGCTACGTGGGCACTCTTATCGTTGACTTCTCTTAATTGTTGCAGCCTTAATTTCTTTTTGTAATGTATTTTCTTTTATGAGTTTCTCTTCTTTTTCAAGAGACTTGCTAAATTAAGTATGACTTTGGAAGTAAAAGGACATGTTCTGTTTTCATTCCCCTATATTTTCTTACATATTTGTAAATACTTTCTTGTATACCGATATGAAACAAAGGCTTAGAACTGAGAATATCTCTACTACCTCATAATTATATTTAGTCCTTCAGTTCTCCTGCTTAACACTTTCAGGAGAGTTGAGGCAGAAGTGGGAACGGAGCATTGGTTAGTAACTATAACTGGAATAAAATCAGATCTTAGTGTGCTGTGTTGACAGTTTTCTTGCTACAATTAACTTTAACACATGAAGCTCCGCTAAATTTGTGGACTGTCTGACCAGCACGTACTCCTAATATACCAGAGAATATGCTGAAGATGTCAATTCTGTACTTATTTGTGAAACTTCTAAGCAGTTCATAACCGGTGCTTTGCCTTAGACGTCACAAAATCAAATCCTTATTATAACCCATGAGTTCCATATTAAGCTGGAATTCCAATGGAAATTCATGAGGGACTTTATGTCTGCAGGGTTTTGTAATGTGGCTATGAATACCACTAAGAATGTTTTTCTTAAAAGCTGGATATCCACACGTTCCCTATCGGTAAACCACTGGGTTGCTGAATTAAGATTTTATTTACCACTGGAATAAATACACTACCCAGTATACACATAGTCAGGAACCACATATGGGAACCATTCGTAGGCTATATCAACAACAGTTAAGTTGCTTGCTGTATTTAGTGCTGTATGCTAGCATTGGGAAGTAGGTATTTGAAATCATTAACTTTTTCTGGTTAATCTCTCCATCTCTTCCTTTGAGCACCTTGTTCCTTCTGATCTCAGAAGTATTTTGTTGTCCAGTCAATAATGCTTGGAACCTGTTTTTAGAGAAAATTCTACCATGCTTCAACCCTCATGCTGTCAAAACAGATTTTGAAAACTTAAGATTTTCATAAAGAAACAAAAGCACACAAGCAGAGATGTGATTTTTTTTTACTGAATTCTCTTATTTGACAAGAAGTAGATATAGTGCTCTTAAGACTTTTTTTTTTTTTCTCCCACAAGAATCTATTACCATGCACTACATATAACTCCTGGAAAAAAGGAGTAAAATGCATTGGCCTGACTTAACATTTTATTTCTAATTTGTTACTTGATGATATGGGTAATGAGAAATGACCCTCTGAATAAAACATTTTTCCTGAATACTTTAATAAGCCATTTACAATTTTTCCAGCTTATTTATGGCCATAACCATTTGATACTGTATATTTTTTTTTAAATAGTTGATTGTTGGCACTAGCTGATACACCTGTCATAATATCTATTTACAATATATACACCCTCTCTGCCAAGTTAGGTCATAGTTTACAGTGTGGTAAGTACTGAATTCACAACATGGCACGATTCGGTACAACAATCTGAACTTGTGAAACCAACTAAATGGTGGTAATCTTATAGGGAGTTTTATTAAGCTGCAGCTACACATGGGGATATTGGAAATATGTTGCTGAAGTGAAACTGAAATTTATATAATTAATCATTTTGAAATGAATTTTCTTCTCTGTGTGTGTATTTTTGTTCAGGATAATTAGCTAACCACAGTTTGTTTATATAAGGTGTGTGTAATCTGTTTATAGAGCATGGCAGCTGACATAATGTAGCTCTTGGCGAGCTGTGGCATTCCCTTCCCACAAGTAACATTTGAAATGATAAAACAACATTCAGATGAATAACTCTCCACCAGGTAAAAATCATTACAGCCCACATTCTCCAATAATATTTTCAGTCCACCTTGTTAAACCTTTCCACGGGAGCAAACACAGGTACAGCCCCATTTGCTGTAACTGTAGAGCAATTCTTTGGCCAGTCTGGGGCCGCACGAATGGGCCTGAAGTAAAGTTTACTGTGACTGAGAAGTGTGTTTGTTGTAGACCGAAAATGTTACGATATGATCCAGACAAACAGAATGAGATTTGATTAGGAGATTAGAAACATGAGCCCAGGTCCCATGTCATTCAGATGGAGATATGACATGTGAGGCCATGGGGAATTTGAGCCCAGGTATTTACCATGGCTGAGACTCACACCATTGTGCCCGGGCTCTGCAAAGGCTCCCTCTAAGATCACCCCATGCTGCTCAGAGGAGAGCTTTCAGAAACCTGGGGATATCAAGCTTCTCTTTCTGATGGCCTGAAAATTATGCATATTTTTCAGATCAGGATCCATCTGAATGTCTTATTCTGGACTGGTGTGGTTTTTTCTGCAGAATAATAAAGCAGGGACCATATAAATACCATATAAATATCATTGTGGGAAGTGTTCTGCATGGAAAGGTCTATGGGAAGGTGGACCATGGACATTCTGCCCGCAGCTGCTGGGAGAAAGGCAGTGCTGACAGGAGTGTTACGTCCAGGTCTGATTTTGGGCTCGGGGAAGTTAGTTTTTCTCTCGGTTTCTTGCACAGGAACTAAAGCTGATGTGAATGTCTCCAGCTTTGATTTGCAGAAGAAACACTGGAACCATTCGTAGGGATGCAGTACACTTCAGCAGGCTCCTGGATGGACCCAAACCCCAGGAGCCTTTTCCCCAGGAGGAAAGAAAGGTAACCCATGAAAAGGGATGACTGTTGATGACATTTGCTGGCACCCAAACAGCATAAACACGTGTAGTGGGAGGACCCAAACTAGAAGAAATTATCCAGTGAAACAGTCTGGCGAGGGCTGAGCTGTGAAACGCCACCTTTCTTCAGTCTGCAGTGGTAAAGCCAAGGATGAAGAAGAAAGGACAGTTAAAACAAGGAACTGAATTGACGAAAGAGCTTGGAGAAACACTGCTTCTTCTTGGGCAGTGTCTTTTCTCCCTAGATAAAGCAGTTTTGGGTTCTTCATGCTTTCAGCCTGATTCTCAGAACACAACAAAGCAAGAAGGCAAAGAAATGCTGCTGGATTTTTCTACAGATTGCTGTCAAGGAGATTGCTGTCAAGGAGATCTCTTCCCACCCTGTAGGAAAGTCATTGCCATATAATATAGCCCAGAGTTGAAGCAACACTGGTGTGTGTATACAAGTACAGATGTTCGATCTGGAATCTGTATGCTCTCCAGCCTATGGAACCTCTCACAGTCACCCCGTTACACAGCCTGCAGGGTCCTTCTGATTTGGAAATTCAATTTACAATATCCACTAATGCTGCACCTACCCCTCTGTGGATTTTTTTACATGATGGCTTCATCTGCCAACTGCTGTTTACTGGTGACTGGATATTAGGAACAATTTTTACACTGAAAGCATTGGGATGGGCTGCCCAGGGAATTGGTGGAGTCACCATTTCTGGAGGTATTTAAAAGACGGGTAGACGTAGAGCTTAGAGATATGGTTTAGTGATGGTTTTTGTCACTGTTAGGTCGGTGGTTGGACTTGATGATCTGAAAGGTCCCTTCCATCCTAGACAATTCCATGATTCTATGATAGCACCTCTTTTATCTCACCTTGGTAGCACAGCTTCCCACTTCACCCCAAATGAACTCGGTGTTTGCCCCTTTGCCAGCTTTGAGCTGCAAACTCCTTCATGCCCGAATTACCCATTTCTGCAGAACTGTGCTTTTAGTTGAAAAGCCAAATGAGAGTGGAAAGGATCATGCTCTGCAAAGGAGTGAACTTAGTACTGAATTCTACAATGGCAGTAAAAGTTGGTGGGAGATTGCAGTTAACCTTCCTATTGCCACACAGCTGCAATTCAGGACAGGTGAAATGGGACAGTGACAGTTTTCTTTTCCTGGAAAGGCATGTCAGGAAAGATCCTCGGCTGGTACAATGGTTACCTTAAAGCGTATTGAGACTAATGTGCAACTGAAGACATGCAGCAAGCAGAAAAGTTCCATCTTTATTGAAGTAATTGGAAATTTTGCTATTTAATTCGGTGACACAGGCTGTCAGTCCCGATTCCTCGGGACACAGGAAGACTGCAGCATGAAATTGGAAGAGGTGTATTCTTCTTACTGAAGGCAGGGCTGGGATATATGTAGGAACAAAGTAGAAAGGCAAGGTGGAAGGAGGAGTTTCTTTCAAGATTCTTTCAATAGTTTGGACTGTGAGATGCGTGCTGTGCTTACCAACACCTCCCATGCTGTACAGTGTATAAAGCTGGTTGCAAATGCTCTTCCTGCTGGAAACAAGCTGCTGTGGCAATGATGCAGAATGCAGAGTATGCTGGTTTCTCTGCGAGTAGGGTGCCCTCATACTCCTCTTTAGTGCTAACCTGTGACTGCTCAGTCCTCTAACTGGTAGGTGGGCGCTGAAGGCTTCCTCATGGTGTAGTGTATCTCATGCAAGAGTGGCAGATATTTTCTTGCTAATACTTATAGCTATGTGTACCTGAAATATTTATCCTTACTTCTTTTACCCTTTTGGGAAGTATTTGTTGTGCATGTACTCCATCTTCCGGAAATGTCCAGGATTTGACCAGAATATTGAGAGAGGGGAATAGGCCATGACCTACGGATTTATTTCTGAGAACATTCCTGCACGATAGTTATGTTTACACTGACCGTATCCTCAAGCCTGCACTTAAAATGTAGATCAAACAATATTGCCAACATGAATTTTTCCTTCTTGAGAGCTTCTCCAAATATGGAGTCATATTTGCTGTTCTGCCAGTATCCTTCTTACTGTGTCTGGTTTATATTTATGTGCAATTTCTCTTGTTAAAGGAAGAAAGAAAAACATAATGGCCAATGTCTGGCTGAAATATGGAAGGATGGTTATTGACTCTATCACTATTTCAGATGAGTAAATGATAAATAAATCTACAAGAAGCATGGAGTGATGAAGCCTTGGGTATAATATTGCTATTCTACCATTTCTAATATGTTCAGGTGACACTAAGATAGTCAGCTAATGGCGGTGAATAGAAATTGGGCAGTTAAATAACCTGCTCTTAAGCTATTTAATATGCAATGTACTGCTCAGAATCCTGCGACGGTGATGATATAGATAAATAGTCTTGCTTGTTTGATTCATAGCTTGTTAATATTATGTGATCAGTTAAAGAGCACAGAATGAATACATAAAATTATTTAATCATTTAGAAATCACAAAATTTGCTAAATGATAGGGTAAGGAAAATTGAATTTGTTCAGCTCTTTGTCATCGCAGAACCCTCCAAGCAATCCTTTCATTTTCATTATTGGGTCAAGTTACAGTGTCAAATCCACTTCACGGGCATTTATGAAAGGCACATTTAACAATCTTCATTAGGAGAAATGCTCTGATTTTTCCTGAAGGCTTGTAAGAAATTGCACAAAGAACGAAATAATCTTAGGCCGCTGATCTGGAAAGTGCTTTCTTTTTTGGCAGCCTTTATACTATAAAACAGCAAAAGCCCAGTATCTGTGATGTTACTCAGTTCAGTATATTTCATCCTCTTCAAAAGACTTCATCTCTCTGGACAACCAAAACCCATTAATCTGGGGAAAGAGAGTCAGCACTTAATAATAGAATGTAGCTTTATTGAGCACTTAAACTGTGGCCAGGAAAAGCAAATACACTCTGAATCAACCCAGTGCAGTGAAGTGGAATAAAAATGTTGCAGAGCTTATCTATGGAAGCATGTTGTCATTTTTCTGAGGTTTCTATCAAACTTTTAATCAAAACCAAAGCTGAAATTGGCCTGAGATACTGTGATCATTTTTGAATGTTCTGTTCTGTAAAGTCTAGCACACAGATTTATAACGTTTGAACACTAGTACTATTGCCAAAAGTCACAAGAAAGTTGCAGGCTTCAGGCACACATCATCAGTCCATGTTATATATCTCCTTCAGAAGCAAAGGGAAGTCCATTGGAGATGGCCACAAATGCACTCCAGTGGCTAGAACCAAGGATGCTGATAAAGTTGCAGGATGATCTGGGAATCATATTACTTTAATGAATAGGAAGGAATGTATTCACAAAGAGCAGCTGCAGACGAGGTAGGCTGAAGGCCTGTAGTAGCTCCTGTAAAAGTCAGTGTGGAATACCTATAGTTAAAGTTCAGCTCTGAATTGCCCCACAAGAATGGCAGCACTGATTTAATGTATTGCTTAGTGACATGTGGTTTTTCTATTCCTCCACTTTTCTTAGCACAGCTGGTCATTGTGCCTCTTGCCTTTCCTACATACAGCAGTAATGTGAGAATCATACCAATATATATGAAGATAATCTCCATGTATTGCCCATAATGCCTATTGCACATACCTGAAGTTCACGTTTCGTACTTCTCCAGGTAGAAGGATCGTAGTAATGCCATGAAATTTATTTTAGGCTTGCTCCTTGTGATTTTGCCTTCAGTGCATAAAAAAAACCATGCTTATGTTCTGATAGACTGCGGAGGCAGACTTGACTGTTAGCTATAGGCAAGTTTATTTTGCCTGATAATGCATCTACTAGAACAGCTACTAATCTGGTGATTTCATATAGCACTAGATTTTATATACAGACATCAAACCCCACATATCTCGTATTTCAGCTATCTTTGGTTTATATTAGAAACACAGAAATGAACACAACAGCCTAAACAAAAACCATAAGAGAAGTTTACCTACTTTTGTATGTTGTGAGGGGTATCAAAAGAAGGAATAAATACTTGTACATAATTATACAATGTTAATGAAGTGCTTATTTAGTAAATTATACTGGTTGAACATTCTCTCATTAAAGTGTTTGAGAAATACAGGTTGATCAGAAAGTATAAAACATTATAGAGCATAAATTAAGAAAAGAAGATACTATGATTATCATGTATTGATAATTATTTCTTCCAAGCAGAACACTGTATGTTTTTGTGTTTTGATAATGGAGTAAGAGCAAAGAACTAACTTTACGTAAGAAGTACTAGGCATTGTAAATTGTCAGGGTTTTTTGCTAGTGGGTTGACAAGTTAGTTGCTGGTTTCTAATTAATAGAAGTTAGAAATTATAAAGAATATGTACATGCTGATAAGGTGAAATATTGAATTAATTTTGTGAGGTATACCAGATTTGGAGAAATGTATTTCAATTGGTTCTCTCTTTCTTGAACGCCTATCTCATTGGGCACTGGCTTTGGAGTAACTCCATCCTGTACTCAATTTTCAAAGAATTTCCATCTGGTTTCATGATATTGGCCCAGTATTTGAAAGGTAAATAGGCATTCAAGCACACAAGATACTTTGCAGAGCTAACTGACCACGATCAGGGCTTTCTGAGACAGTCGCATAGTCAGTTGGGGAAAAACTGACTCATTTATATGAAGCATCCAGCTTCGTTTTCCTTTACGTAGCCAAGACCCCAAATTACCCTGATGTGCTTGGCTGGGTATGTGATGAATAGGTTGGCTAGAGGAAGGAACTGGTACTGTCTATAATTTCCATGTACCTCTGGGAGGTCCGTGTGAGGAAATCTCAAGTCATAATTTAAAGGCTCTTCACATGAAGTAGTTTGGGATTATTATTTTTCTATTTTTTAAAAATAAATTGTATAAAGTGCTTTGGACAGTAGGAGTGGTAAATGACAAAAATTTGTTCGAAACAGAACACTGCTTCCTGCCTACACGTGTATTTCTTCCCTTTTGATTCTTACCTGGCTCCTCTCCCTATGGCATCTGAACAACTGAAGTCTTTCATGCCTCTGTTAAACAGCAGCCCTGTAAGTTAAGGGAATAGCGATGCTGACCTCTAAATGGCTGGATGAGGAGACCTTCCAGGCTCCCGAGTCCTCCGTGAGACCCTACTGTGCACCAGCCCACTCCAGGCTTTCTGGAGAAAGAAAACCCAGAAGCTCTGGCTGGAAGGACCCTGGAGTGACCACCACTCTTGTCCCCGCCGAGCTGTGGTCCATACCATGACCCAACTCAGTCCAGCTGCTGCCATAATTGCCAACTGCTCTTACTCCCTATAAAACTTCCCAGAGGGATACAGGGAAATAAAACAAGTTAGTGAGTAGGCTAACCTTTAGAAGACCTGTTATTAGAAAAACTATATACATATTCAAAATAGCAAAGGACATATTGTTTACAAATAATATGTTTTGTGTTTACAGCATCCATTGAAAATCATTAGGTAGCAGGGATCACAGAACTGCTTCCAGCTAAGCCAGAAATACAAGAGTCAGCTGTTACTAATAAACTCCGATTTCAAATTATTGAATAATTATTTTATTCAGCCAGTTTTCTTTTGAAAATGGTTACATCAAATAGTTTGAAAACTGTTCCAGATGTCAGTTGTTCTTTCACATTGGGAATGCATGAGCAAATGGAAGATAGGTCATTTGATCAATAAAAATAACATAGATAAGTATAACCCTCTATTCTATCTTAATATATCTGACAAGCAATTTCACTCCTAATGCAACTAAACCTGAGAGTTCTTTTCTAAATGTAAACAAAAACTCAACCGTGATTTTGTCTGTAGTCAAAGAACACACTCCTATGTCCCTTTCAGCAACAAGTACCTGTGGATGTTTGGTGCTGAAAGCTTTAATCTGGGTACAGGTTCATCCTTCCTGATGCCATTCAACATAATGTCAGGGTTTACTGAAAGTCTTCAGTCAAAACTATTAAGAACACATTGGGTTTTTGATTGAATGACTCTTTTGTGAATCACTCTGCTTCCTGTTAAAAATGTTGACTCTTGGTTGAAATTGCCGGAAAACCAAAAGTGCTGCCTTGGAAGTACTTTCTCCATTCTTCCTATCCTCACTTGCTTCTGTGTCCAGCTTCCCAGGTCAGATTACACCGCCTGTAAAGCATTTAAATGCCTCTTAGAGCAGGGAGATGTGGTTCACTGTGGAGGCAGAGAGGACAAAATGTCAGAGCAAAAAAGTTTACAAACAAATGCCTTTCTTTCCTCTTCTCCAGGCTCTGAGATTTCCTCTGAAATACTGATTTACAGCAAGATCATGTTACTTGTTAACATATTAGTCATACTTTTGACAGCTTGATAAGATTCAACAGCACTTTTAAAAAGCATTTCAAGCTATGATTCCTGACATGTCATTAAAAATAATTCTATTCTAAGGTACAGAACTTCCTTAAAAAAAAACAAACAGCAAACAAACCCAAACATAAATCCAAACAACAACAATTCATCGCGGTCTATTAGGGCTTAAAACAGTGATATTTTTTTTCACTGGTTTCAGGACTTCTAATACAGTAAATGAAGCATCCATTTATAATATCTTTCTGTGGCCTGTGAGGAAGTAGATACAATGAATATTGTAGTTTATGCTGACCAGCCACAAAACAATGTTAATTCATGAAGATTAATGAGCTCTATCATATAAATTTGCTCCTTAGGAACAAAAAAGTTCTGGATAAAATCCTGGTTACCCTGAACTTCGTGGGAATATAATCACTGACTTAATAGCTTTGACTGTACCAGTAAAGGTAGTAACATGTTTGGGACACTTCTCTGCACTTCTGCATTCAAGTTGCCTTCAGGGACTTGCTCCATGCCACCTCCTGAGCCCTGCACAGGACTCGTGGGAAAAGACTAACTGGCCTGGGCCAAAGTCATGCCAAGGACTCTTCTGGCAATCAGCAGCACAGCCAGCCAGGCTAGAATTTCACCTTCTCCATCCAGTGTCTTTTAACTGAAGTGTAGTTGCCCCTCATTTCTCTGTTCCTCCCATCATTTCAATAGCTGGAAGATTAGTTCATAAATAAAGGCATCACCTGATTTTTTTTGGTGCCAGTACAGTTCAAAGAGAACAAGAGGATTTCTAGCAAAGTAGTTTCAACCAACCAAAGTTGGTTGAAAGCTGGGTTTGACTGAATCACCTCCCTCCCTGCCCCCTGCCCCAAGCAAAAGAAATCTGTGGAGTAATAAAATTTTAAGTGTCCTTAAAACTGTAAATGTTAAGCAACTATTTTATTTAATTGCATACCATATGCCACATTTGGCACACATTAAAATCTGCAGGTTTTTTATGTGTTTCTTACTGCTCAGTAACTAGTACTTAGTTAAATATTTAATCTAAAACTTCTTAAATACAGAAGTAGCCTACATGAGTTTATAGTGTCCTGTCATGCAAGAAAGGAAAAGTTAAAAGTCTGTAACTCATTAAAATTTTAAAGAGTCAAAACCCATACATGATCAATAGACATCACCTCCCCATTCGATCACTGAAGCTTAGCTCGTATACTCTGTCGAACATTACATGACTTTTACAAGTGAATTTGTCCTGTAGAGCAAGCTTAATGCATCCTCCTATCTACCATGCATCTATTTGAAAACAAACATTTAATTTGCATGTGTAAACACATGCTCTTTCAGGCAGGGAAACCTAAAAATGTTTCCCCTAAATCTGCAATTAAACATTTAAATGAATTTTCTGGATTTCAGAAGTCTTTGCTGTGAATTATCTCCTCTTGACCATCTTGACCAAGAGTATCTTCTTCCCCCAATACAACTCCAAAGAGATGAGAATAAGGCTTTGTCCTGTATTTTACAGTACTGATGTTTTTTCACATAGAAGAAATCATAAAAGATTCTGAAGGCAGAAAGGGCTCTACCACATGTTAAATCATGTTAAAAGTTATTACAATTAATTTTTGTAGCCTTTTTTAAAAAGAAAATTGTTGCCAGAAGGAAGAATTTTAGACCACATAGAGGAAGAATTGCTGGGTTTTGATTCCCTCTTTCAGCTTGCAATGGCATGAATAAATTTTTGGGGACAGAATTGGTGCAGAAGTATTCCCTTCACAAAACCAGTTTAAAAACAAAACAAAAACCCCAAAATAAAGCCACAGTTTGCCACAAACTGAAGGAGTAAGAACTCAGAACCTTTTGTACTCTATCTTTCCTCCATTGTGACAGGACATTCGCATAGGTGAGATGCAAAATTATGGCAAATTTTTCATATGTATTTTTTTTTTCTTGAAAGTAACTCTGTTGGAAGTATGGAAGCACCTGGAAAGAAAAGTAAGACTTGTGCTGAAAAATTAATAATCCACAAAGCAAATGTAATTGGGTGCCTTCCCAAGATACAATGGAAAAGATCTCTTTCTCCAGAATTTTTTAATTTTTTTTTAATTTATTTTTTAGGATGAATTGATATTACAAAGCTTTTATTTTGTTAACAGAAGTCGCTCCTAAAGTCTTCCTCAACTCTGATCACATATGGCGTGCTTTGACTTTTAGTCTTTCTGATCACCAGGAGCGTTAAATCAAACCATGATCTAGAGTCATCAAAGGGATAATATACCATGAAAAGATGAAGTTAATTCAATTTCAATAACTTTATTGGCAGTATATGGCGCCCAGGTACAGTAGAAGTTAATCAAGACAATGAGTATCAGACATCTGCTCACTGAAAATAATTTAGTATTAATTTAGTGTGGATTTTATACGCAGAGAGCTATCTTCTGCACTGAAACATCAGCTGTTTTTAATGCTGCTTAATATGCAAAATCAGCACATTATTTTGGCACAGATTTCTAATGGAACAGTCCTG
>JAOXJK010000012.1:125206711-125218106 GCA_025774025.1 Xenus cinereus
TTATTTTGGCACAGATTTGTAATGGAACAGTCCTGACCTTGTATCAGATACTAAAATTGTGATTATGAAGAGAAAATAATTGTCTTCAGAAAGTTTGACATTCTCTGATGATAACTTTTAAAACTATGGTGTGTTTACCACTGGGTAAACACTTGAAACTCAGAATTTGTTCCCTTCCTGTGCACATTTTATTCTTGAAAAGAACAAAGTGTTCTTGATTTTTCATTTGTGGCTCCAAGTCATTGCAAATAGGTACTCATTTGCTGTATAGCTTGCTTAGCAAGAAACTTGGTTGAAAGCTGAGTGATTCAGAGTAATTGTTCTGACCCTGCAGTGCAGAATATTTCCTTCTCATTGAAAAGTAAATACTAAATGCTTTTAATTGAGACTGTAATGAAACAGTGTTTCCCATTTCAGTTGGTTCCCTTTATAATTTTTAAAACTGTCTTGAAAGCTGTCTTAATGGAGCATTCCTCCCAGTGAACTGGTTTGTTAAAATATTTGGGCAAACCAAACATCTGAAGAGGCATATTGCAAATATGAGTCAAGTGGAAACTGAGGTTTTAAAGTGTGTTTCAAAAAAGTATTATTTGTAAGTTATCTTCCTTTTTCTTTTTTTTTGATCAGGATGTTCCATCAACATCATCATTTCTGGAAGGATAATGCCCAGGAAGAATTCAAAGCAAGTTGTTTCTTGTAAACTATCTTCTGTTAGCTAATAATGGACTCTCTTAACTAGCTTCTAGTAGTGCATTGACTAATGTTTAGGAAACAGAGTGAAAGAACTTAGACAGTCAGCATCCTATAAACCCAATGTGTACTGGAGTTTTAACATAACAATGTATTTGTCAGAAAGGTAGCAATGAGAGGGAATCTGCAGATAAATCTAAAACTGCTTCTATAAGGCTTTGGGAAAATTCATGTTGACAAGTCCTTTCCCTTCCATAATGGCAGAGGCATGAAAGACGGTGCATTAATATTTTGTCAGTGGTCGATGGGTTTCTTTATGACTAATTAAGTGTTAAAGCTGCAATTATTCACATTTAGTGGTTTCCTTAGGAAAGACGGAATTTACTTTTTTCTTTCAGCTCTACCACAGTTGCCTTCTTACGCATTGATTCCTGGAAAGGCGTGAGCACTGCAGTGATAGAACTGACTGGGGAAACAGGCTCAAGAGCCAGGCGGGCGTAAATCCCCTTTCTTAGCTGTCTTCTGTGCTGCTGAGAAACCTGCAGGCAGGAACACTACAGCAGTGTAAGTCTAAAACTGTGGATAAGCCTCAGCCCTTCTACTTAATGACATGTATTGTTTGTATGCAAATATGCAATGACCCGTGTGTCTGTGTGATTTTGCGTGTTTTAGTTTATAATGCAGTTGTTAAGTACCAGATTCATTTCTCTGCACACACCTATTCAATTAGCCACATCCATAAATAATGCATTAAATCTTATTCTGAGTTTCCTAATAAAGCATGTTGAACCATTCCTTTTAATATTGCTATTATGACCTAATATAAGAAAAAAGTATTACTTTTTTCCCAAAGGGAAAGTCAAAGATTAACGCAGCCTCAAGTGGAATCTTTGTGGTAAGAAGGAGGAGTAGAAATTTGGAGGGTTACCTTAAATTACCCCAGCAGCAATTAGGTTTCAGAAGTTCAGATTCACCAGTCCACTCTCAAAGGACTAAGTCTGCTCAAATAGCAGGCAATGTTGTGTCCATAAATAGCATAAAATGCGATGGATTGTGCAGTTAGAAAGAAATTGCTGATTTGCTAGCAGAGTTAATGAACATCCTTTGGAAAAAAAAAACAACGATATTGTGCTTGGCTTAAAGTTAAAGATATGAATTTTAACGTGGGATCAGAAAAAGGAAATCAGACTCCTTAATTCCTGATACTTGGTTCTTCCATTCTGTTTACAGAAGCTTTTTGTCACCAGGAGTGATAGACAGCAGAGGAACGATTTTTTAATTATTATTTGTTCTAGCAGACCTACAAACTGTGCTTTGACCTAAAGACTGAGATTCCAAAGACCTATTCTCCTTGGAACCACAAAGCTGAAGAAACACAGACAAAGTCATGAACAAGTGCAACTTTTTTTACCTGTCATGAGGAGAATAAAGCTTTTATCATCATTAATAATAAATGACTACAACAGTTATTGCTTTCAGTGTAAGAAGCTGCAAGATCAAGGTAATAAAGCATTCTCCAAAAGCATGCGATGGGGAGTAAAAGACTGTTCTAGTATAGCGAAACAGAAATCCTTACCAAAATGGTGGTTATCCATTTAAGCAGAATGATACTCAAGGAAAGAAAAAGACCATAGTTGGGCTTTTTTGAGGCATTAGAATCACAGTCGGCTGAAAGCTTTGAGTAATGAACCAGATGATACTATGTGAGGTTGTCCATCTAAGCTTCCCAGCAGTGAGGAATTTACTATAACAATTTATGGACTTTGGTTCCCATGGAAGGAAATATGTGTATGCCTTTCCTGATGCAACTGAAAGTAAAAGCTGAAAGACAAAGTAACTGTTCCCAGGGCTTCTCACATTAGGCTTGATTTCTGCATTAATCATCTCTATCACAAACAGTCCTTGGCTGTAGTCCATGAAGACAAGGGAATGATTTCACAAAGCAGAGGAAGACATTTTTCATTTACTTGTGGATGTCCTCAGTCTGAAAGGTAATCTTTCAATAACAGAGAAATTTAATGTGAAAGCAATGCTATTGACAAGTAAGGTTAAAGGGACTGAAGGAATGTCGAGTTTCACGTCAGACCCTAAGTAAAAACACTTGCCTTTGTGCCCAATATGTTCGCAGCTTCGAATCCTGGAAATGTTAAGGCTAATCTTAACTTTCTTTCCTTTCCCTTGCCCTTACTGGCAATTGCCAAAGTGTTTATCATTTCACTTAAAAGGTGTTCCACAACATTTAAAAGGTTTCCACAAAAAAAAAAAAAAGAAAAAAGATTCCACAAGTAAAAAGTCAGAAAAATACCAGTCTGTATTAATATACAATGTAATTCTCAGCCTGCACACCCACAGCTGGCTGCTGAGATGCTCAAAGTCTGGAACAACACAGAGTAAATCCATGTAAACTCATGTCTGAAGTCAAAGACAGCTGATACAAAGTCAGAAATTCTTTTAATGAAGAATTCTGTAGAAATGACTATTTAGGCAGAATGCAAAGGGATTTTTTTCCTGTTTCCATTGGGGACATTTTGCTCTGTGAAGCTGAAACAACGCTGAGTTTGGGTTGTTAACTTAGTCTTGTTTCCCACAGCATTCTTGGGTGCAAGGTGGCCTAGTAGGACACTCAGCAATGGTCATCTGCAGGGCTTGGAGCAGGGTTCCTAGATCTGCCCATTCACTGGGTCATCTATGACATAAGGGGTACTCCTGTTGCAGACAGGGAAATGCTGGGAGCCCAGGAGGTGAGCTGGCAAGAATTTAGACAAAGTTTCTAATAGAACTCATTTTTAATCAAAAGATTTCCTGACTGGCCTAATATCACAAAGTATTTTGATGACTAGTTTTGGAGAATAAACCCCTTTCATTGTAAGTTTCTGATCAACTTCAGTAAGTGGCAGTGTCCTCATGTCACCTAGCTTCTGTTTTATCATTACGTTTGTGCTATGATGTGCCTGAATTAGCATATTTTCCTCTGCAAGATGAGGTTATAGAGCTAATGAACTAAAGATCCACGTTGGTTTGTTTGGGATTTTTGGGGAGGAGGCAGGGTCTAGAGGAAAGGCGAAAACAGAATAATTTGGAGACTTCTGGAAGTCATAGCTTCACAGTTAGACAAGCTTGCTCAGGGATGATCCAGCAAAATTTTGAAAATCTCCAAGTATGGAGGTTCAAAAGCCTTTCTCAGGCAACCTGCTGTTTTTATTGTTGCTACAGCTTGTGTCTGTCACCTCTTGTAATATCATTGTGTGTCTGTGGCTCCATCTTCTCTGTAATCACTTGGCAGGTAGGTAAAGGTGACAACAATATTCCTACCTCTAGCCTTCTCCTCTTCAGATTGAACAATGCCTGTTCTGTCAGTTGCTTTTCATACACCATACGCTTCAGCCCCTATTCATCTTGGTGGCTCATTACCTTCATGGTTGCTTCAGTTTGTCGATGTCTTTCTTGTACTAGGGAGCCCGAGGTTGGAAGCGTAACTCCATATGTGGTCTCACAAGTGCTGAATATAGGAGGACAAATGTTCCTCTTGACCTGGTAGCAAGAGTACTCTGTTGCTAATGCAGCCCAGTAAGTGACTGTCATTCATACTGCTGGATCTTGTTCACCAACACCCACAGCTCCTTATCTTCAAAGCTTTCTCTCCCGTCAACACCAGGTCTTTACTTTTGCGTGCTGTAATTTCATTCCAGATGCAGGACTTTGCATGTGTCCTGGACTCGGAAAATGGTGGATGCATAAGTGCGTCCTTCTTCCCCATCATGCTTTAAAACCCAGTTTGTAGTCACTGACATATTACTTGAGTAATACAATCCAAATACTATTGTAGTCTCTTAGTACTTAGGGCTGTGACTGGTTTCAGCCAGAGGTATGGCAGGGAAAAACACCAAAATGAGGCTCTAGAGATAATAATTTAGCTTTCTGATGTGAATGTTGAGTGTGTAGGATGAAAAATGTATCCCTTAGGATAATGTTTTTTTCGTGGGGTTTTCATTTTAACACCCAAAAGCTATAAATATTAAATGTATATCCACATTTAATGCAAATGTTACTGTGCATGCATTTGGACAGCTTTGTACTTAGCTATGCTTGAATGAGACACAAAATCTTTATTTGCCTAAGTAAGCATCACTGAAATTCCTGCCACATATTCAGGCACTGGATCTTAGTGAAGGTTTCCAAGACATGGTCAGCAGCTTCTGGGCTTAGATCCCTCTGCCGACTCAGCATTCAAAGAAACAGGATGAAGAGAGAGTCTTTGCCAGATAAGAGAAGGAAAAGCATTTTGCTATTCGGATGCACAGACGGGGAATTGTGCAACTCCATTTGTCTAAAACCACAGACCGAATAAGCCTGGGTGAGGGTTGGCAGGTGGACACAGCAAATCAACCTTTGAAACTGTGACCCTACAAACCAAACTGATGACTTGCAACAGACTGAAGGAAAAATAAAAATGGTTGTGATGGCTTTCCTGCCACCTCTCCAGTGCACCATAAGGGGCCAAAAGGCTGCAGCACATAAATCCTATTACAAATCATTTGCTTTTCTTGTTCTTGGTTAGCTTTTACCTTTTCTTGCATGTAAGACAGTAGGTGGGAAGGTCTTAGCAGAATTAGAATTGAAATTAGTAGGCATTTTCAATAGGGATTTTCACTCCAATAATGGAATCAACACTTCAGCTCTAACTCAAGCAGTTTAAAGGTGACTTGTCTTTTTCAAGACAGCCATCTGGACTCTTCTGATCTCAGTGGTGCGAACAGAGGTGCCTAATCTACAGGTTATTCCAGCAGGGTACGTACCTACCTTGGAGCCCTGCCCTGCTGCTTTCACTTTTCCATTTTGGAGACAAATTTTACAGCTACATATAGACTTCTCAAAGTGCTTGATTAACACCTCATATAATTTTGTGTACTTGCAAGAGTTAAGTACGACAGACATGGAATGTGATCTTTCACTCTACAGCGAAGTCATAGTGGTTCTCTAGGGAGGCAAGTGAAGATCTGCATCTACTTTGTTCCACTGCTTAGTCTCAGTCTGTCACAGAGATCAGGAAAAGAGCTATTAGACTAGGGGATGGGTTTGTGTGTTAGAATTTTCCTTGCATCTGATCCAGTTCTGAATCTAATGAGGTTGATTTACCGCCTTGTGGAAAGGATTAACGTTGGGTACACGAAACTGTTAACAAAGGCAAAAAGTTTGACTGTAAAATCTTGAAATATCATCAGTTTTGCGTGCACGAATTGAACTGGTACAAAGGAAAATATTTGTTGACCTCCTTCTGTATTTGAAATTGTTCATACAGTTGCTTTATTATACAAAATGCTTTGCTGTGGAGTTGGAAAATCCTTGTGCTACTCCGTTTTTCCTTTGTAAGTCTATATTAACTCTTTGGATAGCGGAGATCCAAGTGCAATCATGCATAAGGCTCAGAACTTTCTTCCTAGAATCATCAGAACTTTAAAAAATTAATTCTGCTAGAAATTCTTAACAATATTAATGATCAATTAGTAATTTGATTCATTTTTAATAGTTTTTTTAAGTTTAAAGTGAGCTCAGAAACACAGGCTTCAGAACTCCCATATCAGCCCTACCTCTTGGTTATCAGCTGAAAGTGCACTTCATAGAAAACAAAAAACTCAGCAAGTTGTAGGTTTGTACTTTGCTTCAATGGCTGCTTTTGGTCTCATAGTGCAACTTTGGTGACTGCTAATGGATCAGAAAAAGAGAAGTAAAAAATGAGAAAGTGGGCGCTTTATTCTGTATCACAAATAATAAATGCAAACTTCTTTAGGCACTGGAGAACTCCAGCTGACTTACTTAGCTGGAAGGCTCTGCAAAGCTTTAAAATGGCCATGCAATAACCATGGTGATCTGTGTAGGGCAGAGAAAAATACATGACCATTTGTCACATACATACTCTGCTAGAGTCACAAAACTTTTGTGGGACTGGATGTATGAAACAACTAGTGAGCAGTCAAGTAAACCAGCCTGTTTCATTCAGTCTGGGCATAAAAGACAGTGATTTCAAGCCATTGTCTTTCATATTTTCTGGTTCCAGAGCCAAAAACCCATGAGAGAACTAAACTGTGGGAAATCAATAGCAGATAATATGTTTGCGTGTTTCAAACACCTTCCCCACAACCTCCCCCATGACCATGGAATCATAGAATCACAAAATTACAGACTTGCCTGGGTTGGAAGGGACCTTTCAGATCATCGAGTCCAACCATGAACTGAACACTGAAAAAAAACGTCACTAAACCATACCTCTAAGCACTTTGTCTACCTGTCTTTTAAATACCATCAAGGATGATGACTCTACCACTTCCCTGGGCAGCCTGTTCCAATGCTTAATAACCCTTTCCGTGTAAAAGTTGTTCCTAGTATTCAATCTAAACCTTCCCTGTCAACTTGAGGCCAGTTCTTGCTTAGCACTGAGCCATCCCACTGGCTGTTCAAGCACTGGTCCATCACATCCCTGACCTGGCCGAGAGGGTGTGATGCTCTGGGATAACAATGCAAAGTGCCTGCATGACGAGGCGCTGGCCGGGTGCCGAGGGCAGACCCGTGATGGATGCGCCCAGTCAAGGCACAGGATTCCCAGATGGGAGCGCAGCTCCGTGGATGGGATAAGTGCCCTCATTACTCACGCTCTGGACAGCATAAGTGCCTCCATTATTCACATGTGGGCCCACTGCGTGTTGAGGAAAATATGTATCTGTATTGTTTACTCAGTCACAGTGCAGCACTTTATCAAGTTTAATGTTGCTGAATTAAGTATGCAAGCACATGACCTTTTTAACCTTTTTTAAAGCTCTCCTACCATGCTGGTAGGTGATTGCAGAACTTTATTAGAGTGACCTATTATATCACCAAGGCAAATGCTGTGCCAGTGCAGGATTTATGTCATTTAGTGGGGGGATGAATCAGATATAATCAGATGGAATTACTCTTGATCATAATGAACTACTCCATAGGTTTGATATTTTTCTAATGGTGTTCCTAATCTGAAAACAAAAATGGAAGAAATACAAACGAAACTAACACTATTTAAATTTAAGACAAAGTAAAAAAGCAAGATATAAATATTTTGAAAAGGTTGTAGGAGATGAAGGGCATTTATTTTCTTAAATAATACTGTGTTATGGATGGTATATAGCCATCTATTTTACTGTTATATAGTACTGATGAACATTTTTATAACAGCACAAGTATATCACTTTTACTTGATATATGTCGAAAGAAGGTAGTCTGTGTTCAGACTCTGAAACACTGAAGCTGTTTAAATCATTTTTTGTATATAACACAAATTTTGAAACTTTTTGCGAGAAGGCAGAGGGTAAGTGAAAAGTCCCTTTGCAGCTGTACACACTATGTTTCATGCCAATGAGGACACCAAGGACTGAGTGGCACTCACAAGTACTGGTTGGTTAGGAAAAGCCCTCAAAAAGTTACACATTAACATTCACCAGACCAGAAAGAAGTAAGATGAAGAAGAGCAGGAGATCAGCAAAGCAACTGAGGGACTGGTCTTCTGCGGAATAATACCACAGATCAAAAAGCCATTCAGAGACAACTTACCCAATGGCCAATAAGGAGATGTTAATTCGAGTGCACGAGCTGGCACCTTTAAAAAATTCCTACCAAATTATCTGGGGCAGGAAGATATGTCTTCCTTTCATTAAATTTAATCCAAATTTTCTAGGAGCCACTTTGATAGCACTTAAAAATTAATTCAAGTTTAAAAGCCCCTTGAGGAATTACTTCAGGATGTAAGTTTATCCATTTTTGGCATGGCCGAATCCTGTTCAGTACTGTTACCCCGATCATGGGCAAAAGCTGTGGAAATGGCTGGTTTTTCCACGTTTATGTTGAAAACGGAGCAGGAAATCTACCTGAAATGACTGATGCATCCGCTAGAATGATAAAGTGGCAGCAGCTTAAACAGCTTCTCCTCTGCTGCGAACAACTTCATTCGGACTGGTCGTGTGCAGGGACAGATGTCATTTTTTTCCCATTTCTAGCTGCAGTCAGTGGAAAGATTCGCAGCCGGGTGGGATGTGGAACACCTTCAAATTCAGCGCTGGCAGTTTATGTTGACGGAATACGCAGACTGTCTGTGGGGAAGTGAGGATGCTTAAGAGGCCGGAGGATTTCTTTTGCAGAGAACGAACAAGTGTTTGGACCAGTTCACTTTAGAGGCAAAGCAGAAAAGATCTGAGCCTCTGGTGTTCTGTGTTGTCCGTGTCCCCACCTTGCTGTGTGGTCTGCCTTGAGTTATTTAGACTTTAGACTTTAGCCTCTTTACAGCCTTAGCACCCTGCCAGCACAATGGAACAGCACTCATCATCCTTCTCTGAAGTCCTGTTAAACACTCTTGATACCTTTAAATGGAAAAGAGACTATATGAGAAGACTTTCTTATGATACAAACGCTAATTTCTAGCTAAATTGATGTTTTTCTCAGATGGCCCTGGATTTTTTAAACCTGCCAAAGTCCCCTAGACCATACACAGACCTATTGGAAAGTCTAACAGACAATGTGAAAATGTTCCCATTGCTGAATTCTATTTAATAGGTCAACATTTCTTGTTATTTATGCACAATATCAAGCACGATGTACAAATCAGGACTTATTACCACTGTGTTAGGTGCAATTCTTAATGCAGTGGCAGTGGAATTACCTAAAAAAATAATCTTTCCTGCCCTCCCCCCTTCAGTCTGTGTCAGAGTTGCATGTGGTGCTGTTCCTGCCAACAAACAAGCCTGGGTAATCTTGCTGCTGGTCCTTCTGCTGATTGATATTGATTACTCCTCTCACCTGAACACGAGGAGAACTCTGCATTTCCTTATTGAACTCACAAGGCCAGATGCTGAGAATACAAACATCCTCTGCTACCCCTGCAGTAACAATAAACGCTCAAAATAAGCTGAGAGCACAGACCTGCTTCAGCCCGTTTAACGAGATGACCAGATAACTGCCCACGACACATTTAAAGCAGTGTTCGAACTGGTGACAAATGGAGAATTACTATCTGCAGAGCCCAGGCAGCGCCAGTGCTCATCTGGAGAAGTACCATGGCTCTACTCTGGAATACAAAGCAGAAGCACTCAAAGGCAGCCTGACTGTCTCTAGCAATCTGTCACGCGCTCTGTTCCAATTTACTAATGTAAATTAGTAACTGACCTGACCAAAACATATCCTTCGGTGACATTTTGGGTCACGGTTATTTTACAGGCAAGAATTTTTCTTTCTACCCATCCTTAACTGTGTCCTGCGTAGACAGATGCAAAATAAGGAATCCTATCACCAGTATAAAACAGAGTCTATATTTTCTGCAGTGCTTCATTCACTGGGAGGAAAGGAAACTAAGAATTAAGTGAGGAGTGAACCACCAGCTAACTGAAAATGCTGGTTATATTTCAACAATAAAACAATTATACAGAAAGCTATAAAGTTTAGGTATCGAATTCACCCTATACTTTTACAGTTGGAGGCTTATAAATTTCTTCTACTGGGAAATATTAATCATGGCTGATCTTCCTCAGCAAAGCTGACAGAGGGTAATAAATGTGAGGGAAGAGAAACACAAATCCTTAAACTTGAGCTAGCTCAAGCCACTTGTTTTGTTACCTCCATTGGCAAGCTTGTAGCCTGCATCTTAATTTCACCTTAAAAACAGGCAAGGTTTTGTCTCTGTTGATATTGTAAGTATTGACATTTTTACTGTCTTCCTTTGTCACTCTGCGCAGTTAATTGGAGACATCTCTTCCTCATGCACATTTCTAAGCAGAATCCCACGGTGCTACAAAGTTGACCTCCCTTGTGTTGTCTGCATTGTTAACTATGCTGGCCGCGACATTACCGGTTTTGGTTTTTTCTCAACTATTCTCTTCTTTCATCTGCACACACATAAGTTGCTTTCACTTTATACTATTTCCCTAGTCATTTCAGCTTCCTCAAATCCTTGTCTTCAGTTGTCCCCACATACAGACTGCTAGATTCAGAATTGTAACCATCTTGTTTTCACTGATTTCCCCTTTCTAATTATCTGAATGAATCACATCTGTCATTTTTAATGCAGCTGTACACCTTTTTTTTCTCTTCTTTTTTTTTTTTGGTACAAGCCTCACCATATCTTTGCCAATTTTCTTTCTCTGCATAGATCACTCCTCTAACTTGTGATCTGGTACCTTTCAGAAAGAAAGAATGTGTTTGTGCCTGGGCAACATGGCATTTGGGCAGTGCTGACTTTATTTTCAGGTGCTTTGGAATGCCAAAGTCTGGCAGATTGATTTGTGTGTTAACACAATCTTCTTACTATTACTTTTCTCTATACTCCCACCTTTCCTACTTTCATTGCATTTATTTGTCAGATCTTCGTTGTAATAACGTTGTATGTTATCAATAACGGGGAGTATCTCTGCTGCGACAACAGGAACAGCAGGTAGGAAAATTGTGCTGAGTCCTGACTGGGACCTGTGGTTGCAGTGGAAGAGAAGCAAAGAAGGGTTTTAATTTTCAGTGTTTGAATGCTGAGAAAGCTTGGGTTCATCTCATGACGGATGGTAGCTTCCCCGGTTACATGTTGACACATAACATGTTGACAATTTCTTCCTAATATTTAGATGAGATCTCAGGAAGAAATTCTTTGCTGTGAGGGTGGTGAGACACTGGAAGAGGTTGCCCAGAGAAGCTGTGGCTGCCC
>JAOXJK010000012.1:125227376-125241362 GCA_025774025.1 Xenus cinereus
GGATGGGGCAGCCACAGCTTCTCTGGGCAACCTGTTCCAGCGTCTCACCACCCTCACAGCAAAGAATTTCTTCCTAAGATCTCATCTCAATCTCCCCTCTTTCAGTTTAAAACCATTCCTGCTTGTCCTATCACTCCACTCCCTGATCAAGGGTCCCTCCCCATCTCTCCTGTAGCCCCTTTAGGGACTGGAAGGCTGCTCTAAGGTCTTCTGGGAGTCTTCTCTTCTCCAGGCTGAACACCCCCAACACTCTCTTATCCTGTCTTCACAGCAGAGGTGCTCCAGCCCTCTGAGCATCTTTGTGGCCGTCTGCTGGACCTGTTCCAACAGGTCCATGTCCTTCCTGTGCTGAGGACTCCAGAGCTGGACACAGTGCTCAAGGTGGGGTCTCACCAGAGCAAAGTAAAGAATCACCCTGCTAGTTTTCATATGAAAGAAGAGGTAGGAATAAACTCTTGTAGGCAGCTCTTAATTATACAAACATAAGTTCAAATGGAACTTTTGCAGTAGGTAGGCAGGAGGAACAACACCAAATCAGGATTTCATGGGAGAAAGAGACCATCTGCTCTGCCCTCCAGGATGAAAATTGTTGAAGCACGCACTGAAGCAAAAGCTGCAGCACTTAATGATCTTTATGTCAAACACTCTCCTCCCTGCATCCTTTAAACACAGCAGAGGTTATTGATGGATTTCAGTATGATACTTTAGGAAACAGACATATAACTGTGGCCTACCGTCTAAATTTTTGGGCCTAAATTTTTTATAAGGAAGCCCAGTTCCTGAGCAATATGTATCCTTGAATTTTTCTGAAGTTCCCTTCAAGAAAGTGAGGTCTTCCCAGAAAAGCTATTACAAATTAGGTATTATGTTTAATAATTTAATAATTTAAGTATTGCTTTTCAGCATAAACAAAAAGTTCAATATTTTACTTGACATGAGGTCTTAATTTCTTGTTCTCTGTTTTTTTTTTTGTAAAAGTACCTGATGTTTTGCAGTTGGACTTAAGCTGTGTGTTCAGTCATCAGGAAACAGAAAAAGATATGATCTATTATTGTGTAATTTGCTTAGTAGCAGGTTTTTTACATGAGGAGCTAAAGGAGAAATGAAGCATATGATATTTGCGTATCTAAGAAATTGCAGCCTGTATTTTGGGTGCCTTAGGTTTTCCAGCCACCTAGTTTATTTGACTAGCATGTTCAATTCTGGTCATCTGAAGAGTTATACTAAATCTTTTTACCTACAGAGTCTGAAAGACTTCTGTTTATTGACCAAAATGGAAGGAAAAATCCTCCAATTTTTTTGATCCTTATCAAAATAAGCTCTGTCCATGTTAATTCACAATGTTAGTGCATAAACATTTTTTTAAGCAGTAAGAGAGGGAACACACACAAGTATTCAGCACAAAAATACTGTGGGTACACTTTTCTGTAAACATTAATTCCCTAATCACATGAAACTCTCCTTCATGTGAATCCAAAAGAACTATGTCTGGGCAGATACTACCATTTTCTTTTCCATGAATAGCTGATTTTTTAAAACAAATTCATTCCCACTGTATTAATGGCTGTTCTGTATGTTCTTTGTGTCAAAATTCAGACAAATGTTCTTATTGTCCAGCAAGTTGGCAGAAACACTGAATATTGGAGAAAAATGGCATGTGACCTATAATTCCAATCAAAACTAATACTACCACTCAGACAAGGCCAATCCAAAGCCTATTTTAAGTCTGTGGGAGATTTTCCATCAACTTCAATAGGCTTTGGATGAAGTCCATGCTGCATACTGGCAACAAACAGCTCATTCACAAACTACAGACCACTGCTTGTTTGCTGAAATTTTGGAATGAATAATTTTGAATAATGAAGAAAAAAATCCTCAAAATTGTAAGCAGCTCATGGGCAATTTGTGCACATGAAAGGGAGGGGAATTCTCTGAAAACAGTTGCTGTGCATTAATAATCTTACTTTGATACGACAGAAGTGCAGCAGTGAACTACTTGATGGTTGATGTCTAAACTCAGTGAGCATCTGTCAGGTGATATGAAACATTGGCCTTTAGGTTTTGGTTCATTTATTATTCAGTGTTACCTTACATATATTTCAAATGGAGCTTTAGAACAAGCTAGCAAAATAGTTGGTGACTCCTGCAGCTGGCAACCATTTAGTGCTAGTCTTTCCTAGCACCAGCATCACCAGTGTAGCTCACCAAACCACTTTGTCTTTATGTCACCACACCACTTTATGTCTTTTGCAGCTTCCTTCTGTCCTTGTTTGATTAAACTATTCCCACCCCTCAATGCTGTAAGCATATAGTTTAATCAGCACATAATTACAGCAGGCAGACTAACGCCAGTAGCATGTCGTAGTGTCATGGCATGTATAAGGCTGGAAGACACCTCTTAGGTCTTCTGACCAAAACCCTCAGCTCAAAACAGGGCCAGCTTATTCCAGTTTGCTGACAGTCATGTCTGGTTCAGTCTTGAATATATCTGTGGCTTCCACAGTCTTTCTGGGCATCTTTACAAGCCTGATCTAATTATGGGGTACTCTCCCAGTTTAAATTTTCTTTCCCTGATGCCAAATCAGTATTTTCATTGCTGCATCTTGAGCCTGTGGCCTTTTGTCCTACCACTGAGTACCTAGAAGGAGAGTCTGGTTCTGTTTTTTTTAACGGCTTCCCATTAGGTCACTGAAGACTTGCAAGACCTTAGTCTTCTCCTTTTATGGTCTCCCTGTATGTTGTATTCTGCAGGTAGCCTTCCACTGGACTTGCTCCAGTCTTGCATCAGGAGCTCAGAACTGGACACAATACTCCATGTGCAGTCTCTCAAGTCCTGAACAGAGGGGAAAAATCATCTACTGGCAATGCTTACGCTGTTGTTGAACCTCATGAGGTTCCTGTCAGGCTGTCAAGATCCCTCATATCTCTCTACCTAAAATAAAGCATCCAAATGCAGCCAAGTAAAGCAAATGGCATATTTTCTGCTGATGAACACCATATGGGATCCATTTATTGCTGGTTACATGGTTAGAGTCTGCCAGAAAATGATACCTACTTTCTGTCTAGCTTTTTGTTGTTGATTGCCAGGTCACCAGGTCTTCACCAGTAAAAATATGGCAATAATATGGCAACGAAGTCCTATAATGTCTAAAGCAGCTTAGCAGATCCTGATGTGTCTACTGATACAATGTGCCAAGAGCAATTATGTCTCCAAATAACTTGCCTGTTATCTGTAAGATAACAAACTTTGACTGACTCTGGTCACTTAGGTATTTTTTGTGCATTTTGCATTTAAAGATTATCTAGCTTGGTTTGCCAAACCTCAGTCATTATAACAAGTAGAACTTATCAACTCTGTCCATATATGCATGCAAGAAATACTGCAGTTCCAGCTTGGTTATGAGTAGGTGCTGTAATAACACTGAAAAGATTTAGAACTCTGCACTGCCCTGCCTCCTTAATGTTCTTTCCTGGGCTGATCTCTTTTCAAGATAGAGAGAAATGTATATATTGAGTAAAATAATAGATTCAAAATGTTCCCTTAAGCAAGGGGACAAAAATCCATTAAGGATCTTGCAATTCATCTGTTTTAAGAGTTAATCAGATTCTCAGCTGTGACGACCACACCTTCATTTCTGGCTGATTTAAGAAGCTGACTCAACTGTGTGTGATTACTTTTGCTGTCATCTAATTTGGAGAAAACTTGTGGAATTCTTTAAAATGCCTAGACACTCTGTGAACTGCTTAAAATGAAAAGTTTTGTCAGTCAAAGCTGAAAGTACAACTCCTTGATAACAAAGCCAAAAGGTGACATTTTCTTCTGAGCTATTTTTCCACAATATCCGAAGTGCTGTGATTTGAAAGTTTTCAGCCTGCCCTAAGTCTAGACTTTTCCCTAAGGCATATATTATATAGCAAGCAAGAAGATGGAGGTTATTCTGTGCAGAAAAGTATAATTTGAGGTACTCTTAAGTTGGAAAATCTGAGTCCACACTTGTATCAATATTGTTTACTTCAGAGCTGTTGAAAAAAATATTTTCTTACTTTAGGTAGACATAACCATTAACCTAGTGATGATTGTACTTAATTTGTCTCACACTTGTGAAAACCATAAAGAAACCAGAGGCTATGACCCACAGTGAATGAAACTTTGCATTTTATCTAAACAGCTGTCTCAACTTACTTACTTTCTACCTAAACTATTTTTTGGACAAGTGGCTTTCTTAGAAAATGTAGTGCTTCTCTTCTTCCTTCAAAACCAGAGAAGATGAAATGATGCAATTTTAGGAGGTAGATTTCTTTCTTCCTTTACTTTGAAAGTAATATTTGACTTTTAAAGATGTACATTGGCTTGTCATTTCACTTTCTTTTCTGTGGAATGCCTCTGTCACAACTAATGATGTTTCTGCTTTATTTTAGTATTTCCTCACTCTCCTGACTATTAAGTCCCATTTGTCTCTTACTGGTTTTCTTAAAATCTCTTCACTTGTGTCAGTATCTCATTTAACCGGGCTCTGAAGACACCTTTACATATAAATATCACTGTTGTTTTCAGCTGGAGTTATATTATGAATTTTTCCTTAGTAGATTGACTGCTTATGAATCACAGAATCATAGAATGGTTAGAGTTGGAAGGGACCTTAAAGATCATCGATTCCACCCCCACTCACCCCACCATGGTTTAAGTGTTGTAAAGAGAAACATTGTTCTCTCTTTAGACACGTGCATGCTATAATTAATATTACTTCCTACGTGAAGATATTTGTCCAAAAGCTGGTTATGTATCCCATAATTCTGCCAAGTTCCCAAGTACCAGCCAACTAAATAGCGCACAAGAATTGTTATCGTGGACGGTTATACTGCCTGATTTCATAATAGACCTCCAACATCTATTTCATGCTTTCCTTGGGATGGACTAGGGAATCATGACTAAACAGAGGTGAGTACACAAACCTGTCAGTGACAGATGTCTCCTTTCCTGGTTCATCTGTGGTCTATTCGTTGCCCTCTGCTGGATGTGGATTGGCATTTATTTGGGCAGGATCTGAACAGATTATGCTGGTGTCTCAAAAATGAGAATAGCAACACCAAAAGAAGTGCAAAGGGTCCCAGTGAGATGGTTCAGAGAGTTTGTGTTGGGTGCCTGAGCAGCATGCATCTTCTCAAGGCAAAATTGATTATCTTCAAAGAAAAATTCACAGCATTGGAGAGGATTTGATTCCTCATGGTGGAGCTACTTAGAACTAGCTTGCATGAAATGCCTGGATAAGAGAAGCCTCCAGGGAGACCTTAGAGCCCCTTCCAGTCCCTAAAGGGCAGCCTACAGGAGACATGGGGAGGGACTCTATCAGGGAGTGGAGCGATAAAGCAAGGGTTTAAACTGAAAGAGGGGAGATTTAGATATTAGGAAGAAATTCTATGCTGTGAGGGAGGTGAGACACTGGAACAGGTTGCCCAGGGAAGCTGTGAATGCCCCTTCCCTGGAGGGATTCAAGGCCAGGTTGGATGGAGCTTTGAGCAACCTGGTCTAGCAGGAGGTGACTCTGCCCATGGCAGGGGGGTTGGAGATCAATGAACTGTAAGGACCCTTCCAACCTGAACCATTCTTTGATTCTATGATTCTATGAAGTGCTTATATGAACATAAGAACATGGTTAATTTTCCATGTCATTAAATCTTGCACATCACATGATTCCATCCAGTCATTGTCTAGGACAGGGACCCACTCTTGGGAGGCTGGCATCTAGTTAAGTCTTCAAAACACAGTTCAGAGAGGAGGAGAAAAGATGAGTCTTCCACACACAGTCTGTCTAATAGCTTAGAGGTGAGAACATTCAAAAGGGAAACCTGAAAGTGACACTTGGCTGAATATCTGGAAGTTGGGGAATGCGGATGAGACTCCACCAGGAATGCAGCTGCCTCTTTGGACTACAGGGGAGCTCAGCTGGGAAAGAGGCACATTGTTGTTCAACATGGGAAAAAAACCCTCAACGGTCCCCACACTGCTTTTGTGGGAGCCTCAATTCAAAGACTTTCAGGAGAACTTTCAGGACAAAACAAAGTGCTTACTGACATTTTTTCTTATTGGGGTTACTTTTTCACATAATTTTTGTGAAACTGTAGCCTATGCCCTACCTAAGTGACCATGTAACTTCTGAGTCTAGCACTTCATCCTTGCATGCATCTGGAAGATGACTTACTTATATAATGGAAAAATTACTGATTTTCCTTTCTGTTTTGTATATTTTTTGTATCTTCAAGTGTTAAGAATATGATTCTAACTTCTCCATTGCATGATGCTTGTAGTTTAGCTTTCCATCCCAGTGTCTGCCATCGTATAATCAGGGATTATGTGGCAATAAAATGGCATTTGATCCTAGATCTTCGAAATAGAAGATCTTCATGCCAAATCTCTCCTCAGTCCTTATGCCATCATTCAAAGAGCTTTGCTGCTCTACTGCCAATGTGTCTTTTAACATAATGAGATGTGATTGAAGTGAGTTATTATTCCCTTCCTCTTCTTTTCTACCTCACTGTCAAATACTACTAATGAAGGAGTGAATGTCATGAGATGCTGACTACCTAAGTTAAATTCAGACCTTTTAGCAATAATAAGGCTATTACATGAAATATTAGATCACTTCCTGTTACACTAGGCAGCAGCCTTTTCCAGAAAAGAAAACATTTATATTTCCAACATAAAGAACTGCTCACAACATTTTCATTTAGTCTCACGGTGTTGCAAATACAGCCCTAGACTGACAGATGAGCCTACGAAATAACACCTGGCCACCTACCTTAACTCATAAACCAGCAAACTGCAAGCATTAAAAATGCCATCACCTTGCTCTCCTGGCTTGAGCTGTGAAAAGTGTAATTATGTGGGAGCCAGACCAGTCAGGTTGGATGATGTCATTTTGTAGAAAAGGAGACTGTAGTAGGATAGTTCTGCCAGTTCTCTTTACAGCTGTTCTAGTGCAGGATTTGTGTGTAAAATGAGTACTCCATAATTATTAGAGTAGTACAGGTTGGGATATCTGGGACCATAAGGGAATGTGGTGCATTAGGCGTATAGACATGCCAAAGCTGTATTTCAATCTGCTTAAAGAAGAAACAACAAAAATCTTACGACATATGAGGCCAGCTGAATCGGGGATTGCAGTCATTTGTTTATGTTATAGTTATGTCTCTTCTAGAATAAAGGTCTGCTTTTACTGAGGCGCAGGAGGTTCTTCAGTGAAAGAACTGGGAATGAATGCATTTTGTCCAGTACAGTTGAGCTTCTCTTTTATCTCCTTTGTGCTTCTCCATATAGTGACATCTGCCTTTTACATATGTCCTCTACAGTACATGCTGCAGCCTCCTACAGCAATGCCTTCTGAGAGATTTTGCTGAGGTAATTATGAGGTAATCTAGGCATCTTTTGGAGAGTTATGTGAAATTCTGAGATATATTAGTGTCCATAGGCTTTAGAAAACTTGTTTAATTTCCTCAAGAACTTATACAATTTTGCTTCCTGGAAAAAAAATCCTATTCTTTTTTTTCCAAAGTGAATGCCAGCTTGGAGACACTGCTCTCACTTCTTCCACTGCTACATGGGCTTTGCTAGAACTGTTGAAAAGCACCATTGAAGATCTGGGGAGATACACAGTGAGAAACATCACTGACAAAATTCATCATGACCAACTTATCTCCTGTGCAGGTAGGATCTGAGCAAAGGTAGCGTTAATTGAAAGAATATTGGTTTTGTTGGACCATGAAGGAGTCTGGAGCACAAGTCTCATGAGGAGCAGCTGAGGGAGCCGGGGTTGTTCAGCCTGGAGAAAAGGAGGCTGAGGGAAGACCTTCTCGCTCTCTACAACTCCCTGAAAGGAGGATGTGGAGTGGTGGGGGTCCGTCTCTTCACTCAAGGAACAGGCAATGGAACAAGAGGAAATGGCCTCAAGCTGCACCAGGGGAGGTTTAGATTGGATATAAGGACAAATTTTTACACTGAAATGATTATTAGGTATTGGAACAGGCTGCCCATGGAAGTGGTGGGATCACCGTCCCCGGAGGTATTTAAAAAACAAGTAGACATAGTGATTAGAGATATGGTTTAGTGATGGTTTTTGTCGATGTTAGGTTGACGATTGAACTGGATGATCTGAAAGGTCCATTCCAACCCAGGAAAGTCTATGTTTCTATGAATAACCTTGATTTTAGCTGTGACAAGGGAACCATACAGTAGTAAGACATCTGCTATGTTTGGGTGTTTTTAAAATTATGTGTACATGCAGAACTCTGGTAGGTTGCATCATTCGCTCATTCTTCTTCCTAGGTATGTCCTCTTAATCCAGAAGGACTTCACATCTCCTGTTGTCTACAAACAGCTTTTTACCTCGGAGCTGATGGCAGTTCTCGAAACGAGGAAGATCTGTCCATGGTCCTCACAGTGCGCTCCTTCCCAGGGTGGTTTAACTCGTAAAACAACCAGTGAATGCTCCTGCAAAGCAGGCTCTGGTTTGAGCTTTGAAATCAAATGTTCTCCATCAGTCGATAAGAGGTAATACCATGACTTACATTTCAGAGAGATGCACAAAGAGAATTTCTGCCGTGCTTTCACGTCAATCGAGACGAATGTAATACAGCACAACATCCATTGGCAAAAGTGCGGTAGTTATGACATGGTGTATCTGTGACTTTCATCAGGATAGTCCTACCCATGAAAGGTCATTGAAGAACTTCCATCCTTACCATAACTCTGCAGTTGACTAAGAACTGTTATTGAAAGAAAGGAAGGAATTCTTATTTTTGGAACGGACATCAGAATGTAAAAGACATCAATATACAAAATAAATTTTTGGTTGCAAGAACAGAAATCCTGGAAACTTGATATTGCCTATTGCTAATGCTATGAAGAAAATTATGTTTGCTTTAAAATTACACATGCAATTAGGTTTTGATTGCATCACGTGGTCTGTGGTGGCTGTTTGAGACTCATTGACTTTTCCACAGGCATGATTTTTATCAATTTATTTGGAGCTAGAAATTAACAGCTAGCTAGAGAAAAAGGGTAAAGTTAGCCACTATGTACTGCTGGAAGATATAACAGGCTTACTACGGAATACAGAATAAAGACCCATAAACAAGGATTGACCTGAATATATTGGAGCTCTGATAGGTCATGAAGTATTCCAAATGTTTTTGCAATTGCTCTACTTTGATAAGCATGTTGGCAATACCGACTTGATGAAAATCCAGAGACACTTTGTTTACAATGACTCCCCAGATTAACCCAAACTCAGCTATGGTGTAATCTACATGCCACTGTCAATCAAAATTTTTTGCTTAAAATACTTTTCCTCATATGAAATGAAATCCTATTTCATTGTTCTGCTGCTTATGATTGAAAAAGAGAGATTATTTTGCTTACTGTGAATTAATTAGTTCAGGAAATATGTAGGGAGAATACAGGCTTACTATATAAAAGAATTCAGATTGTACTGACATCAAGAAGCTAATACAATATAATAAATCAAACCTATACTTCTTATTTCCTTTACTGAAACATCTCCGCAGAAGAACTAGGTTCTCCCATAAGAGCTTCCTCTGTATGATTTTTCTTGGGTTTTGAGTTTTCAGGTGCCTGAAATAGTCATAGCATACTCACAATGATATATGAATTCTTCATTTTACAGTTAAAGTTATTTTTCTCAATTTCATTCATGAGATATAGCAGAAAAACTAACGATGACTCCAGCCATTTAGATTGCGTTTCTTTTATTTTACATTGGAGAGTAAGAAAAGAAAGTCACATTTGTTTTGTTGACAATCAGAAACAGAGACTCGTTGAAAAGGAGCATATCTGAATTACAAGATACTAAATACATGGAAAACAGTCCTCCAATCAGTAAGAAAAGATGTATCCATCTAAATTCAATTCATTTTACTTTTCCCTCTAAAAGATGTGAATGGCATAGCAGTAGCAGATAAGTTTAGGTGCTGAGTAGAAGTTTTTGACAGTGTTATTTCAGTCTCTGGATTTTTGGTTTAGTGTTAAATGAGTGGGATTTTAATGCTCATTAGTCATTATAATGAAAAGCCGTATGTTTAATGCCTAAGTCAGTTGGTATCATGAATCTTCTTTTATTTTGTTTCATTTTAAAAGTAAGAAAGATTAAAGATTTTTATCTTCTAAGACAATGTTTTTACACTATTAAATGTGTATCCTGCCTTTGGACTCTGACTAGGGCTGTTTAACTGAAAAATTACGAGACACAATAAGATCATATAAAATAATACAAATATATATATAAAATATATAATGGTTAAAAGGAGCTTCTCTGTACATTCTGAAAATAAAAAAGATGAATTTAGCAGTATTAAATATAGAGAGCTGCTGTTTATATAGATAAATATATTACCTATAGTTGTGATACGAGATTTTTTAGTTGCTAAGATTTTTGAAAGGGATATGAAGCCTTATGTTTCAGGGTATAACTCAGCTTCATAGAATCATAGAATTGTGTAGGTTGGAAGGGCCCTTTAAGATCATCTAGTGCAACTCTCAATCTAACTGATAAAAGCTATCACTAAACCATGTCACTAAGCACTATGTCTACCCATCTTTTAAATCCCTCCACGGATGGTGTCTCAACCACTGCCCTGGGCAGCCCAGCTTCTAATTAACAGCATTTAGCAAAAAAATTCTTACAGGCAAGTTACTTCATAACTATCACAGAAATTCAGCAGTACACATGTAGGCCTACACTAATCTCCTCAGGCCTGTTCATGGAATCTAACCACCATCAGGGGTAAGTTCTTTCCTCAGTTTTTCTTCAGGAAATCCTGTTAGAAGAACTACCATCATAATACAGTTCTTAAGTATTTGAAAATGGATATTTAAAATTCTTTTAGCTAGTGGAAAGTTACATCAGGTTTGGGCTTTTTCTGTTATAGCTGCATATGTCTTTACTTGGTTTTATCTTCAGTGATGTCAATGTGATGTTTCCTGAAATAAACATACCTATTGTGCACTTCTCTTTTGTATTTAGGATATATGAAGAATGTAGAGGAAATATAAGTACATATAGGACATTCAAGGGTGTGTACTGTACAACAGTCCAACACTGCCATAATTCTTTCCCCTATCCAATCCCTTGTTGCTCTGTGTCCCTGTTTCTGACCAATCTTTCTAAAGTTAAGGTGAATTTCCTGTGTATGGCTGTCTGTTTGAATGCTCTGTTCCTTGGACTTCCGTCTGTGGTTCTGCACAAAATTACAAAGTGTCATAACTTTGTTTATAATTTATTGGTTTGCATTCAATGGTGCTCTGGAAAATTTACCCATATACATACTATTTTGAGCTACCCTATATTTTAACTGGGCATTCTTGGATGATGACTGGCTTGACCAAATGAAAAATCAATTAACTAGACATTCTTTCAGAGATAGGTAAGAAACAAAATCAGAAACTATGAAGAAAGCAAGGAGCAAGCCCTGCTTATAAGCACCATTCTTCTTAGGTGTTTGTAGTCACTCCACCCAAGTTACTGGTTCTAGTGCTGACAATCTGTCTCGTGACTGTTTATGTTCTTCTCAAGTGTTTTTGAAAAACTGCCTCTGAAGTATGTCATTTACTAACTCTACTAATTTGTCTTTTATGGTACAGCTGCTTGCTGAGTTTACTCCTGCGCCACTAAGCGAGAACAATGCTGCAGTTTGATTCATTCTGTGCAAAAAGGAAGAAATTATATTGAGAATCTCGTTGAATTGAATTTGAACAAAAACCTATTTATTGACATTCCTAAGTGATCTGAAGGATTAATTAGTGGAAAAATGGTGCATAGAAATTATAAATAAGAGAAAGGCTTCATTTCAGCTTATAGGCTATAATACTTTTATTTCCACTTCTAAAAGAAGCTTCTGTAAGGAATTAACCTTTGTATTGACATTTTTCAGTCCACAAATAGGTTTTAGGTTACACTTAAATGAGGCTTCCATTGCTGACTCTGGAAGTTAACTAGTGAATGAGCAATTCAGCAGAAATTCGTAAACATGAGTGTTACAAGTTCCAGGTATCATATTCTTGTTAGAAAAACCTCAGTACTTATAATTTCTCCAGAACATTTTTTCCATAATTGACCTTTAAAGTCATGACAGGGGAACAAAGCATTGGCTGACATTTAAGGTGAAATAGGAGGATTTCCTCATATTTTATTACTAAGTTTGTTTTTCTTTTATTGCAGACTATGGGAGAAATAATTTGTGTCTGTTTTTAATCAACCAGTATCAGCATGGAAAAATACTAAGGGTGCCACTTCACTGGAAGTGGAAACTGTTTGTTTCCTTTTGAAAAAACCCATAATAATTTATAATTTTCCGACAGGCACTCAGAGAATGATATGATAGCAATGTTCTACTCTTTCTTCATAGCCTCAGAATTGCCCCATCTGTGTGTGTGCCTTTTTGAGAATGAAAGGAGAACTTGTGGCTCAGTTTTGTGCCTTCCAGTTGTATTTGCTCATTTTCTTTTGGGAAATTGTCTGTTTTAGAGTTATGTAAGGATTCCCAGACTCAGCACTCTTGTCCAAAGGCTGCGTAAGAAAAAGCTGGAAGTAAAAATTTCTGTGACAAGTCAAGCAGACAGGATGAACATTTAGTCCTGGGTCTCAGATGACAGGTAAAACTACTCCTTTGTGTAGCAGCATTAATTATATGTGCTATCAAAACCTCGTTTATGGGACTCTCAGTCATAAGACCAACTCATGAGTTATTTCCTACTAATCCAGTTCTCAATGTCTGGGCTGTCGGTGCACACAGGCAGGAAACAAATCACCTAAACAGCCCGTGTGGAATGAATTGAAGAATAAAAGCGTGTAACAATAAAAATGGTAGTCTAAACATCTCAGCAAAAGAGCAAGATTTAAGAGTACAGTTAGTTGATGGCTGCTTAGACAAAAAGCAGTAAATTAGAGACTATAAATAACAGAACAGTTACAGGCTTTGTAATAAGGCCCTGTAATACAATTTTGGAGGCAGTGGTTTACTATTATTACCTCTAATGACCAGACTCTCTATAAAGAACAAAAACTGAAAAGCACACTATACCTATAAATTTAATGAAGCACATTTAGTCTACAAACATACACACACATATGTAAATGGCCATTTTAAGTAGAGTAAAACAAGGAAAACAGAGAAGTCCCAAGACAGAAGAGTGAATCCAAAGCTGTCTGACAGACCCAAGTTTATTACAACTCTCCTTTGTGTTGTCTCACAGGTAACATGTGTTGCCACTTGAACCTGGAGCTAACTGTAATTTGCACACAGGTAATTTCTTTCGTTCTGGAAGCTACCTGTTAGGTTTCATTCCTGAAGTTAGGCCTCTGTTCGTGGATGCATGTGTGTGTGGTGAGGTTTCCTATTTGTCCTCAGAGGATTTTAGGTATTACAGACCCTAGCTGTAGATTTTTTTGCCCTTTATCTCAAGCTATACCAGCTAATATTCTTATCTCCAGGAGTTTCTGCTTTGTGGTGCCCAGAAACAGCTGCAGATTTGACAGCAGGTTTGACACCACTTCCAAAGTCAAGATTTTCTCTTCCCAAATAACTCAGTATCTCCCCAGAACTGTGGTCAGGAAAACAGGTCATATTACACTGTCAAGCTGCTTTCCAGTTCAGCCTGATGGCTTATAAGACATCTCAATTTCTTTTTTTATTTAATGTATGAGGCTCCCTGCATTGGTTTATGTGATACAGAGATACTGCCTACTGACACCTTCTAACAGCCTTCCAGTCCTCAAAGGGGCTCCAGGAGAGATGGGGAGGGACTCTTGATCGGGGAGGGGAGCGAGGATGAGGGGTAAGAGTTTAAACTGAAAGAGGGGAGATTTAGATGAGATCTCAGGAAGAAATTCTTTCCTGGGAGGGTGGTGAGACACTGGAACAGGTTGCCCAGAGAAGCTGTGGCTGCCCCATCCCTGGAGGGGTTCAAGGCCAGGC
>JAOXJK010000012.1:125256037-125268373 GCA_025774025.1 Xenus cinereus
AAGTTTGTGCCCGTTTCCTCTTGTCCTGTCCCTGGGCACCACTGAAAAAAGACTGGCCCCATCCTCCTGACACCCACTCTTTAGGTATTTACAGGTGTTGATCATATGTCTCCATACCTTTTAGCTATTCCAAATAAATGTCCATTAATAAAGTTTCTAGTGTAGTTCAATAATTACATTAGACCAAGTCACATGTATCTCAGGATGAACTCAAGAATTGCTTCTCCTTTTGTGTATTCCCTAATTTGTTGCTCATAGAAGAAATCATTTATGGCATCTAAACCCACAGCCTTTGTGTGAGGTTTTCATGACATCTACTTAACCCACCGACCAGACTGAATTCTTCCTTCAGCTTCCACAGCGTCTCCACTGCTGTGGCTCTGTGGCTGGCTGTATGTACTTATTAGGGAAGCCGTGATGGGTTGTGAAGGGAAGGGTTGCAAGATTTAAGCTACTGGGGAAATATGGCTGCTTTTCTAAAGGAAGATTTGACCACGTCAGGAGTGCTTGCATCATTTTGATCCCTCAGTGGTTCCTGATGCCCTATTAATGTGGCATTTCTTCATTAAAGGCTTGTGTTCAAGACTCGTAATATAATAAAGCGAACAATCTGTAAACACTTTATTTCTGCATTATCATTGATTTTATTGTTTTAATAAGCGTGGGGTTGACATTTGGGTTTGTTTTTTTTCCTGACTGGAGCACTGAAACCATTCAGCTGTTTTCAGAGCCCACAATGTTGACACCAGAATGTAAACCCCAGAGCCAGAGACTTCAAGAGAAAAACACTAATCAGTACGGAAAGGGAAAAAGACTTTTTAAATTTCATTTACATAAATTACGGCTTTGCTCTAAAAAAGCTTTTTTTTCCAGTGTTTTCGGTTATTTTTTTTGGAATGTGTTTGCATTCTGGCTGTGGAAACACAGTGTCATTACTCAGTGTGCAGGTACAGATGTTCACAGAAAGGGGAAAAAAGTTGCAAGAGGGAGATCCTCAGGCGCTTGGTGCATTCATAGTACTAAAATGCAAAAAGTAACTACCACATTGTCCTGGACTGTAAAAACTGTCCAGATGAGAAGATAAAAAGAATGACCATAGCCAGATGGAGCTGAATGTCTTTCATTCCAAACCACAAGAAAAAAAAAAGCAATCCACCTACCAAGGGAAGTTTCTTCAAGCTGAGGCCTTGAATAACTCTTGCAAAATGATGTGAATTTTGTTAGATCAGAGAGAGCCTGCAAAGCCATGAGGGCCTAAATCTATGGACTAGGCATTACATATTAGATGGCTTTTATGAAAAGTCTTTCTAGCCATTTTTATGGAGACCTTACTGAAGAAGAGTAACCCAATAAGAGACCAGTGAAAGGGGAAGGTCATCTGGTTCCTATTAGTGACTAAGGCCAACTTTGTGCTGAACTCTGAAGGACTTAAGGCAAAAAAATAAACTCACGAGTTTCAGAATTTGGTAGATTCAGGCCTGTCCAGCAGTTGGCTGCACTGAACGTTAATACCTGAGAGGTATTTTCATACTTCCTGGAAAGAGACTTAATGGGCATTGGTCCCTGTGTGACAAAAGTGACTTTTCCTAAGTTATTTTTACTCTAACATTTGGCCCTGGGCTGGGCTGGAAGTGGTTTAGGGTAGTGACTGAAAGGGTTAGAGAGGGAAGAGTGCCATTGTAGGTGGCAGCAGAGGAAAAATAACAGGAAAGTAAGCAAGTAATAGAAAAAATAATTTCTATTGAAAGACCGTAAAGCATGAAAATATTCCTGTGCTAGGAATGAATAAGATGTATTTCTTGTAAAAGGGAGAAGGCAGTTGACAGAGACACCTGCGTGTGGTTGGCTGGTCCTGAAAGAGAAACCCATTTGTATCCTATACTGTCAGCTACCTTTTCAAAATAAACTTATTATTATTATTATCATTATTAACAGTTTGAAAGGTGGAGATGGAAGGTTATTGCACATCTGGTAACCATAGGTCATGAGGGAACACCCGTCAGGCAAGTGTGCTGGCACTGGTGCTATAAAGACAGTCAGCAGTTACTCTATACATTTATATCCACGCTCTTGTGCAAGGGTCAATCTTCCCTCACACTGTACCCTTCTGAACTATTCACTTACTGTCTGTGTTGTGTAAGGACATGTGTGTGTCAGCAATCTAAAATAGGTTTAGCATTTGTTCTAATTATTGCAAACAATCCTGGAAGCTTGCTGTTGATGTATTTTATTTCATTTGGCTACTGTGTATAACTGAACTGCTAGTTTAGGCATTTTATTTTGGGTTTGTTGTTGGTGCGTTTTTTTTTAGTTTTGTCTTTTTGATTTATCTAGAAAGGTAATCATAACAGGATACATTTTACTGCTATTTTCATTTTCATGTCTTTTCCTCCTCCAAATTTCGTGTGGTTGCACAGGTGATTCTGTGGGCCCATCAATGACTCTGTCAATGTAAACATTTTGATTAAGACTAGTCTATTTTAACCAAGTCTGTCCATCAGAAACTTCTGCCTTCTGTGGTCTTTTGGGAAGTCAAATAATTGATGCAGTTGCTACACTGAACATTTCTGAGCCCAGATCTCACTTTGAAGTCAATGGCATGACGCCCATTGTTTGGTGGGAGCAGGCTCCAGCAGTCTTACTTTCTGCAGAAGAACACAGTCCATTTAATATTTTTAGTTTCACAGTGGCAGACATCTTGATTGGTCACATTCCCATGTACTTCATACCAGATAATGTCCTAATTACAGGACGGTTGAAAAGTATGGGGGTGAATTTCAGTGATGTTGCAATATGGAGGACGGTGGGTCAGACGGCTAATTTGCCAGCTGCAATGTGTTCAGCAGTTTATAAGAGGTCTGCTTACAGACACTTGACCTCATGTGCACAGTAAACATCAGGCTAGATTTATTGTAGGAGGTAGGCACAAAGAAGAGGAATCCAGCGTGCTAGAAGTGTATAATGTAATTGTCTAAGGCTAGCCATATTTGTGTGGGAGCTTGCCCTTTTATGTGGCTCCGTGTTGTAAAGAAGTACTTGTAGGCACTTAATATCTGCTGCTGAATCCTTGTCCTGAATTTAAGTATACATAATGGCTTTCCAAAAGGTTCAAGCTCTACTGAAAGATATCTGAAATGTCTTTTTGTCATATAAAGCTCTAACCTGGCTCTAACTTGGTGTTCACAGTTCTCTCCACTGACCCCCAGGTATGTTCCTAAATGACAGCAGCTGCTGCTGATGCTGGGCACCCAGTCCTGCTCCCCATCACCCTCCCTCTGATGTTGGACGCTCAGTCCTGCTTCCTGCCACCCTATCTCTGATGTTGGGCACCCAGTCCTGCTCCTTGTCACCCTCTCTTTCTACCATGATGAATGTAGGACTGACGCCTGCACGATGGCTTATCTCCCAAGTGGGGAAGTCTTCCCTCCCACTCCACCCTGCTGCTTTGTTTATAGCCTTGAATGTTTGCAGTCTTGTGGTTAAAGCCTTTCCCGGGAGATGTGGGTTTTGCTTGACTGCAGGAGAGGAGGATACTGCACTTCGGCTTCCTAATTGCCACTCGTCTATTGTGTGAAAAAGAGAAGGGGAGAAGAAATCCCTGTGGACGGTTTAAGAAAGGCAGCACGTATACAGAGGTCCTGAGAGTGCTTCCAGAACAGCTTTCAGGTGACAGTGGCAGTGGCACTGGGGAGAACACACTCTAGCCATTGAGTCCTTTTAGGATGCCACAGTGCTGACTGCCATTCGGCTTCTCAGATACTTCAGGGTCACAGTATGGTGTTTATGAAGTTAAGGTAGATGAGGTAGCACTTGATTTAAGAGGTTCAAGGTGCAGTTTTGGTTTTTGGTACTCAATTGCTGATATTTCTCATGCTTGGGATTATTTTTTTTTTTATTTTTGCATCTAGTTCCCAGTACTAATTGCCAGCTGAAGCAGGGAATGTTGGAAAGGGAAAAGGATGCATTTTGACACCTGGAGGTGAGTGGGTCAGTATTGGCTGAAATGAGGACTCTTTTGGATGTCTCACCTCCTTCACATTTCACTTGTGTGCTCCTGAGATTGTGCGCTCCTGAGATTCTACCAGCGTAACTCTTCCCAAAAGGTTTAGCAATACAGAGAGGGAAAGATTTTGGGCATCTTGCTGACTTGACGTTGCAATAAGCCATTTTCTTCCCTCCTGGTCACCAACGTGCAGTGTCAGGTCGAGAAGCCTGATAAAGCTCAACAACTTTACATTCCGCCCACTTTTGTTGAAGCTGGGAACTGCTGGTCTAGAGCTTTGTTCATCATATAATTTGAGGAACTGCACAAAGGCAAACTTCACAAAGACACAGGCTTTCCAGACCTCCCTTATAATATGGGATTTCCTCTATTGTGCCTTCAAACTCTACGTCCTGTATAAAAAGCACAGAGGAGATAATTTTTTCCATATTTTTCTTGTTTGGCTCCTATCTGTTCTTCCCAGGCTGCAGCTCTGAGAACTTAAGCATTCACAGTGCCACATCAGGAGAGAGGGAGAGAGGGGTCCCTCATTCCTATTTTAATATTTAAAATCTAGCTTCCCTATACATCCACCTTATATGTTTTACTCCACCAGTATATTCCAGCTCAACTGTGCTAGGAGACATTGAAAGAGAGGGTTTCTGTAAGCAGTAAAACTTTCCCTAGGCCTTCAAGGCCTCCTATAACTTCAGTAAACATTTTCTTACTACTGATTCACTGTGGTTCTTGTTTTTTAACTCTCTTTTGTCATAAACACTTCTCCGAGGGACAGAAAGTCCCAAGTGTATTCTTTCTTTTAAGTGCTGCATTGGAGAACCTTGGTGGTTCTTTTGCTCTTCTGGCATCAGGATTTTTGGCCCAAGAGAGAAGTTCATGTCATGAACTTGTGGTCCATGGTATTTTAATCCTTATTACCATTTCTTGCTTCCTTAAGAAGCTAAGATAATTCAGTGTATTAAATAAACTGGGACTGGGTGGAGTAAGCAAGAACATCTGCGTGTCTTATGTTATGACTCCCCTAGCAGTCATCTATAGTGCTGTATAGTTCCAGAAAGTCTCTCAAGCATATAGATGGTGGCGTTCCAACAAGCTGGAACCGCTGGCTACAGCTGATGTTTCAGCAAGTCATTTTATCTGCAGCTGCTTTCATCTGTTGCTGGCTTTAGGGAAGAATATCAAGTGTCCTTAGATTTTGTATGCTGATGGAGGGACAGAATCCCAAATGAGAAAAAACTAAAGCCTCCCCCCCAAGAAAACCAGAAAACAAAAAAAGAAAGGGAAAGAAAACTAAGAGAAGACTGAGACTGTGCAGATGCAAAGAAGTTTTAGAAGAGGTCAGTGATGTATTTTAAGTACACAGTAGGATTCATTGCATGGAATTACATTTACATTAGCAGGGTGATCTCCTTGAATTTAGTCACTACAGAACAATCCACTGTTGTTAAGGACGGATTTAAGCAATTATGCAATCCCAGTAAATATTCATAATTCTTAGAGATAAATCCATAGTGGTATTGTGGATGAACAAAACACAAATAAGTATTTAAAGCACAATTGTGCCATCACCTTTCCTTGGAACCATGATCATTTATTTTAATAGCCAATTTAAAGTTGGTTGCTTTTTGAGTGTGTGTAATTTCACTTTCTGTGCTGTGAAAATACGTTACCTCACAAAAGGAAATAGCTCACAAGTTCCAGCAACCACAATAGCAGCTGTCAATTTGCTCGGTTTATGGTTATTTTGTCGGTAGATGTATCTGATCAGACAGGAAGCCTCCAACTGCACAATCTTGTTTTATTTGTAAAACTGAACACAATAATAAAAGGCATTAGAATGAGGGTTTTCAAGTTAAATTGTACATCAATATCATTTAGCCACCATTTCCTCTACTGCAGTTCTTACCCTACTCTTTTTGCCACCCTGGCTCAGCCCAGGGAACGGCATTTCCCCTACCCGTTGTCCCTCTGCTTCTTCGTTCTTTCAGATCCACCTTAAGTGAATAATATTAAATTCTGAACTGGGCTTTTTTAAAAAAAAAATATTGATAATTTGTAAATGAAGACTGAATTAGTTGGTTTTAAATGAAGACCTTTGGGGATTCATCAAGAAAAAGGAATACGTGGCTTTAATTGATTTGTGGGACAAGGTGATGGGTATGTTCCACTGCATTTTTACTGGCAATGAACTTTATTCCTCCATTCAGCATTTTGAGCATAAAGGAGAGAAAAGAGAGAACATTCCGTATTTCTACTTATTGTCAGGTTGACAAGCAGCTGTGAAGCTCCATGGGCCGTTCAAGAGAAATGCCTTTTACTCAGAAATGTTGAATGCTGATAAGAATCAGAAATTCTGCTAAGAAAAAAGAATCCCTACAGCAACAAGCCCTAAAGCCAGACTTGAGACTTACAAAGAGATTTAGATTTAGAAACTGATATAATTGTGTGTGCTGGGGATGGGGATGAGGTAAATCTTTCTTTTTTTCCCGTTCCCAGTAGTATCCCTAACCATATGAAGTCCGGTGGACTGAAATTTGTCCTCTGTGTTAGAAGCATCATCACAATTAGAAATCATGCTGTATTGCTGAAGTCACTACAGCTGTGAAGATCTGAGGAAATCAGTCTGCTTGATCCACTCTTTAGTTGTCAGGCAAATTTTTGTAAGAAGGAATATTGGATGTTAAATCAGCTGAAATAAAAAATAAAATAAAAAGAAAAGGAAAGGAAAAAAGGGTATTCTTCCTCCATGTAAACTTTGCTTCATAATTAAAGGCATTTTCTGCAAGTGAATTTTCCTTGCTAGAGTTGATAACTTGTTAGAGAAAAATGAATTTGGTGTTGGTGCTATTGCTTATGATAAATGTGTCTGCATTCAGAACATGAATTTGTAGTTCATACTTCATAAGGGAAAAGCAGTAACTTATGCATTAGCACACAGCTGCTCTCCTGGTTTGTCCCTGATGTGCTGGGGTTTGCCGCCCGTGTTTCTTTGTGTTTTTAACCACTGCATATCTGGACATTATCTCATTCTTAATTTCTTAATTTTTGCTTATGTTACTGTCCAGCCAAACTGACACGGGAATAAGATGCTTGAATTGTTGTAAAAATCTGAACCCCAGCTGAATGCAAGAGCCACGGTCTTCCTGCTAAATGCAGAAGACGACTTTGTCTCAAAGGGTGACGGCTGTATCCATTAACTTTATGAAAGGTTTCCTAGAGACAACATGAAGCTACAACATAAGTCATACATTTGCCCTGTAATGCTCTGGTTCAAAGTGCAAATAAATAGATTGGGGTGTGGTATTCTTGCTGTTCATAGCAACCTTTTTAATCACTACCTCTGGCTTTGCACTAGACAAGCTGCCTGAAAAAGCTCAGTTATTGGTCTTTTCCATTTCACAGTGAATTCCACAGTGATATTACCCCATAGCCACAAAGAGCTGTTCTGACAGCTGGGTAGAGCTGGAGCACACTGGTAGTCCAGCCAGACTTTAGAGAGGGGAAATTCCCAGCAAGGCAATTAAGCTAAATCTGCCCCATGAACATGCCTACAACACCTCCAAAACTTTTCAGGTCCAAGAGAGAGAGCACGCATCACTTTCACAAAATTAGGCGCTTAGTTCCCAGTGGTAATCGAAAAAGACCTTCCACCATCGTTTTGATATCAATGGATTTTATTCTTAGCCAGACTAACTTCAACTCCAAGTAAGTTCAGTTTTCAGTTCCTCCATGACACCCACTTCCTTAGGAAGCAGTGCTCTGCTCTGAACTCTCCTTCACCAGGTTCTCCTCCATTCCATGAGTCCTATTTGACAACTGTGAGGAAGAGCTGGAGAAACTACTACACGGAGCACTACTTAAGGTATGTAATACTGAACCTGGGAGGGCATGGAACAATGTTATTCTTTTCCTCATTCAAACAATAGACAAAGACTGCAGCGGTGGGTTCATACTTCTGGCTTCACATGATGCCTCAGCCTGGGGAATCCATGGATGTACAGCTTTTGAACAGCAGTTGGGACTAAGGCATCTTCACTGACTACTACAGTGATTGCTGTGCTTTCTCCCCAAACTCCTTGTGTCATGACAATAGGTGAAGAGCGTGCTCCATGTCTGTGTGTTTATCACTAAGAGATATTAGTAGGTATGTGTACAGTGGGCCCATGTCAAGCAGCGGAGTATGTCAAGAAACTCATTTTTCTGTAAGTTGTCTTCAGGAGGGTAGGATTTGTCCCAGTTGCATTCTTCTCAGCGGGAAAGTCAAGCACTTTAAAAACATATTGACCAAGTTAGTCACACATGAAAGGACTTTGGAGTCAGAAGGAAGAAGAAAGGCACTTATAATTATAAATTATAAATCAAAGGGACTCCACCAACTTCAGAGCAAAACAAAACTGGAGAAAAAGCCAAGATGAGAGAGGCTCCACATTGTGGAGAAACTGAGCCCAGAAAAAGGACACTGAGAGGATCTTAATCCTCAAAAAAATCCTAATTGCTCAAAATTGGTCAGGAGAGGATGAGGAGGAAAGGAAACAAATGTTTCTTGTTTTGCCCATGCCTATGAATATCTTATTCTAATGGTCTGAAGAAAATTCTGCTCTTGTATTGTACTTGGAAGTGCATACAATTTCTATTTGTAAGCCTTGATTATGTACTTTCTGAAAAACAAATTTTAAATTAAAGCCCCAACAAGACAGGAGGTATGAAAAAAATACGCATAAACTGATGGGCAGCTTCAACACAGGATTATAGTATGAAAATATTCACTCCAAAAAATCCATCTTCAGAGGCAGTGTCAGGATTATCAGAAAAAAAAGTGCAATAATCCACTTTGTGATGCTCAAGAAAAAGAGGCATCACAATGATTTTTGCTTGTGTGCACAGTGGCTCATTTTCACAACCTGATGAAAATTCTTAAATGCATAGAAAGGTGGACTTACGGAAAGATATATAGGAAATAATACAAGGTTTGACATGTCATAGGACAAAAGGGATTATTTTATTGTTTTTTATTTTCTTTGGATGTCAGTTAATTTCCCCTTGCCCTTCTCCCTCTTTGTCAAGCTTTTAATCAGTGAATTGCTCTTCCTTAGCTATTTGCCTGAAAAACTTTCAAGTAGATGACATCCTGCAAGATTTGGAAGAAAACTCTGGAGGTCCCTGAACTAGGTTTAGTTCTATTCTAGTTATTTTCTGCTCATATCCATCTTTCTTTGTGTGGCTCTCACTTAGCACTGTAACTGTTCCAACTCAGTATAACAAAGCAAAGCTCCACTTAGCACATACACAATGAAAGCACATTTGTATCCTTTCAGTTTTTTCCAGAAAGTTGATGCCACTTGATGTTGGTTGAGTATAATAATATCTGTCTCTGGGTGGATTTAATATCAAAATGTGTAAAGTAGTGTGAACATCTGATTAACATATGGAAATATTTTTTAAATAAGGCTTTCTTTTCAAGTGCTGAAAGTTTGACAGTCTTTTATACTGTTTTATGATGCTGCGGTAGCAATTCCATGGTTATAGCTATAATCCGCTTTCACATTTGATTTTGAAAACCCAAACCCTTCTGTATCTCAGTTTTGAGAAACAGAAGTATTGAGTATGACATTTTTCATGTGTGGTCTTCAACAAGAGACAGAATGTACTTATGGGAAATAACCAGATGACATACAGAAAAATGTGAAAGTTTGCATAACCAACCATTTCTTCTTTTGAAAAAGCTTCCAAACCTATCATAATGAACACAGACACCACTGTAAATGTATGTATAGAACACTGGATCATATAGCAAGGTAGTGTAGCACTATAAAGAAAAATGTTGGAAAGGGTCATACTCTAACTATAAACAGTGAATTTTTATGATTATACTTACCAAAACTTTAACGCAGAATGTCCAGAAAATCAAGCTTTAATTTTTAGAACTTTTACTAAAAATGCTGTTGTTTTCAGCCACGCATTGTTGCTTCAAGTGAGCAGGGTGGGTTATAAAACTTTCTTTGCTTTTCCCCAGCTGAGTTCAAAGCTGAGGCAGGACTAAATTATATCAGGCTATTCTCCTTGAGATGGTCAATTTGATCTGTGCTTGGATGGATCTGAAATATTTTCAGCAGCTCACTTGCTGAATTGTGATGTCTAGTTGCAAAAATGAACAGATAGAAAAAAAATGCATTAAAGATATGATAGAAAAAACTATGGAAAGGAATCAGGTATAGAAAGGAAAACTGCCTTACAATAAAATATTGTATAGGAAGGAATTGAAATATGCCTCTAGCAAGTCGTCTTTTGTGACAGCTAGATATCCTATTTCTTCTATGGCTGTTAAGTAACCCTTCAGTTTTCCTGAGTTTCTTTTCCACAGCAGAACTTCTGGAACCAGAAGTCAGCTACAAATTAAGTGCAGTAATAGCAGTTTTTCTTTTATTGGCTGCCTAACTGGTGGAATTGAGAAAGTCGTGCAATTCACCGATTTTACATACAGCTTGCTGTCTGGAACATCTCTGGCTCTGGCTCCGTAGCAATTTTTGTCTGTGGAGGAGGAGCTCGAGTGTCTCCTGTGTGCAGTCAGTGGTGTGTTTGTCTGTTGTGTGAACAAACTCTGCCACTTTGTGCCCGACCTCTTTCCTGTAAGCGGCGGGAGTGTTGTAACTGCCCCTGAGAATACACATGCCCAGAGGTCAATGTTGATGTCAACACCCACTAGGACATCTGAGATTCCTGTGAAATGCGAGTTTGTGGAACTGGGTCTCATACCCAAGAAAATCTTCAGTAGTCAACTCTTGCATTGGACATAACATCAAAAAAAAAACCCAAAAACCTAAACAAAAACCATGTTATCTTTTTACGTTAAGGCGAAAGTTAAGAACATGTGCGCTTCTTTCATCTACACTATAAATCATTCTTTCTTCCAGTGCCATATACACTGTTAAGAAACTTTTTTGAGTAAATTTTGTGCAACATTTTTGGCAAAAAATAAGGACAGCATTAAGGACTGTGCTTTTAACTTTTTGAAGGCTACTTGAAAAGAAAGCCCTTTCAGATGACTTGAAAAATATTTTAAATAATATTCCATATTCAATATTTAAGAAGTGTCCTAAGTAAATATATTAAATTGTAATTTGCGAAATGGAAGAACACATGAGGCAATCTCAAAGGCCATGAGGACATCTCTGTCATTCCAGACAGAGAACCCATGAACACAGTTTACACAAACCTATGCTAAGTACCTCTAACAAGCTACAGCTTCTGATGGGGCTTGGAAATTCCAGAGAGACAATATCAAGTAAATTAGCCATAATGATGTTCAGGGAATGTTTGTTTTACACGCAGCTGCTGGGTCCACATGCATTAACAGAAATTTACATTTTTTTTCAAAAAAAGTCACAGAAACAGTGATTATGCGTCTCTTGCACTCTGTACGAAAATCTCAGAACTCCAGTGCAGTCATCCTGTTTGAAATGGCTCTCAGTGTGTTCCAAACTTTCCAAGTGTGCGTGGGCCCTGCATTTAGGTAGTTTGTGGCAAATTTTCTTTTCCCATGACCTTTTTTTAAGAGCAAATGAGAACAAACAACTGTGATTACTTCAGATTGAGATATTTTTAATTTTTTTTTTTTTTTTTCTGAAGACTGAGGTACAGAGCCCTGAGTGTGAGCCACCTGGGACTGTTACAGGGAAGAAGTACCTCCAGGGGGTTCTGAATCGAAACCACAGGGATTCACACTACAGCAGTGAACATTTTAAATAAGCATTTTGCGTTAGTCACCTACCATACCACAAAAACCTTCCACTTGAGATAATATAAAAACCAGAAACAAATGCAACAAGGAAAGCATGTTAATGGAGACACAGGCTGAGAAAAATGTTTTTGTTATTACAGAACTGGAGGTAGATTTGGATAACAACTTCCTGACTGGCCGCTCGTGCTGTCAGCCAGCTACCTGATTATCAGAGTAGAATAGAGAAGTAGGTATAAGGTGGCTGAGCATCATGCCAAAATACCTAGGAAGACACAGGGTCAGGTTGTTAATTGGAATGGGGCATAACTCACCAAGATTAAAAACACTACAGTAGTAAATGAAATATCCTGATGAAAACAGACATTCTGTGCTCCAAACCTCTATTTCAAGTAAAGTGAAACGTGCGTTTGTGGAACAAAACATACTGTGTTGTTTGCACACAACTATAGAATCACAGAATGACAGAGTGATATGGGGTTGGAAGGGATCTCTGGAGATCACCCAGTCCAACCCCCCTGCAGGAGCAGGGTCACCCAGAGCAGGTCCCACAGGAACGTGTCCAGGTGGGTTTGAATGTCTCCAGAGAAGGAGACTCCAC